>JAHREE010000143.1:5944571-5978592 GCA_033628505.1 Tringa tobata | reverse complement strand
GGAAGGGAAGGGAAGGGAAGGGAAGGGAAGGGAAGGGAAGGGAAGGGAAGGGCGCAGTGCCTCCTAGCACTTCTCACCTATGATTTTCATTCTCTGTTGTGCCACCCAGGCAAGCACCAAGTTCCATTTCTCCAAGCTGTTTAGACACCTTAGATCCCTTTAAATACCATGGGTATGTGACGAATGTGAATCACTGCATATTTTGGCATTTGTTTCTCTGCCTTAATTCTTTAAAATAATGTGGATGTCCCTCTCTTAATTCACTATGGTTTACGAAAATAAATCCTAGGGAAGGCAAATGAATACTGTAGACAGACTGATCTACCTCAGTGTAGAGAAAAGTGATTGGACAGCTGAGAGGAACTATGACCGTCAGTCGTTTTCCTCCTTAACATCCTTGCAGATGAGCTCTGGTAGTGGGGGAAATGAGAATTTCCTTTCCCTGCCTGTCCCTGTGCCAGAGCTTACTGGCCTCATAGCACAGCTGGCAGCAGGGAACATAAATTCATGCCTGAGCTCCTTCTCCACATAGTTTGGCATATTAGTTCACATGCTGATGAAACTAGATTTGAGCTAAGATGCATAAAAGGGAACTTTCTTGGCTAGGAGTGAGGTATTACACAGGAAAAGGAAGGAAAAGGAAACCTCAGGAAATAAAATTTCTGTTAAGATATTAGATATGTCTGTCTCCACTTTGCATTCCCATTGTTCTTAGAGAAACAATTTGATTACTATCAATTTAAAAGTCTTTTTTTACAATTGTATTTTGTGCATTTCAATAATTTCCATACATCTTTCTTTTTATTAAAAGCAAAAATCTAATAAAAAAACTTTACTGGCACAGTTTAAATTAACTGTGGTTGGAAAGTTAGCCTCACATAAGAAGTGTTTACTAGACTCCTGCAGTCTGGCAAAGCTTGTTTACACACACAGAAAAGATCCTCTCCACGGCTCCATTTGAGGTAGGAATTGATAACACATTACCCGAGTTCAGAGAAGTTGAGGGAACTGGCATGTGAAGATAGGAAATGTCCCAGTGTTCTGCTCCAAGGTCCCAATCTTGTAGCGCACGCACAGCTGGTCTCTCGGGGCACTATGGATCTTACAGGAATAACAGCTGTCTGCGCTTCCATCAGGGTTTGAAACTTCAATGATGCTTATAGTTTTCTCAAAAATCAGCAGTTTTTCTTCAATGAAATTTCTTACACTAGATTTAGTGAATGTTTCAATCTACCGAAATTGAAATGTGAAATCGAGTTTTGAGAGCAGATTTCCCAGAGTAAATTCCTTTCCATTTTTCTGTTTTCCTATAATGTTTTGTTGTTTCTTTTAAATGAAACATACATGTATGGAAAAAGACCTCATAACTTTTAATAGCTTGCTCTCCAGTTAATGCATTAGATCATATTGTTTAACAACAAAAAATCAGATTATTGCTTCAAGATGATGTCACACAAAACTGTTGGCACATTGTAAAAGAAATATAAGTAATAATCTGTCACTTAATATGCTTCTCTGTGATCCTCATCTTCACCTTTCCTAAAAACATTAAACTTACAAAATGTCAATGCTCAATTAAGGTACAAAACTAACTTTCAATACCTGGAAAACATCTTAAGAGTCTTTCTACTACAACACAGATAAACTCCTCATTTGATATGCCTTATGCTGGATTCACAGCAGGTAACATGAAATGTCCTTTACAGATGTGAAATTCTTGGGAAATGAAGAAAAATTGCTAAAGTCTTTTATTACAAATAAAAGGATATTTTAACTGTTGAGCATTTTTCCCAATCTGCACTGTCTGACATAAGTTAAATCTATTTCTGCTTGATTATTGCCACCCAAAATTAGGATTAAGATTACCATCTGCATTCAAAATATTCCAAATTTGAATGTTTTTGATGTTTTCAGATAGTCCTAGCAGAGTTTCATGCTTTCTTAAAGATAATCAAGGAGACGATAGGTTACTCTTTGTTAATGCAGAGTAACAGATACATATATCAAAAACATTTGAATAATTCTGTGATTCAAAGTATCAATGATCACAGAAAAAAATCCTCTCAATGTTCTTTTAATTGTTTTCCCAGCTGACATGGGAGCTGGTTTACTACTGGAAAGACCTGGAGCATTTATGCCACCAAGATGCAGAATTTGAATTATTGTGACTCCTGGAAGCAAAAATAGTTCCTTGCTGCCACCTCCAAATGACCCTTCTGAACAATAGTGGAAATATTCTGGAACACTTTCCCAATGTCTGTGGCACCACCTTTACATTTTCATTTTTTTTCTTACTTAGCAACCACAAGAAAAAAAAAAAAGCTTGAATTTTGTTCTGAGAAGCTGTGTTATAATTATCTTTACAATCTGCTCCAATTGCATACTATCTTACGTCTGCCATCTACCATTAGCAATTTTGCACAAATGGCAGTAAACGCACAACAATTACTGATTTAACTGCACAAAGTCATTTTTTCTATTGTTTTGGAAGCTTGAAAGCCCTTTCTTTTTCAAGGCAGTAACTTAACTTTTGAGAAAATATTGCCATCACCGTCGCTTTCAGTCTCACAATCCATGTAGGAATGTAACTCTGCTAAATAGAAATAAATAATACTTAGACTCAGTCTTAGGTCTTTATCGCTGTCTAGTCTGTGCATCTTGGTGGTGGCTCAGCAGAATCCAGGTCCTTGGTCCAAAAAGCAAGTACACGTTTTGCTCAGCCTCCAGAAAACATAGGGCAGGCTCAAGGGTCCTCTCTGGTAAGTCAACACTTGTGATATTCCTCTTAGTTGCCCTGAGATCCTTGCCTCATTCTGGCCAGGCTCTGCGCCTGTGAACTGTCTCCATAGGGAAGCTGATAGGTTTTTTTGAGAAAATCTTCTGATTTGAACCTGTCCTGAAACTCCCATCCTTATTTTTGTCTTGGAAGCAGCCATATCTTCCTTTCAGTGTTGCTGTGAGGCTCTGAAGGATGTCTTCTGTCATTTTTCTCTATTCAAGTTTGCAGTACCAGCTTCTCTTCAGGCTGAAGCCCTTTAGGGCTTGCTGAGTCCAGGAAAAAATTTGCAGAGAACGGTACTAAAGCTCTGTAGAAATGCTTTTCCTGAAAGAGCTGTCTTTTAAAACTTTACCCTACAAAAACTATTCCTACTGACCGTTTGCAAAGAAACCTGCCAGGGCTCAAGTGGCAAACGTTTGCTGTTTACATAGCCATTAATGAAACATCCCAGAAGGTTTCCTCTTTGTGTGCCGTTTCCTTACTTGGTTTATGAGTTCAAAGCCAGGGATGATATAAGACCAAGCTTTTGCAGGCAAAGACTCCATCGTGAAGCTACTTCCCCAGTTTTTATTTCAGGTGCACGACTTGGCACTACCTCAAGGCAGCACAGAGGGAGAACTTCTTATTTGTGATTTCATGTCATTTTTGTGGTTAAGTGATTGGAGGGAGGTTGAATTAAACGCTGGAAGCAAGATTAACCAGCAGTTGGTTTGGTCTCTTTGTGCTTTCTGCAAATGCTTAAGCCATTGATTTAGTCTCCACCTTGCTTACGCAGCAAATTGATGAACTAAAGCATACCATTCGAGTGAGAAACTATTGCTTGGTGTCCCTGACATGGATGAACTCACCCCACAGTGGGCAGCACTGTGAGCAGTCACATCTGGTACCAAAGAGAGGGGCAGCAGGAGCTGGAGCCCCCGACAGAGGGTGGCTCACTACGTTGCAGCTTTGTGTTGCGCAGGGACCTTCTTCTTTCCTTTCTAAGCTAAAAAGGTTAATGTTTGACTATTTATTCGTCTGAGCCTCCTTAAAGGCATGAGATCAGTGGACCATTTTAATAACAGTAGACAGTGCTTCTTGCCCCCTCTTCTCTCTGGCTCTGGGAGCTATTCTTACCAGAAAAGACTGAAACTCCACAAACACAACCTCACTGGCCTACAATCCCATGCCAGCAGCTCAGGTTAATCATCCCTATAGCATTTAACTTCCAGTGACAAGCTCTGTGTTTTAAATAGTCCAGGAAATTCAGGTCAGGATTGACAGCCAGTAACTTCAGCTCTCAAATTTAAAATTCCTTTTTTTTTTTTTTTTCCTCTTATTCTTAATGCTTTTAAGTACAGACACCCATCTAAGTTCTATTGGCTTCCAGGCATTGGAGCTGACAGTGAAATCAATTTCTCTGGGTCATCGTCATCCAGAGAATGGGGTAACATCTAGCTGCGTAGAAAAAGGATAATATTTACTTACCTCATCAGGTGTTGTGAGGAGGAGCTATTTAATAGTACTTGTGCGTTTCTCTAGGAAATACCTTGAATGCCACAGCTACCGTGTTTATCTAATGATAAACATTCCTTTAGCAATATAAGAAAGCAACAGTCTTTAAAAACTGTGACAATTCTATGCACTAAAATGCCTCCAGTATTTCCTTCTGTTTTTAAGAACGTCCTTGAGATTTTACAAAAATACCTTTCTGGGATTTAAACCTTGCCTTTCAGAGAAAGCAGGGCAGCTGAGTATTCTCCAAACAGGGCAACACGGCATCCCAGGAACCGGTAATCTTTCAGTCACATGCTTTGATCTTGCTTCATTCTCTTTTCTTGCTCTGTTTCTATTGTTTCTTGGTCTGATTTTTAACTGATCTATTTATTGACCTTTAAAAAACTCTCCGGCATCACTTCAGGGGGAATCTTGCCCTGACTTGCAACGTTATCAGATGTACACGGTGCCGAACCACTGAGAGTAACTGAGTGCACGACCATGGGTTTGTCTGGGAGGGACAGAGGAGGAAAATAACCAGATGGGCTCAAATTCAAACCTTTGGATATTTTTGATGCAAGTCTGTATATGAACACCTTTATTTTGTTGTGAGGTCTCCAGGTCATGCTGGAATAACTTCCGGCTGAAGTAACTTCTAAGCAGTTTAGTTAAAACCTATCTAAACCACTTTTATTTCAAATTAAACTGGAGTTATATAAGTAAGCTTGTATCAGTTAAGAGCACATCAAAACGAAGATGAAGTACCCTTCATCCAAAATAAGAATGGTTACACTGGTTTCATTGGTGTGACTGTCTGTAATAGAGAAGACTTTGTGTCATGCACTCTTGAAATAATTTATTCAGATGAAATTCTGCCCAGGGGAAGGACTCAAGTAATTTCTTCATTTTCCCCAACCATTTTTGCACAGATAGTTTGTTAAATGTCCTAATGCTTTGTCACTTTTTTTGTTATTGGTAAGAAAAATTTCTTCCCGCTGGAGTTAAATTGTGTCCTCGGGTTTCTTATATGTAATTCCTGAGGAAAAAACAAAACAAAACAAAACAAAAAACAGTGTTGTATTGCAGGAAATAATTTGATTCACAGTTTTGCCGAGGTTTCACCTCTTTCCAAGCTGTGACGTTGATGCAACACAGGTGAGGCGACTCCAAATTCTTTACAATGCTTTCTGGGAATCTGTCTGAAAAAAATCCCAATGTGACGGTTTCACACTTACAAGGAGGGAGGTTATTATCACCTCTTTAGCTGGAGTAGTCAGTCAATATCTTGCTTGAGTGCATCTGCAGGATGAAAATACAGATTCTATGAATTTGGCAAATTCTTTCATGCGATGTTTTTATTGAACAAAGACTATGTTTTCTGAATGCACTGAAGACAAACCATGGGCAGTTTTGTTTCTCCCAGATCCCCAACTTCATTTTTGAGTCAGTTCTTTAGCCAGATTTGTCTTTGCTGTCAATCATAATCCTCACTTCCCACAGGACACTTGTGTCCCGGGGCCCCTGCCACCGGGTGGGGGACCTTGTGGCCCTTGTGACTTTGGTTCTGAAGAGCCCTTCTTCTTTGACACCAAGCCTTGGGTAGGACACATCTCCAGATCTCCAGCCCCTGGGGCTTTTTGCACCTTCTGCTCAGCCTGAATGAGGTATCAGACTGGGCTGTGACAAATGAATAGTCTAGGACCTTCAAAAGGCAAGCAGGAGACAGCTCTGAGCCCTGAGAAGGCTGGTCCCTCAGGACTGGTGATGAAGGAGCTGCTGGTGGTGGGTGAGGAGATCTGCACCAGGAGAGCTGCTGGCTTTCAGGCCTGGACCAAGCAAGGGCTGTCGGATGCTCCTGCTCCTAGGAACTGCCGTTTGCTCACCTTCCCAGGTAATACTGATGGCAAGATCTGGTGGCATCTGCTCACCCTTTGCTAGTGACACCTGAATGGCTCAACACCTGCCCCATTATTTGAGTTGTCATTTTTCCAAGCACTTAAAGGGATGAACCAAACTTTTGTCCCTTCAGGCTCGTTTCTGTTACAGAAAGAGGAGTAAAAACACTTGTCTGTGTTGTCTTGTTTTTAATTACCACAGGACAAGAGTGCTTTTTATGTAGCTTGAAAACATAAAGTAGATGTTGCAAAACAAATCACCGTTATTGTATATAATGGATACTCTTTGGTGAAATAGCCTTTTTTTTTTTGGTACATTAAAGTGTATCCACTCATGGACAATTTTTATTTTTTTATTGGAAACTACTTCAAAAATGGTGTAATTTAGGGAAAGAGGTGGCATCTGGGGCATGATTACAATGGATAAATTTGTAAAAAGGCACACATGAGAAAAAATGACCTGTGCAATGCAGATATGATTGATTATTATAGGGATATCGCATGAAGAGTAAATTACCACTGTGAATAAAGTAGCATTTAAAAACTCTTGAATTACTCTGCTATCAGTTCTATGATCAGATTTTTAATGCTTTTAGGATCCTGACTTGTTACGTGGCTGTATCATAGAAATGACATATGGACAGCTTTACTTTTCCTTCAAAAATCTAGATTATTATTGTTATTAGGAGTTAAATTCTATAATGTTTTTTCTAATACAGACTTAAATGACACTAATAAAACAAGGTACTTAGTTTGCTAGCATGTCAATAAACCATTAAAATAATCCATACATAATTCTAACTGTAATTGGTAGTATATTAAGGACGTGAGTTTTTCTTATGGAGACAGAGTAAATACCTACTGTTTTCAACTGGAGTTATATATATTGTGGGATGATGAACTAGATGACTACTGGGATTTTTGCTTGGCTTTATATCCTTTTTGTTTCAATATAAGATGAAAAAATGTACAACATTTTTCCTCTGGTTGTTTTTATATGGTAAATATATATCAGAATCGTTACACTTGGCTTTCTCTGCTGGAGGGCTTGAGAGGCAAGCTAGAGACACCTTCTCACTGCCTTCCTGGCTAGTAACGGAGTGGGACCTTCAACCCCAGCTCCCCCTTGGTGCCCAGTCCCTGTAGCAGGGCACTCTGCCTTAGCCCACCTGGGCTTGACCCACAGCCCCCTCTCTGGGACAGAGAGTCATGTGGGTCTCCTTCCTCTGCCCGCCACCCACCTGCAAGAAGGCAGGTGTATTAAAAAGCATTGAACAGAAATAAAAAGGAGCTTACGGTATTTTTCCTCTTTGGGGGTCACTTACCATAAAAAGCTAAAAGACAATATCCAATGCCAAAAAGGTTGACATAGGAGTAAAAGCTATTTGTTTGTGGAAAAGTCATCATCTCACCAGTTTGTAATGTTCCCAAACTGCAACCATTCAATAGGCTTTCTTTTTTTTTTTTTTATAGTGAAATCATGCTGTAAAAAGGTCACAGTGAAGAATATTTGATACTGCTCTCGCATCACATATACATGTACGTTAAACAAGACATACATACACCAAGTAGAAATTCCTTCAGAGAGAAAGACTGAATATAGTTCTTAATTCAGAACTATCTTTAAGATATGTAAGAAGATGGTTTCTGTCTTTAACGAGTGTAAATGAAATCAGACCCAGTATAGTTCATGTTGAGAGATAGCATGGGAGGATGCAGGGTCAGGAAATGGAGATGAGATAACGGTTAAAACGAGAACATGGAATGGAGTCCATCACAAACTTTAAAACAGAGTTTAATATGTAGATTACCTTGATACTTGGCCATGTCTCTTACAAAAAGTGTATGTAGACTATTATTTAATAGGACTTTTTTCCTGCAAAAATCAAGACATGCTCGGTGATGTGCAAAAGGTCAGGGAGGAAGCCCTGAAACCTGAGCACGCTTCAGCAGCTGGCGTTGCTGGTACTGCAGGGTATTTCCAAATCCACAAGAGCATCCAGCTAGCAAGTTACACGTCTCTTTTTGGAGAACAAAAATCATTGTACTGTCCAGTGAAAAACTAACGACAGCTTGTGAGATATCCAGTGCTGATTTTATAAGCTAGAAACAGCAGTATCAGTGTACCCTGACTATGATTATCCTTTTAGATAAGGTTTATGTAGCATCAGTTTAGCTTGTCTCTACTGTTTATATGCCCTAATTGCTTCATGTGAAGGGTGACTGGTTTAGTGCAGACATAGGTAGAACCGCTTTTGGAAGGTTGTCTACTATCCCTGATACTAAAATGCTGACTCAACATCTTAAGTAATTAGTACAAGGTAAAAACCTTGAATATATTTAACGTCAATAGATTGAAGCAGACTTTTCCAGCAGTGCTGAGCTTTCCTGGATCCCATTAAATTCACAGCAAGATGCTGTATTCAGCACCACTAGAGATCAAAGCAACCTTTAAAGATCTCTTGAGATCCATGTCTCAAATATGCCACTGAGCTACCACCACAGGGGCTGGCTGCCCTTGAGTGAGCAGTGCCAGGTGCCCCTTTCTTTCCCAGAACTGGAGCTTGAGGGTGCTAGTAGCAGCTTATTTTCACTGAGTCCGAACCAGAAAAATGGTAATTGTTCACCTTGCAGAGACGAATGTGACTCCTGGTTGGACACGCTACCGAGCATCAGCTGGGCCACTGTCATGGAGCACATCCTCACTCCTGCCAGCTTGCACATCAGTTCCACACAGTGTTTTACTTCCATTTCCCACAAATGAAGGGCATGTAATGGCTAGGTGTGGTGGCTCAAGTGGTCTGTGTTGACTCATTAAACTGGGAAGACTCAATTGTGTGTCTTTACCTATACTCTTTCCCATTCTGGTAGATACATCCTTTGCTATCTTTATGAAGTCTGGATTCTAATTTATGTTCTTGATGCGCAGAAATAACATCAACTTCTGAACACATTTTGATATGTGCCTAACAGGATATAGCTTAGTGAACATGTGAAACGATTTTCTAGCTTGCTTTTGGCAAGCAATCTATATTTGCATCGGTACCATCTTGCATTAATCCTACCCACACAGCAAGAGGTTTCTGAGAATTATCAGCGATACTGCACAAAATTGACACGCAAAGCCCAATAAAATCTGCACCATGTTTTATGGGCAGTGGGAAAACATTTCAACAACTATTATGTTCCATCAGATTTCTTTCAAGCACTTCAAGCAACTAGTTCTGAGGACACTGGAACGCCATTCAAATAACACGCATTTTTCCTTCTTATTTCTGGTTACATGGATTATTTTTTGTATGGGATTCTTGAAGATTGCAGGTGATAATCACCAAATTTTCCAGAGTGCTGTGTCTCTGTCAGGCATTCTATGAAGTATATAAAGACAGCAAACCCTTGGTTTTCTTTGTTGTCCTCGGTATAGTTATGCAAAGCAGGCACTGGAAGACTGTGAGCTTTGCAATTATACTTTAAAGCTTGCACAGGTTGAGAAAATAAATATCCAGACAGAAAAAGGGGGTAGAAAAAACAACTCTGGAAAGCCTGGGGAAGCAAGTTTGTGAATATGCTTCATCATAAGGTTGGGGAAGATGTAATGGAACTGTTTCTTTACTCAGGCTTGGCTTCCAGCACTCATTTCCCCAAGATCAAGGCTTTGTTCTTATATCTGCCCCTAGACCAACATAAAACCTTGGGAAAGAGGCCCTGAGTGCTCACTCTCAGAGATCAAACTGCACAACTTGTATTTTAAGCCTAATCTAGAATTCATACAGAAGGATGGAAGATTTATCAAGTGCTTTTAAATTCAAGCTAAGGTGTCTTTATGGATTTGGCCATAATGGAGTTTGAGTTGCACCTCCACCAGCAGACTCCAGCGGATGGCATGCTCTACACATCAGTTATATTTAAGCTGGTCACTGATGAAGCGGGTCTGCGTGGATCACAAATCTAAGTACTCACCTCAGTACTTGAAGGCAAGCTTTGTGTTATCTGACCAAAAGATCTGGAAGTGCTCTCTCTGGTGGTGACTTGGTGCCCAGAGCAGTGCCGTGCAGGAGAGAGGTCCGAACAGTGATGTTACTGCAGTCTGGACAAAAGCTGTTTGATAGTGGTCAGGTCTGCGTGAAATGGGGCACCAGCCATGCTTGGCTCTTTTGGCTTTTATGGGAACTTCACCTTAGTGGGAGGGCCAGTACTTGCTCTTCTCCTGGGCCAAGCTGATAGCAAAAGCAAATCATTATCCTATGTCTGCATAACTGAGAGATCCCCAGCAAGAGATGTGACTATTATATATGAACATAGACAGACATAGTATTACCCATGTTAGTTCCTTTTCTCCTCTGCCTTCCCTTTCCTCACTTATTATGGACACTCTTCCATAGCTGTTCTGTCTCTATCTCTTCTGCTTTTCATTTTTCTGTCTCTGGCCACATTTCAGTTTCCTCTTCTGGAAACGGACTCACCGCTGCCTACTATCAGCACTGGAGAATTTCAAGGTGATATTTTAGAAGGCAGTAGCTAAACTGAATATACAACCCATTAATATCAATTATGGGTGTCAGAACGATACCAATAGCAGTGATGTTGTTTAGAAGCTTGAATTAGTACCATTATGCTGCCCACTCAGCTATGGGCATTTTCAGAGACAATATGCTATTTGCATTTTATTATAATGTATCTTTTCTGAAAATTCCCATCATGGTGGTGACATCAGGGAAACTAATATTGATGGCATAAGGCAACCATTCGGATAGGTGATGTACAGCGCTGGGCTAACAGAAGCACCCTGTGGTTGCACTGCTGGGACAAGGAATGTCCTCAGGATGGATGTCTCTCTGCCAGCTCCCTCTGTGCCCTGCCAGGCTTGCCAGCTCCCTTTGTGCCCCAGTCTTCTCCTTGCCCTGCCCAGTTCCTGGTTTTTCCTTACTGATTTCTGTTGTGAAGCACCAGGGCAGGGAAAAGGAATATGAGTAGAGCATTTGGGCTTTAAAAAATATATATTACAAAAACAATTACTTAAGAAATAATAACTAATGTTCCTTGTTTCCCTTTTTCTTTCCAGACTGTGTGTGGGCTGAGATGCCTGGGGACCTCAGCCTCACCAGTTCTCTCTCAGCAGTAGGAAGGGTTGCCACTCCATCAGCCGGGTGCCCACAGGCGTATTTTCAATAGCCTCATCAGTCTGGGTAATTCTCATCAGTTTCTTATTCTCAGACCTGCCAGAATTAAGAAAAGAAGGACTCTCAAGAGGCTTTTCCCAACAGAACTAGGAAAATATTATTGCCATTTTATGCAACGTAGTGCTGAGCCTTTGTTGGAAATAGCCTGTCCAATTCTAGCAGGATCAGGGAAGTGGGGGCCAGCTTTGAGGAGACTCGCAGAGCTTCGCTTGTTTAGTCTGGCAAATGAAGGCTGAGAGGGATATGATTTCTGATAAATACATTGTGGGGTTGACACCAAGAAAGGAGAAGAGCTATTTACACTGAAGAGTGATGCTGGCACAGGATCAAATGGGCATACACTGATCGTGAATACATTTGGTCTTGGTTTTAGAATAAAGTTCCTGCTACCCTGGAGCTATGAAGCCTTTAATCAGAATAGTAGGGGGCAAAAGATAGAGTTAAATTTAAAAAAATGAGTACTATGTATTTATGGGGAGAGATGTACGTAGCAGTGCTGCCATGGCAGGGGAGTCGATTCGGTGACCCAGAAGGATCACTCAGTCTTATTTCCATGTTCCTCACAGTCTTTGTCAGAAAAATGAATTGATAACAACATTGACACCAAAATCACCCTTCAGAGGCAATCTTCAGAGTCTTCAGCCTAGTGAGATGAAAGGTGGGAGATGGGGAGGGAGTTCATCTTTCATACAGCTATTGATTTACTATCTCAGCTCATAGCAGAGAATAGCACCAGTTTGCACTCAGTTCACACTTGAAAGTTTTTTTTTTTTCCCTTCAAACACTGAGACTAGAAATGATTTTGTTTAAAAATCAAAGCTTAGATTCTGCAGATGTTCAAGAATCTTTGATGGGAGTATGGGAGTGACTCCTGATTCATCAGTGATTGAACTAAAATGTATTTGAGTAGGATATCATTCTTTCATTATAAAAGATAATAGAAGAAGCAGGAACACCAACAGTAGCTTTCCTCCTTCATTTCATAGTGCTCAGAAAGCAATGATGTGTCCCATTCAGATCTTGGATTTGTCAAGTAGCAGTATCAGCTTTGCATAAAGTCTTTTCTTCTGAACCGCTCTTGATGAGAATTGGACATATAATTTTAGAGAGCCAGTCTAAGAGCTTATTGTGTATCACACTTCATACAATTTCTAGTTAGGAAATTGAGAAGATTGTTTTCCTGGCAGCCCAATTTTCCCTTTCCTCCTCCTATTTTTTTTCCCTAAATTGTTTCATGCTTTAAGAATCAATTTAGGATAATAGACTCTCTTCCTTTTTATTTTGTCCTTTCATGCTACTTTAAGCGTGTCTGTCATTCACTATTAAAAGGAAAATATTCTAGCAAAACTTGTCATTGTAATTCCTTGATAATTTTATTCAGTCTGCAGAAACATCGAAGCCTTTCATGGGATCTTCGCCATCAATTTCTTCTTTTTAATATAGCATCCCGTCAGTCAGGCTTTTATGTAACCCTATTTACCAATGGCTGCAGAGTAATTTATACAATGAGGAATGTAGTAAGTGCTCTCATTTGTCATCAAAATATTGAATTACACATGTGGATTGTGTAGCAGACTACATGGCTGAACTAAAGACACCCTTTGCAGTTGTGTCATCCTGTGCTAATTCTTTCTTTTCCTATTTCTACATAGAAGACTGGAAGAAATAATTTTTGTTGTGTTGTAATTCAAGGCAGATGATTATGAATTAGCTCATACCAGAAAGGCTGATTTTTCATTGAAGGAAATTAGTATTGTTCGCCTCACTAGCTCATTTTTTTTTGGAGACATTAATTATTAAACTTTGTCAGTCATATTCATAAGAGGACATCTGAATCTTCCCTCATACAGTTGCAAATGAGGAGTTAGAAACACCAGCTTTCCTCCGGTTCAGTCTTGTCTGGACGAGCGTTGGTAACTACCAGCTAATTAAATGTAACAAACAATCAATTGAAGTTATGTCAAAACCAAGAACTTCTTATTGAGGCAAATCCTGAGCAGCCTTGCTTGCTGCTGCTTCACACATTGAACAAAAGCTCTTGTCCCTGCCAAGGGGCATAAGACTCTTTGCGAGGGTGAAATGTTTGTGAAAGTGGTGCATCTGTGGAAGGGAGCCTGTGCCCAACCTGCAGTGATCCCGTGTCCAACCTGCAGTGATCCCGTGTCCTTTGCTGGCCCGACTCCTCAGTCAGGCATGAGGGATGTGCATCTGACCCACTGAAAACTTAGACATAAATGGATGACAAATGCACCTTCAACTGTGTGTTGTTACTTGTACTGCGAAAGGCCTTCCTGCATTCATACCTCAAAAGTAATCCCCTGAACTTTGCACCTACAGCTTTCCAGTTGCAGACTCACTAAAGCAAGGTACTTGATGTTCAGTAGGTAGATGACCATCATACGTTCTGAGCCTGCATCAGAGCCTGGCAGAAAAGCTCTCCCATGTTGTTCTATAGTGACACTGCATCTGCTCATGGGAAAGTGTCTGTCTGCATTGCAATCGATGAAACATCAGCCACAGACCCTGTCTTTCCTCTCTGCAGGCAGCTGTCACGGGAGTTTCTCTCTCCTTTCTCTGATGCCGCTCAGTGACCATCTACTCTTGCCTGTAACAGGGAAAGATGCTGGGAAACAAACCTCAGGGACTCGTATTGTGCTGGGGCATTACTCACAGGCTCACATATGTAAAGTTTCATGCAGAGCAACAGACATATGTGAAAGATGGCTTATTTAAATTATAAAACAGAAAATGAAACAAGGCATTGTCTAAATGAATTCTGGCAAGATTTATGTTTGGGTCTAGTGCTGGTTCCCGGCATCAAGGTAATGGCAAAGGTGCTGTTAATACTTTCAGAGAAGACAAGGCATGATGCAAGGTCTACATGGGAAGAAGAACGTACAGCCAGCAAGCATGGATGGAGCACACAGAATTAGATCTCTGTGCACATTCACTGGATCAAAGAAGAACAGATAATATATGTGAAATTAATGGGACATTTCTACAGTAAAATAAAGGAATTTAATCTGTCACCTACATCCTGGGCAAATGCTCCATACATTGCATTACTGGCTATAATGACAACTGCCTCCTCTTTGGAAAAATAAAAGCATATGTAACAGTCTTCTTCTTGCAGTGCTTAGAGGGGACTCAGGACTAGAAAGCACAATAATCTGAGGAAGGTGCAAAAAAAGTTTAAATTACACCTTTATCTCATCTTTGTGTTGGTACCTCCTGTTCTAGGTACCCAGGTGTTACCCAGCTCCTACCTGCGGGTAGGAAACATCTTCAGCCTGTTGTCTAGAAGCCAGGCACCGCCACACTCGGTGTGTTCACACCTCCTTTTCTAGATACAGACCTCAGATACTATTGTGGTGAACATAATAGGAAGACTAATGAGGAAAGTTCCTATCTGACAATAGTTTTCTTTAGAGCAGAGTATAAACAGTTTGCAGTATATAATGGAGAGGAAATGGGCAAAAACTTGAGTATAAGAAGTTCCGCCTAAACGTGAGGAGGAACTTCTTTACTGTGGGAGTGTTAGCGCGCTGGAAGAGGCTGCCCAGAGAGGTGGTGGAGTCTCCTTCTCTGGAGACATTCAAAACCCACCTGGACAAGTTCCTGTGCAACCTGCTCTAGGTAGACCCGCTCTGGCCAGGGGCGGGGGGGTGGACTAGATGATCTCCAGAGGTCCCTTCCAACCCCATCTGATTCTATGATTCTTGCAATACAGATAATGAATCAAAAATACCTGCACACTGTGTGAGCACGCTTCTCAACAAGTCATCAGGACAAATCTATCAGCTGACAGGAATATCTCATGGTATCTGATGGACCTTAGAACAAACGATGTGCGGGTGCTACATCAGGTCTGTGCAGACAAAGCCCTTGCCACACAGATTGCAGCACAGGTTTGGTTCCCTCCTGTAGGGAATAAGGTCTTTAATGGACTTTGCAACACCCATGACAAGCAATTATGTCCAGGTCTGTGACACTAAATGCACAAACGTGGCAGCACAGATCTTGGAGGCTGTCACAAATTGACACTAAATAAATTGTCCAGGACCCTGGCTTGGTAGAGCAGTTGCTTTCTTTGAAAATAGCACAGTGTTTTTTCTCTGCAGACTGGATTAGAACAGCAATGCAATTACTTCCTGTTATGAGGATTAATTGACCCACTCTGTTACTTCGAGCCAGTGAAAGTTAAGTGGGGACATAAAACCTGAGCATTAGTCAGTTATTTAGACCCTAACCAAGGAATGTTTGTTTTTATCTCATTCTCTGTATCACCCTGCTGCCAAAATGGAACTGTACTTAAAATGACAACATGTCAATATGTGCTGTGTATGCAAATTGTATTAAAATAAAGTTGTTCAAGTTCCTCAAACATAGAAAAGAGAGAGAGTGTCAGACTTAAGAGTTTAAATGCATTAAGGCTGAAATCTGCCCACTTTCCAGCTTAGTTCCTAGAGCAAATTTGCTTGGCATCCCTCACTAATAAATCTGAATGGGACATACACGCTGGTACAATATGTAAATCTCATGGCTAGCAAAATGTGCTGTGGAAAAAAGGATCATCTTTTTAATGACTGAAACAATCCTTTGAAAAAGTTTTAGTTTAGTTTCTTGTGACCTTAAAATCAAAACAATAAGCTCAGAGAGCTACAAGCTATACTTCTCTTGCAAATTACCCAAGGTCATAAACTAAGATCAATATTAGATGCAGAGTGTTACCGACTTGTTTCTCTACTCTATGGATCCATAACCACCGTTTGTACTCCAAAAAAGAGATTTATTTAGTCATTGCTTCACTGTGTGTATTCTCAGCCTTAGTCACAGCTATTGGTTGCCTAGCTATGAAGGAGGGATGTTCTATACACCACCTGAGGTGGATAGACAGGTCTACTTGGGCTACTGAGTTTGGTTGAGTTTCCTACTCTTATGGGTAAGGTATCCCACCTTTGAAATTAATCAAGTACCATTTTAAGTCCTGAGGTGTTTTTTTTTTTCACTCTAAGATGATGCTTCTTTTAGCTTCTTAAATCTCCAGAATCATCTTGAATTAGTTAGAGCAGTAGAGTTCATTATAAGGAATGTATCTTCAGATGGTTAAAACCCCATGTTCCTAATAAAACACCTGCTGAGTTAGGACTGTTTCCAGAAGAAACAGTCACTTCTGTGTAAGGAAGAACAACTTCCAAAAATGAAGAGGAGATGGGACTGATGCAGCTGGAATTAAAATAGATATATATCTGGTGGACAGAAATACATGTGAATATAAAATGTTGGAAGAACAATTCCCACAGAAAAATCTGATTTAAATCAAGGACAGAGTAACATTTGCAGAAATGGTGAGAAACATTACACTGGGAATTATTCTTTCCTGGAATACATAGGTTACTTTGATCTTCCATAGAATTATGAGACTGCAAGTTAGCCATAATTGCTTTGCCCCCTGTTTTTAACCTTATAGTTATTCTAAGCTTCCTCAGACTTTGAGAAAGTCCTAAGAAAAGATTATGTCCTCTCTTCAAACTAGAGTCAAGCAGCATAAATCGTGCTCTACACAGCACTAAGAAGTGGTAAGTGGCTACAGCTAAATCTACCCTGTAGCTGACATGAAGGACAAATTTGGCCCAACAACCTACCACGTTCCCTTTCTCCTTATGTGTGTACTGGCGAGATTGCACGAGAGGTTTGTACCTTGGTGCTGAGCTGCTTGCCTATGTTTCTGCATGCCTCCAGCCTGTCTCAGGAAGAATCACATGTAGCCATGACTTTTTGGAAATCTTGGGAGAATAAGGAATGGGTAAAACCAAAATTAGAGCTAGATCTGCCTCCTAATAGCATGATTGAGAGGTCATACTCTTTTATTCATTCAGTGGGCATAGAAGTACACCCATAGCATAAGGAAGCATTTTCATATGGGTAAATGCTCGTGTTTGTGAGTAAGGCTTTCAAAATCTTGTCTGACATTTTAATGTGTAATGAATTAGTGATTTAGCAATGAAACAATGGAAAGAGTGAAGCTACCTGCATCTCTTGGTTGAGGCAGATGTACACCAGCACACCCAGCAACCACTCCTAGAGTCAGTCATAAATACAGACTGTAAGGTGAGGAGACATTCAAAGCCAGGGAGAAAATAAAGCAGTAAACATGCCTGGGATTACCTGCAGTGAGAACCAGATCTTGTAAGCTGTGCTAAGAAGAAACCCCTCCAGTGGCATGTGCCCAGGAGATCGAGGGGAGCGGACATGACACCGCACTTTCTAGGAAGCAGTCAGTGTCTGGTGAGGTTGGGTCTAATTTAGATAACATGGAAATGTCACCACATCCAGCCCTTGAGGCAGGCCCAGGAGACAGACAGTGAGACCAAGCTGTGCTTCAGCAGCTATTTCACACGTGCAGAGCACAGAGGCCCCTGCTGTGGGGGTTATCCACATAAAACTAGCAGGTTGTGCCCACAGAAGGAGGTACTCCCGTGCCTCAGGGTACCCCCTCCAACTTCCAACCCAGGCACTGCAGTACAAATCCCAAGATGACTTAACCCAAGTGTTGGATTTGGCCCCGGGGTGAGGGCAGAGACATCCCTGGGTTGGTATTGGAGATGGAGCATCACCAGCCATAGTGAGCATGAGTGGAGGTGATGGGTTTCCAGTCCAAGGCTGCACTGGTGCCCTGCCACAGTCAGTGTGGGACACTGTTGCAAAAACAAAAAACACTGTCTGGGCTCAGTGTTGAGTAGGAATTAATCTTGGCTGTATCGCAGGCTGCACTACGTCCTTGTAGCCCAGCTCAGACATGGCCACTGGGGGAAGAAAGTTGGTGAAGAAACAGTCCAGAAAGGTGTGTCAAAGCCGCTTTTTAACAAATATGATTCCTTTTCAGCCTGTAGCTTTGCTTAGTCTGTCAGGGTATTTGTAATATTTTAGAATTTGTTTCATTGAAAACTAACTCTTTTTTTAATATCACAGTTTTCTCTTTTTTTCTGTTTTTACAGTGCACAGTGTCTCTCCATGCTGCAGTCCTGTAGCTAGGCTTTCACATCCAAGATAACTATCTGCTCATTAATTATGTTACCAGCTGGCTGGAATTTGTCATCTATTTCCATACATTCCCAGGAGCTTATGACCAAACTGTCCAACTTGCATTTGGTTATGAAAAGGTAGCGACATCAAAGACACGAGGAAGTTCAGCAGAGCCTTTGCTACTGCTTTAGCATGGAGGCATCTGGATATACATCCACAGAGTCAAACGAGGATAGCTGAAACCTACATCTTCCTCATGTCCGAGTCGGCTGACACATCGCTTGGGTCCATGAAGCCATCCATCCCAACGGGAGCCACGCTGGGGTGAGGGAGTCCAACTTCTTGCTCTGGCAGTGAGCAGACTGCTGATCCTCACCCTTGCTCCCCTTGGGGTGAGATGCAGTGTAAATGCCTGAATTAGGTTTTTATCGGTATCGTTAACTTTGAAGCTCTGTATCTGGTCCCACCGCGTGCCCTCTAACCCCCTGCCTGTTGCAGAGAAAATGACCTCACCAGAAGGGAGACGCAGCAACTCTAGGAGTAAATAAAAATGCTGATCCTCCTGTGCTGGCAAGAGTCCCAGTCCCTTCAGCGAGCTTGCACTGAGCTCCAGGGAAACACCAGCCACAGCAGAGACCTTCACGAAACCATCGCCCAGCTTTCCTCACGTCTCGCTTACCCAAGAGTGCTGAGCAGGTCTCCAGCTCTCTGCAGACTTACTCATCTGTGCTCGTAAAGGAAATACAGCTGCATTCTCCAGGAGGCCAAGGAATAGAGGGGTGAGCTGGAAAGACGGGGAAAGATGGACTTTTTTTCTGCAAAAGGGGCCACAAAGCAGCTCACAGTTTCCAAGGTGGTTGCGTGGGATGGGAGCTGCAAAGTGATCACAAGGCATCAAGCACCATTTCCCTTCTGTTTCTGGCTGTGTCATAAAACCCTCGTAGTAAATAAAGGCTTTTGTGTGTACTGGGTGTCCCGACAGCGGAACTGAGCATGCAGAAAAGACAAGCACTGGTAAGCGGTGCTTTCTGAGCATCGGGATGGTTTCATTCAGAGTTCAGGCTAAGGGGAGGATGATCTTGTACCTAAAGTATTCTGAGAGATTCAGTCAAGCCCTGGCTCTTCGCAGGGAGCTGCGGGGAGACGTTTGTAATCCGGTGGGAGGCAGAGCTGAAGGCCATATATGTAGATAAAGAGAGGCTGAAGAGAGAAGATTTTTTTGATTTATCCCTGCTGGCTCAGGCGTATGTCTTAACCCTTCTAGTGTTGGCCCTCGTGAGCACAGTGTAGTATCTCTGCCCGAGCACCAGGAACCTCCGTGCCTGCCATCCCCTGACCTTCCCTGCTGTTTGTACAAAGCACAAAGCTAACGGCAGAACAAATCTGTGCAAACAAACAGAGGCTGCATAACTGCATCCCAGGACGGAGCGAAATCCCCGAAGCTCGCAGTCATTTCCTAGAGAAAGCTGGAATGAAGTACAGGGCTGCAGTCCTGGAGGAGGTTGGATTTATTGACAGGGAGGTTTCTGATGCTTGAGGGGGTCCTCTCCGTGCTGCCCTGCCCCGGCTCCCAGCTGCATGCACGAGGGGTCTCATCATTGGAGGGTGCACACACACATATGTGGACCTATCTGGGCAGGGTTAGCCACATTCTTCTGCTGGGCACTCAGCAGAAGAAGCTTCTGAGCTGCAGAGAGGGCTGCTGAGAAAAGCAGTTTTGCTCCCTCTGTGGGCTGAGAACACAGGGTGGGATAAGAGTGATGGGAGCAGTATGCCCCTTAAGTCCCCTCCAATATTGGCAGAGGAAAAAGTCATGTTTCATTGCCCCTCCTACCCTGTCCTTCCCCAGAGGCTGCAGGTGCTGTCTTGGCCATGGGGCACCTGGACAGGGTGTTTTGGGAATGAGCAGGAGAAAGACCAAAAAGGGATGTAGCCACAGCAGCATTACTGCTGAAGCTGCTGAGACCCCACCATTGAGTGAGGGCAAGTCTTTGCACTCAGTGGTCAGAGCAGCTTCACAGCAGCTCCTGACCCTGGAAAGGTCTTAGTGAGGACACCACAAAATCCCTCACCTACTGAGCTGGATTTTTGAGACAACCAGACCTCACAACAGTTTCCTGGACACCCTTGTTTCATTGGCCATATCCATCCATGCCAGCCAGAGGAGCCAGTGGCGTTCTGGTACAGGATGCTGAATTGCAGCACCTTGCTCTTCACCAAAGCCAGTTTACTGCTGCCAGGCCCTCCTTCAGTGTGCGAATATGCACAGAGATGGAAAATTAATGGGCAATTACTTTTCCTGGAAAACGGTGCTGAGCATCACTTACCAGAAACACAGAAAGCCACAGGGCCCTCACAGTCAGGAGGGCAGTGGAGGAAAGTGTGGCCTGCAAGAAAGGCTTGTCCCAGTGCCATCGCTTTCCTAACTCATCTTTCAGTAAGGAAAATGTATGCAAGCAAATCCTGGATGGGCACCTAACTCAGAGAACTGAAAATATAGAAAGAAGGTTCCTATATTATTCTAGTTACTGTTACACATGAATTAGGACATGGGCTTTTTTTTCTTTTAAAGTACAGGACAAAGTGAAAATGGTAGTCTGACACTCTATGCAAATACAGGCATTATAGATACTGATTGTTTACAAAAAACATCTTAATTTAAACAACAGATGTACAACAGCACTCCACTGCGGGTCAGCTTGCTGTGATCAAAAGCTCTACTGGGAAACTAGGTTCAATTCCCTCTCCACTGACATTTTTTGTGTGTGATGCTGAACAGATTTCTTAATCGCTTCATCTCTCACTTTCCCATTGATAAATAATTGTACTTCCGTTAGTACAATTAGTTTTTTCCTTTTCCTTAGAAATTATATTTAAAAAAAGAGCTACTCAAGATGCAAAAATGTGTACTGCAAAGCTGGGAGATTAATGCTGCATTAAAATTTTCTTGATTCTGCCTCTTGAACTTCCATTTTGGACTCTCCCTGAGGCACGAGTGATTCGACAATTAAATTCTGTAACATAATGCAGACAGGGGAGAGAATTAAGGTTGCACACTAATCACCCCTTTTTCTTCATCTCCAGTGCTTGACTTTGTAGCCTAAATAGAATTCTTTTAATGTATTGCTAAACATCACTTTCTCTGTAATTTTAAATAAAGAAGTAAAACCTCCATTATTTTATGTCAAACTGTTATGTCTTTTTCAGTATGCATTCATTCTGCACTATTACTAGAAAGGGCATGCTGACTACTCAACGTTGCTACCGCCTCTGCCAATGTCTGGCCACACCTGGAGGTATTTGTACAAAGCTGCCATGTAGGGTATTGATGACAGGACAAGAGGTGGCCCACCAGGAGACAGGAGGAAAGGAAAGGATTGAAGAAGACCAGCCTCTCTTTCTTTTCATTTCCACAACATCTGATACAGCCTACAGAGCTGGTTATCAGACCTGTTAAGGGCCTCACATGGCAGCTAAGGCCACTCCAACGCGCCCTTGCTCTGGTAACTTGGAGAACCCAGCAAAGCCCTCACTGGAGGAGCATGTCCTATGGGTGGGTCTGGAGCGGGCCCTCCTCAGCGCTCCCAGCCCTGCTGTGTGGATGTAGATGTGCTTTGGTGAACAAGAACAGTCATGAATATTTAGTTTGAAAATCCACTATTAACTTGAAATCCCCTATAAACGTGAAAGGACAGAAAAGAAACTGCCATTTTCAAAGTTCACAAATCAGCAAAATCTGGATGATTTTTTATGGGAAAAGAAAATGCATTTCCATTTATTTGCTCCAGGGATTCCTTCTGCAACATCTCAAAGGCCAGCTGCAAACAGCAGCAATGCAGAACCTCTCAGTAACAGAAAGTATTAAATGATCAAAACAGATGGGTTAATATTGACAGCAGAGGTAATAACGGAGTCCTGCACCCGTCTGTCAGATGTTGCTATAATCAGTCCCTAGGTTAGTGTGAGGTTGCTGGGGTTCCTTCTGCTCTGTGTGCTTGGATGTCACTGGGTGCCTGCCTGTTGGCGTGTGTCCCCTCTGCATCAGCTGAGTCTGCTGGGGAAACCTGAATGCAGCAAGGAGAACGCAGTCTGATGCTCTTCCCTAGGGAGTGCCGGCAGCTCTTGCCACGGGGGAGAATGAAAATATTCATTGACTCTGCAAAATGTGGGTCGGCGTAGTGTTATGGCTGGTTTTTGTGATTTATTTTGTTTCCACTTAGTATTAAACAATAGTATAAGAAAGCCCTTGTACAGCGAACGCCTAGCCTGCCTGTGTTGCTTGGATTGCTTGGCAACAGGCAGAGATGTCATATCGGTATCCAAAAGCAAGATGATCTAGACGATTGGAAACCTGCTGGTAACATCGTGTGGTGATGGGAGCATCACAGCCTGTCTGTCCTGCCCCGGAGACTGTAGGAGCCAAACAGCGACCAAACTCCTGGCAAACGGACCAAACCTGGTTCTCTCACCAAGAAAGTCAATGGTCTGAGCGGGAACAATAAGGAGAGTGCAGCTGGGATGGCTCCTGTTTATTCACAATTAAAATGGGAGCCATAACCATTTCTAGAGCAATGATGAGAGAGAAGAAAACAAGTACAGAAATAAATAGAATAAGCAGGATGGGCCATTTAACCTCATTCAGATCTCAGGTTCAGGAAATGAAGAACAAGTGTTTTCTGTATTACACTAGTCAATTCGAATGGATCCAAGTGCCACAGTCATTTTTCTAGGTGCCAAACCTCCTTATTTTGTTCAGGTGTTTTCTGAAGATATTTGGGATTAAGTCATTCTAAGATCATTTTATTCCCTAATGTAGCTTTTCTGATGACCATTTGATGTAAAAACATGGCCTTCCATGTTTCACCCAGTTAGTAAAATACAAATCTGAGTTTATCAGCCCTTGGAGGGAGGGAAAAGTGATGGCTCATGGCTCTGACCTCAAACATTCACTGACCTCATCATGTAAAAAGTGAAAGAGGAGAAAAAAGAGAAGCCTCAAACCTCTTAATTTGGGAACCCATATCTCCAGAGTTATTTGCCAGCTATTACATTTCAGTAGCACTTCTGTCTCAGCTTGGTGTCCGATGAGAAAGGAGTTAATTGTGTTTATTGCTGACACCACACGTCTCCTTCAGAGCAGGACTTTCTGCTGGGGAGGGAAGTGGCTGCAATGTTTTGGCTGTGCACCACGCCAGGCCAGTGGTAGCATGAAGCCCCAAGCCACAGGGGTGGAGGTGGGTTGCACAGCAGGTCCCTGTAGTTCCTGACTGTGGCAGAGCTGTGTGTCATGGCAGAGCTGTGCAAACCAGTCCAAGATTAACCAAATGCCTGCCCAGGAGGTCAAGGTGAGACTGTGCTTTCCTTGATTCACATGCGATACCAAAGGCTTCAGATTCTCATTGAGAAAGGCTTAAAAAATGCAGAAAAAAACAGAAGGTGAGTGGGAGCAAGCTTTCCTCCCTGCCCCCTGACTGAAGAGACTGGGAGCTGTAAAAAGAAAAGGTTGATGTAACTTTGTCTGTATTTTGGCAGTGATTTCACTAGGACCCAGATCCGATCTATTGATTTCTTCCTGCTGAAAGGTAAGCACAAGCCCGTATCAGTGGGTAAACATGCTGCACCCAGGAATTTGTTGACCATGGTCATAGCAAAAGATGTAGTAAACTCAGATATTGGATTATTTGCAAATTGCAGCGGTGAAACTAATCTAACCTTTCAGCGGCTCTTTTAAGTGATATTATTATTAGCCCTTGTTCAGAGGATGGCAGGCAGGCAGCCAGTAAAGCACTTAGAGTTTACCATCATCCATCTGCTCCTCTATAGATTTGAAGACTGTAGAAATTTTCCTTTTTAGGACTTACTTGGAATATGATTAGTGGGCCACTTGCCACACTGCTATACAAGCACGTCTGTGTGCTTTAGGCAGAGGTATGTGACAGGTATTTTATCAATGAGGGACTCCCGATTGAACAGTGTTTCCATTCATTCCTCTGCTTGTTTATTTGTGTAGCAGAACCACTCCTGGTGTTATCCAAACATATCAGGTTAACAAATGTTTTGCACGGCAATAAGGGGGTTATACAAGCATACAAATACAAGCTCTCAAGGAAATTAAGGTTAAAATTAAAAGGCCTTGTTTTTAAAAACCTGAATGATACAGCTTTGTCTTAAATTTTATAATTATAATGGCAAGAATGGCTAGTATAGCAGTGCCCGGGATCCTAGGTAGACACTAGTCAGGGATTAATATCATGGCACTGTGGGGTGCTGAGACACAAGAAAAAGTCCCATGCACTCTAAGTAGTCATTTTATGCTGCTTTTCCTGTGATTTTTCAAAGTGTATCCTGGCCAGCACTGGCCTGGCAGAGCTCATTGCAGCTCTGCGTTAACGGGGCTGGGAGCACTGAGGGCGAGTTCAGCCCTTCTGGGGAGAAAGGTGATTTACACAATGGATCCCGGTTTACGGGGAGGCTTCATATAAAGTCAGTTCTTCCTTGCGTCCTTGCAGGGTTCCACATTCACTATTTCATAAATATGGAGAAGGTCAAAGGTGTAATTATGTTAAATTATGTAAATTGGCACGAACCTGTTGTGATATCACAGGTTTTACCTGGGCTCCTGCAAGCCCCTGCGAAGCTCCTGCATTTTCCCTGTGCTGCTCCACTGTCCCCTGCTCCCCAAGGGAGCATTTCCAGAAGCTGTCAGTTTTCATTTGCTCTCTCATGAGCTTGGGAAGGGCTTTGAGCGTGGTGTCTCCTGGTAAGCCTACAATATTCCTATCAATGTCTCCAAAATTGTGCGCCAGAAAGGGGGAGCTCCTGCTTCCAAGAGGGAATTTGAACTGTGGGGAGGTGAGCAGTATATATGTATCTCGTGTTCACCGCGCAGCCCAGTTCACCCACACTGTGCTCTGTTGGCTGTAGCACCACACATGCTTCTTGGTTTTTCAATGTGGTGGGTCACCAAGTTCAATCAAGAGGTAGTTCCTGCTCCAAAAAAAAAATGCAATTTCCTAACCTGGACTAGGACACAGAAGGATTTATCCAGCACATCCCCTGCCAAAGAGACTGGGCAGATGATTTCCAAGAGACCCAAATCTTTATGCTGTGGATAAGCAAGTTCTACCATGAAATGCACAGAGGGATGGAGGGACAAAATGATGCCTCCCTAAAAATTTTGCCTTGGGAACGGGGATGGTTCTTGGAGAGTAGGTAGTACTTGTGAGAAGAGGAGGGCAGCTGATGATGTCAGAATTTGGGTGAGGGACCAGGTCACATGCAAGGTGGCTGGTCTCACTGGCCTTGCATAGGGTCACACCAACTGGGCACACAGCCCCTTGAAGCCTTTATGGGCACCTCAGCGGGTGCCTCTTTCTGCCAGGCTGTGACCTTCCCCAGACACATTTTGAGTGAGTGTCTGCTGACTTAACATGCTACCAAACCTTTGAAGACCCATTTTGTGCGTCTTTCACAGGCAAAGTGTGTCGCATAATATTTCCTTGCCACTTTTGGTGAAATTTGGGTTGGCACAGGCCGCAGGTTTCAAATGAGCAGGGGATGAAGGGCTATGATCTGCAGGCAGTCCTACCAACTCGTTTGTGTTGCTTTGGTATGTGCATGGACCAGTGTGTGAGGAACACAGAACACAGCTTTGAAATCACTGAAGCATGTGTTCAACTCCCGTGGACTTCGTTGGGCTGTAAGGTCCTGCTGAATAGGGCTTCTGACTGGAGTAAATGCACTTGGATTAAACTTGGACAGAGAAATAACAAGCTCTTTCAGGTTCAAAAAATACATCTAGTGGCTCATTAAAAATGGTTTTCCAAGAGGGTCCTCTGAACATCTGCAGTTGGTGTCCCTTTCTCTCACACAAACTCAATACAGTCTGTTCGAATCCTTTTCTTGAATATAAATGTTTATTTGGGAGAAGGTCCACTTCACCACAGAGGGCCCCTCTCAGCAGGGCTTCCCATTCCTCCTTGGCATCAGCCTCTCTCCCCAGAGAATGGACCCTCCTCTGGCTTCCAGGATGGGTGGCCTCACACCTTTTGGCAGGAGGTAAAAATCAAATATCCTGTCACTGGCTCCCACAATCCAGACTCCATTGTTGCAGGTACACTGGAAATTTATGAATATTTAAAAGCAACAGTCATATTATTTTTTCTTTGTATTCTTTGTGTCTGGAGAAGACATAAGGAAAGTGGATAAAAGCTTTCAGAAACACCAGTGGCAATAGATTCCCCACCTGAAAATCCTTGACAGCGGCACATCTTTTGTTTTCTGGCTTTCAGGTTTTTTTTTTTCAGAAGAGTACCGAGCACCCCAGTTTTCAAATCAGGTTTCTTTGAAGACTTCTCAAACTGGCTGTCCAGGCATACCAATCATTTTTTGAGCACTTAGGATGTGAAAATCAGGCAGCCTGTTCCTTCTCTATATAAAACTGAAAGAACATGAGGAATAGGGGGGAAAAAAGAAACTATTTTGCATAGGAAAATGGCAGTTAGCAGCTATGCTTAAGAAAACTGCTGAATATAAAAAGAAATAAAGAACTTCTTCACAAAGAAAATCACTTTCACTGTACCTGCTAAGACATCCAAATTGCTGCATAGGCAATTAAAAAAGACAAGGTTATTACAACAGGTGTAATTCTGTCTTTAATACTATATAGATTAGGCATTAATAAATAACTGTGACCATAGGCCAGAAGACGTTAATGCTAAAAATATTTGCTAATCAGACTATTTTGAGAAAACATTGTTTTCAGGCATTGTTGTTTTCAAGAGGGCTTTGGGTGAGCCATATCAGATATAGGAAGGCAGCAGTGAACATGTAAAGACTTTCTTTACTAAATTATTTAGTGCTCATGAAAGGTGCCAGATGGAGAGCCTTGGGGACTCAAGTCTTCTTTTTATCCGCAAAACTGCCATAGAATAAAAAGTGACAAATTTACCAAGCACCTTTAACAGGCTGCTCCCGTGGCTGCCTGAGCACTGACCTGGAGCTCTCGCCCCCGAGGGGGACAGGTTTGCTTTGTCACCTGCCCCTGCAGCCCCGGGTGTTCCTGCCACAAGGCGTGACGAGGGCGATACGTGGCGTGAGAGATGAGGCAGAGACTCATCTCTCCTCCAGCAGAAAGGCTGATTCTCGCTCGTCCTTCGCCTGCTTTGCAGGGAGGTTGCTGATAGACCCGACAGTGGATCAGCCTTGGGATTGGACTGGTTCAACGAGGTGAAATGTCTGGTGATGAGTGAAAAAAGATGTCACCTATTGCCAGGGGTGGGGCTGGGCTATTTATTATCTGTCTCCCGGCTATAATGATCCTGTAAGTAATAAGCCATCCAGTCTGCTGAAACACTTCAGATTTGTAAAGCCCAGTCCGTGTGTGTGTATGGTGCTTTGTAGCTAAATCAGCTTATGCATCTCTGTCCATATGGTCGAAGCCGAACATATAACAAAATATGATACAATAAACAAGAGGAGGGCTCAGGAAATCCATGGCTGCCATATGCCAAGGGATTAACAGGTAAAAATATGTGTTTTCTTTACACTTTTTTTTTTTTAACACAGGACCGAGACAGAAGACAAACCTGTTCAATTTGAGCTAAGTGCCTTAAAAAACAAGTGCAGTGAAAATCTGAACTGCTGGACTAAGGGTCCACACTGCTTACTTCAGTGATGCAAATGGCAATCTCAAATCTCAGAAGTGGTCTGAGTCTACCTAACAGAAAAGTTTGCTCTCTTCAAGCCAGAGTGGGATCATTATACGCACATTAAACAACTGACCATACAAATAGGAGAAACAAGGACAGAGTACAAGTGCTGACAAAGCTCTCATCATGGCCTGCTAGGATATGGAAGGAATAAGAGACAAGGAACCTCCAGCCCATAAAAGGTTTGTCCGTCACTAATATATGGGACTATGCCACAGGGGCCCAAGAAGAATGTTTCCTTCTCTGACAGAAGAAACCTGATTCAGGTCCTGAGAAGATCCTTGTAGGAAACCATGTCAGCTGTCCAGTAAGATCTGACCTGTCAGATGGAGATAAAATCATTGCCAGTTCCCTCAGAGCCCACAGAAGAGGAGGAGGTGATGTGTGCCAGCAGGCTCCATGCCAGACTACAAGCAATAAAAGGACTTTCTTCAGCCTCTGGAGAGGGAATGTCTATAGGATCTGGCTCTGATGCAGTCCAGACCTTTTCTGTGCTCTTCCACGAGGAGTCTCAGGACAC
The DNA here is from genome assembly GCA_033628505.1 of Tringa tobata. Lineage (NCBI taxonomy): Eukaryota > Metazoa > Chordata > Aves > Charadriiformes > Scolopacidae > Tringa > Tringa tobata. Next base: position 5,950,006 of record JAHREE010000143.1, on the reverse strand, counting down.
CTGCAAAGGCTGGACTGTAACTCCAGACCCCTGATCTGGAGACTGGCCAGTGTACATCGGGCTGTGTCTGAACCAATGCCAGAGCACGAATGACCAGCTCTGTTCTCAAAGGCAAGGTGAGGGAGAGGGAAGAGGTTGGCCGTCCTGCCTCCAACCATGGGAAGAGCCAGCTGTGAAGAAGGAAGCACCAAGAGAGGATGGTATGAGGAAGGGGGAGCTATCTTCCAGATGTTCATGTACCTGACCTTGTGGAAACACCAGCCAGCTCCAAGGAGGCAAGTCCCAGAAGGGTCTTTTCTCACAGCAGCCTGAATCAATGGTCCCAAAGAGACCCAGCCAGCTGGATACATTATTTTGTGGATCTGAGCCATGATGTCTTACAGAATCAAATTACACACTGAGGCCCGAGAATTAAAAAAAAATGTTTCCTTGACTATCTTGGTAGCTTTCCACTCTGGTCTGCTGGTATCTTGTACTGGGGGGCCCCAAACTGGACACTTGGTGCAATCTCACAAGTCCTGCATGGAAGGCTTGTGAGAACTATCCTACCTCCCTCAAGCTGCTGGCTGCACTCTCAATAATGCAATCCAAGATGTTCTTCTTGCCCCTATTTCTACCTGCTCTGCAGTCCCTTGCTGCAGGAGTCCCTGTCTGAACTGGAAGCTTTTCCCTTCTTTTAGATCACGTAGCGCAGGGGTGCCAAGACTGGTACTACTTCATTATAGGGCAGGTGAGAAATAAAAGCCATTTTCATTTACAGAAGAATTGTATTCATTGCTACAGCAAATAGTGAGTTTTCTGAGGAGTGGCTGAGTCAAAAAACCCTGGCACCCATCAGACATGAAGCTGTGTCAGTCTGCACGTGGGTCTCAGAGATTCCCATTTCCCAGTGTGACATCTTGCCTTGACCACAACCTGGTGAATGGAAACTCTGTACAAAGAAGGAAAAGCAAAACTCCAACAGAACCAACAGATGACGAAGAGCTTTGGTGATGGTTTATTGCTGTGAAGAGTGCCGCAGAAGCTCAGACACCATTTCAGGAATCTGGGAAGTGTTTCTTATGGGGAGCTGGAAGGTGTGAGAGCAAAAGCACCTGTAGTGTAGAAACAACCCAGTTACAGCGCTCAGAATCCAACGGCGCAGACAGGCAATCACGTATCACAGCGAGGGGCATGCCGCCAGAGCACAACTTAGATGGAATATCAAAATCTTCAACACAAAGATTCCTAGCAAATACAAAGGAACGGGGTAAGTAATCTCCTATCATAGAAACATCTAAGATTTGAATTAACCTCTCTAGGCCTTAAATTTCATTGCTTCACATGGGGCTAGTGTGTCTCAGGTTAATTGTGTAGACCTCTGGTAATTGGCCCAAATATAGCACAAGGAGATTTTCATGCTAAGCCAACATCAATACTCTGCATCAAAGGCTGCCCTGAATTCTCCCCCTTGGTTGCTCAGTCATCTTTGATCTAAAAAATGAAAAGAGTAAGGGATTTTGTTGTTATTTTTATTCCTTCTCACCTACCTCAAGATTGAGGTTACTGAAAATACAAACAGAGAAAAGGTGGCAAAACATTAAAAAAAAATGTAAAGAGAAGTAGGGATGGTGAAGTAAACAAAAAAGAAATAGGCTTAGGGAAGAAAAAAGAGTTGCTGATGGGAGAAGGAGAGATGATGTAAACATGGGATATCACAGTGAATGGGGTGGTAAAGAAAAGCCCAGGTGTGGTAATATGAATGAGAAAAAGGGATCAGTCCACAATTTCTGTAGGATATGAGAATCAGATCCTGTCTTCTTAAGCCATCTACCTGCTCGCTATTTGACCTCACTGTCGTCTGCTTCAGAAGCCATCAGGAAGCCACTAAGACATGCAGTACTTATGCAAAAAGGCCTTGTACCTTTGAGCCTTGTTGGGAGTAATAATTATTTGGGAAACTGTTGTTTGGGGGACAGCTATGTGACCCTCTTAATACTCATATAAAAAGCAAAGGGGGCCCATGCCACCCCCCTGTTGCTGACTGCGGAGGTAGGAAGAAGATGCTTCATCCATGCTGAACTTGAGGGAGTGAACCAAGCCTCTCATGGGCAAAAGAGGGATACCAGAAGAGCCAGAGAGAAGAATGTGTAGAAGGAGATGGGAAGCAGAAAGGAGAGAACACATGGAATTCAGGGAATTTGGGGATTTGGAGATTCACAGTCTTTGTTCTAAGATTGCACTGGGGACTTGACTCTCCCAGTAGTCCCAAGTGTTTCCTTTCAGCAGCTCCACAAGAAGAACAACTCACTTTTAGTGACCGAGACCAAGCAGAGTTGAGCCCTGGGATTATGAAAGTTTGGCTCCGGGAAGAGTTGTTCACAAGCTTCCCATTCAGACTTGAGCTTCCGTCCCATTAATTACAGAAGGACAGATCCCCAACTAGGAAATCTGGATGAACTCACAACACGCACGAGGACACTCAGACCTTAATCCTCCAGTCTGGCCTCACTCCTAATTTACAGCCCCAGGAAATCTGTTTCCAAGAAAGCGTCTTCTTCCTTATCCTGTGCTATTATCATCTCTCCTCCCAGCAGTCTTACATTCTCCTCCACAGAGCGCAGTTCTGGGGAATGAAGCCCAGCAAAGTGTTTCAGACAACAACAAAAAATCAGGAGAGATGGATTCATGACCTTGCAAAATGAAAAGTTTGCTCTCGTTTGATGCTGATCTGATTTCTTAAAAGGGGTAAAAATTAGCTCCCGATGAAATACTGTGTTTCAAATCAGCTCCAAATGCATATAGTTCACTGACCCTTGTTTTCCAACTTGGCCACTAAACTGGAAAACCTGCTATTTGCACAGCTCCAATTATGAATCATTTGTGTTCTTGGTTATAAAAATGCTTTTTAAAATATGCAATAGAGAACAAAGAGAAATAAAAAAATCAGGAACATCCAACAAGTAAAAATACAAGAAAAGAGAGAAAAAGAAACTAATTTCTGAAGCTCTTTGAGTCAGTTTGATAAAAATGTTACAAGAAACTTTTGCTGTATTCAAAGAAAATCTTATCAAAAGTTCTTTCTGTTCTGTAACTAAAACCAATACTGATCAGAAGCACAACATTTCAAAAAGTTACCAATGTGAATCACAAGCAAGAGAGACTCCATGTTTTTTATTAAAAATTAAATTCATAAAGTAAAATATTATTAGGACTGAAAATGTGTTTGTCTGGGCATGTGATGTGAGAGAGCACCAGGCAGCATCAACAAGGTAAACAGATGAAAATATGAAGTCCCCTTCTACATCCCTGCCAGAAAAACAGTGGGTGTGTTTGACATGCTAAAAATGCACCTACCGTTATGTTGACTTTTAATTGAAATCATTAGAAAAAATGACCTTAGCAAACACAGCTTTACCTCCCCACCTTTTGTTGCTGTATTTTTTCCAGTCTCATCACTGTGCTCCTGCATTGCAGGCTGATACTTGAGCCTTGCCTTTGCTGCCTGTTAGGGCTCTCACCAGCGTGCCATTTGGAGCAACATGCTCATATGGAAACCACTATCAATTCCCCTGCAAAGCCAGATAATGGGATTCACTCTCCCTTCTTCCCGTTACAGTCTTCTAAGGGCCAAATCCTCCCTCCACTTACAGTCCAGAAAGTCCCATCCACCCAGTGATGCTATGCTGCATTTACACTAATGCAACTGAAGGTTAATTTTGGCCCTAAGTTATTTGTGTACTCGGATATTAACTTAATGTAGGCCATTTTCTGAGCTTGCTTCTTCTCTGCAATGTATATCAATTTACTGAAAGCAAGAGCATCCTTCCTAGCTTCCCGTATCGCAGGTACACGTTCAGGGCGTAGGCAGGGAGAGAGTTTTCATTTTTCCAATTATGGCTGCGGTGGCAGTAGGATGAGATTGACTTGCACTTACATCCATTACTGTGCTGCAAGTGTTGTTCGGTGCAGAATATTTTATATGATGGGTTCCTTCTGTATCATTTGGCAATCAATTCTTCATAATTTGAAGTTCCCTTTCCTCGTTGAACTGCTCTCCTCCGGGTGGAGCTGGTTTGCATGTTGATTTGGAACAGAATGAAAACTCAGTGAACTACAAAAGCCTGTTGCAGAGGTTTTTGGTGATGTATGACCGACATCCTCTTTATTCCCAGCCCGTTATTTCCTTCAGCATCTGCTCAGCTGATTAGTTTTAATGAGCAGTAGCTCCACTGGTGCATGAGGGAATTCACAGCTCAGTAGGTAGGGGAAAAGAAAGCGGGCAGTGGAAAACAGCTGCGTGCAGGTGGCTGTCTCCGGGACACGCGCCTTTCTATGCACATCAGATGTGCAATGGGAGGAAACATCCTGCTTGTGCACTGCAGCCATGGAGAAACTCTCCTGTACTGAGTAGTGGTTCAACACAAACACTGGAAGAGGCTCTTTGAGATCCAAATCCACAGGCAGCTGCTACAGATGCACAGGGAAAAGTGATGTCTTGGGACTGTTGTGTCTCCAGGTACATGTAAGCCATGACTGGTTATTTCCCTAAAAAATGCCATGTTGTGCTATGCACGATCAGAGGTGGAAACCTCCATGCTTGGATTTTGAATTTTGCAATTTCCCACTGCCTTGCACATTTGTCCAGTGCTTTTCCCCGGGACCAGGATTCCCCCTCCTGCCCTGTGCCTGTACATGCAGCAGAGCAGCTCCGTGCCGAGCAGGGACCACAACGGCCAGAAACCAAAGAGCAGCCATGGGAGAAGAGAGCACCGCTTGCAGGCAGAGGCGCCGCCTCCAGCCTCAGTGTTTGCTCCAATTTCCATGCCTGGAACAAGGTAAAACCTTCAGGGTGTTGGGTCCCCAGTCATTAACAGAACTCAGAAGCTGGAGAGCATCTCTCTGTAGGTCTGCTCGCTGGCTGCGTATCTGAGTTATGGAAATATCAAGGTAAAACCAAGTCCAAACAGCAGCAGAGCTGTCTCACTCCTGGCCTGGTGTCCACCATTCCCTGGAACAGTCTTCCTTTTTCAGTCACTGCAGAAATAATTTCAGCAGGAGACTGAGGATGCCAAACATTGTAATGGAAATGCCAATGGTCAGGTGGGAAATGTTTATTTTCTGTAACCATACGGTACGCACCCTGATAACAGAACCACCTCAGCAAAAACACATGAAAGTGATCTCTCTCTTTTTTTCTTTTCTCTTTTGGCTTTTCAAACTGGGACAAGAGTTACTCAGCAATCTCTACTTTCATCTCCACGCATAGGAAGCCCTGCATTTCCATCACATGGCAACTGTGTGGTTTTGGGTAAACAACCCCGAAATGGCTGAGGCAGGGGCTGTGGCTGACAAACACAAGGCAGACACAAACCACCTCTCTGGAGATCTCAGCCCTCAGCAGCAGCGTGGTCCCTCTCCCGCACAGGGATGCTGTGTGCTGCAAGTTTCCAGAG
>JAHREE010000143.1:5869357-5934684 GCA_033628505.1 Tringa tobata | reverse complement strand
TCACCTCCCTACTTCTGCTGGCCACACTATTTCTAATACAAGCCAGGATGCCATTGGCTTTCTTGGCCACCTGGGCACACTGCTGGCTCATTGAATTAAACCCACCCTACAGTTCGTTTCCACTGGTGCTGATTTGGGCTGAGGCCAAATCTCTGCTTCCCAGCTTGGCACCTGGAGGAGCTGCCTGCTGCGGGTGCCCTAGTCCCTGAAATTTCAGCGACAGGGCCCAAGTGATGGCTCCAAGGCTCCTCTGTGTTCCCTGCCGTGCGAAAACATCCCAGTCCCTGGTGACTCAGATGCTTCAGAGGCAGCACAGAGCATCAGCTGCCACAGAGCAGCTCTGACAGACACGCCGGGGAGAGGAACAGCCGAGGCACAGCCAGAGGCTCCCGACGTGAGACGGTGGTTATTTTTAGAGTGCCGTAGCGCTAAGGATATGGCATGAGCCGCTTCCCTCTCGTCACTCTGACGCCATTGCCCGCCGCCCACGCGCCCGCTAAGTGGGTTATCGCAGCCCATCAGGCTCCCAGGGAGAGGGGAAGAAAGCAGAAAGGTCACTTCTCTCCCCGTGCCCATAAACAGCAGAATACATTCAGCACTGTGGTATTTATTAATGGACTTTTTGGTTTAAAGTCTCCTAAAGGTGTCTCGCGCAAGACGTCATCTCTCCTGCCGCTCAGAGCTCCAGGACCAGCTATAAGTCTCTACCCTCCCAAATCCATGACAAATCCCAGAGCTACAGCACGTAGAGAGGACTTTCCTCTGTCTCAGCTGATAAGGTATTTTCTGTATCCTTGATTTTTCCCTGACCTGTCAATATCCTTTCCTCTCTGCTAGACATCGCTAAAATCACTGTGATCCCAGCTACCATCCCTCTGCTCAGCTGCCTTCGCTGTCATTTTAATTTTCCCACCTGACATCAAAATTCACACTTGAACGAGATGTTCATGTGTCCTTTGTGCCACAGTATTTAAAGGGACTCCCAACTGATGTTGTTATCCTCGTCTAACACAGGGAAGCAGCACAGACTCCCCATCCTCCACACCAGTGAGAGATGAATAACATGCTCAACACAGCAGAGACCATCCCAGCCCTTCACACCTCAGGGTCATACTTTTTCCCTCCTTTCCTCTTTTTCCTTCATTTAGAGTCAATTCACTGATCCACAGACCTCGCTCCTCCCCAGTCACCGACCTGCGTGTCCTCCTAGCACAGAACTCCTCACTGGGAAGCTTCAGCCCATTCTGTTGCACTTTTTTTTGCACATTTTCCTTTCCCCAACTCACTTTTTAAAATTTCTGGCACCAACAAGGCGCTCGCTGAAGTAGCACATCTCTGCTCTTCATCTGCCTAACCATCTGCTTGAGACAGAGCAGGGCAGGGGGGGTTTCTGCAGAGACTTGCACACTGAAGGCCAGAAGGAACCAGCATGGTCTAGATCAGCTGCATAATAAATGCTATAGACAACCAGGCAGCAGCTCCCACAGCAGGTCCTTCATCACTCAGTGCACTATCCCTAACTAGTGTCGACCCAGCCTTCCTGCCTTTTTTATAATGGCATTAATTAAAACATTATTTTGTACTATGAACATATGTAACTTTGCAGGGAGAGGGCAGCTCAGATTTGGAAACCTTAATGACTAGATTTGGGAAGACTGTAAACTCTCGGGAGAGCAGCAGTTTATACAGGTACATGTACACACAGATCTAGCATTTGAAGCTTGCACACTTTAGTTAGAAAATAATTCTATATATAGAATGTATAATATTCTAAATAAAACATGCTGAAATTCCTAAACCTTTTGTTCCAGTGAACAATTTCACTGAATTTTTAGAGTTGGAAGGGACCATAGAGATCATCTAGTCCCATTCTCCTGCTGAAGCAGGATTGCCTAGAGCGAGTTAGAGCACGTTACTCAGGACTGCATCCAGGCGGGTCTTGAAAATCTCCAAAGAAGGGGACTCCATGACCTCCCTGGGCAGCCTGTTCCACGGCTCTGTCACCCTCACCATGAAGAAGTTTTTCTCATATTTGAGTGGAACTTCCTATGTTCCAACTTGTGCCCGTTGCCCCTTGTCCTCTCACTGGCAGCCACTGAAAAGAGTCTGGCTCCCTCCTCCTTCAAACCACCCTTTAGATACTTATAAGCATCGATAAGGTCTCCCCTCAGCCTTCTCTTCTCCAGACTAAAGAGTCCCAGCTCTCTCAGCCTTTCTTCATAAGGGAGATGCTCCAATCCTTGAATCATGGTAATGATACTCATCTCCTCAGGTAGAGCTACAAGGGCCAGGAGCTGGTGCTGTGTTGAAGTGAATCCCTTGCATAAGCCCAAAGCAGCGTAACAGGAACCTCGTGGCAGCCCAAACACTGTTGGGAGAAGCCCTACCAATACCCCTTGCTGCAGGAAGGAATGCCACCTTGCCATCCAGCCCATGGCTGACAAGCCCTCCAGGCCCCATGGCTAAGGTTACCCCAAAGAGCTCCGGGCAGCTGCACACCCACAGGAACAGACCCGGCTTTGCTCCCAGCCACCAAAAAGCCGTCATTTCAGCTCACCTAACCTGGAAACACAACCACCGTTCCTCAGTCTCATGAGGCTGGAGAACCCAAAAAACCTTGAACTAGATGGAAGTCTGCTGTGCTCTATTCCCTGCCAAGGGGTACGCAACACCACAGGGGTATTTGCACAATCCTAGCTCTGCTAGCTGTCCCACATCTCTCCATTTCAATCCTGCCTTCCAGTAGCACTGCCAGACACAGGTAAGACTAAAGCCTCCCTGCTCCACAGCCATAACCAGCAGACTCTTGTTTGGACCCAGCAATCAGCTAGCTCTTACTGGCTCAAGTCAGATGTCCCAGCAAGTCTCCCTGAAAGCCTAATTATATCCCAGATCACCAAAAATAACATTAGCCTGGAGAAGTCTGGAAATTCCCTCCTCAGTGCCAGAAAATACCCAAAGCTGAAGCCCAGCATCACAGGCCTAATCTCCACCCCAGGGTCTGAGGTGGGGTTGGGGGTGGTGGGGATTTAATCAGCCAGTCATCTCCCCAAATAAAGGGCAAGAGAGGCTAATAGATGCAAGCTCATTAAAAACAGGCATGAAAATATTGATTTTCTTTGTATTTGTAAAGACAGTCTTACTCAAAGAATTGATGCTTTCCTCTTAAAAAAAAAAAAAAGAAAAAAAATCACTATAGCTTCCCCAGCACAGGCTAAGTCTCATTAACAAAAGACAGCGTGATACATGGTGTTCGTTTAGATCTCTACACATGGGAACATGTTGCAGACATCTCCGTGAAGTGCTTCACAAAATGACTTTTTGTATCACTAATGACAAAGGGCTTCAGCATCTCTCTGGGTAGAAGCTGACATCTTGTGGATGGTGCACTTGGGCCTCCCAGGGAGAGGAACATTGAGAAGCAACACGTGGAGCTCTACACTGGAAGCTAGTGGGAGAGGGCTGGTGTGCCAGGCTGCTGTGCAATTTATGTCCAAGAAGATTTGTGTAATTGGGCAATGTCTTCAATACTGTAAAATATATAAAGGGTCCTACAAATCTTTATCTGCAGATTTCTTGCTTAGTAAAATACACATTATCCATGGTCAAAGAGAACCAACACTGATAATTTAGTATTTAGCGCCACATTTTAGTAATTTTAGGAATCAGTACACTCTGAATAGCATGACAACCTGCTAGTGCTGGCAAATCCCTTTTTTTAAGGATGGACTTAAGTAAAAGCAGAGCAGTTCAGAGACACTTAGTTGATTTAGCAACACTGGTGGCTATTTCTGTTGAAAGATACTCTCCTAAAAGAGTACTGCTGTCTCTCCAGACCTCTGGGCTTAGAGGCACGGTTACCACCAGGGAACAGCCAATGTGCAGTAATTGACCCCATGTGTGCTCTTTGTCTCCATCAAAGATGAGTTTATTTGAGTAGTTGCTCTGTACAGTCTTAGACCAGCGCTGAAAGCAAGAGACAGCAGATGCATCCAGATGATTTCCTTTGAACAGAGCAGCTGAGCCACATCCAAATGACTAAGTTCAGATAAATTGAGTCATCAGATGCCCACTTAAGACAAATTAGTTTAGAAAGGCTACACTGCATTTGTCAATGGTTTAATGCACTAGAAGTGTATTTATAAGACAGGGCTAATTTCCTACTCCTCGAAGAAGAACACTTTGAGAAAGCAACTGCTCCATCTAGCAAAGTTTTCTCAGATCAGTTAAAAAGACATTTGGAGCATTAGTTTACTACAGCACATCTTTGGCCAAGAGTCACTCTTAAGGTTGAAGAGGTACAGTCTTTTAGTTTTATGATACATACAGCTGAAATGAATGCCAAAACACTAGAGACATCATAAAATCACATTGTGCAAGTTCTCTGCTGCTTCTCTTTGACCAGGTTAAGTAACAGCTGAAATGCAAATCACCACTGCTATTACATTATTTCTATTAGCTATTCCCCCAACAGGGAATGATCCTTTTACTGCAGTGTCTGAAGCACCTCACTTGAGCCAGCTCTGTCTGGGAGAGACATTAATAAAAATGCACCCATTTTTGCTGACGGTGGGGTCAGCAGGGACGGGCTGGTGGGGCAGCAGCATGTCCCCACCTCCCTCCATCGCTGGCCACAGTGCTCTGCGGCTGCACAGGGTTGTATGGTGCATTGAAACCCTCCTCTCAGCACGAGGAGCAAAAAGCCATATTCTTTAGGACTGTAAATTTCTTCAGCTTTTCCCTGTTTGTCCTTACTTTTGCCCCTGCTCGTGCCTGGTTCAGGCTCCTTCCCTGTGTCCCAGAGGACACATACATCTGAGGGGGCATAGGGGAAGGGGCTGGGAGTTGGGTAAGGACAGGACAACACTGGACTAGGTTGCTTGGGAAGGTAGTTTCCACTGTAGAAACAAAATAAACATAACAAATAGCCTGTCTGGCATGAAGGAAACAAAACCAAGGCAATCGACTCATTTCCTGAAGGCCCTTCTAGCCTTTTTTTCCCCTGTTACACTGAGACGGCAATCCATACTTTCAAAAATTTACTGTCTCATAATAGCAGCCACTGGGTACAAGAAGAAACCCAGACAAGTACTCATCAACTCTGAAAAGCGGTGATCGGGGTTATGAGCAGCCACTGTGACTCACTTCAGACTTTGTCAAACGTTACTCAACCTCTTAAAAGAAGCCAACTTAGGAAATTTTCTAAGTCTCCAGTTATGCAAAGGTAAAAGACAGCTAGAATTATTCTCCTTTGTGTGGAAAAGTGCTGGAAGGTAGACTGCAGTTAGAGTACTGGGTCCCGGTTTGGGCCGCTGATAAAAGAAAAAAAATCAACAAACTGGAGGTAGTTCAAACTGGAACCAGTTCTGAAGAGATCACCAGGGTGGTTGGGGCTGGAGCACTCACCCTGGGCAGAGAAGCTGAGGAAGCTGGGCCTGGGCAGCCTGAAGATGGGATGGCAGCCCCCCCATACCCATGGGGAGCCATCAAGGAAATGGAGCTGGGCTCTCTACAGCAGTGCGGAGGGGGGATGAGGGAACAAGCACAAGGGTTTAAGGAAAAACTCCTTCCCCATAAGGAGAGTCAAACATTGGAGCACTTCAATCAGAGAGGTTGTGTGCTCTCCATCCTTGGATGTTTTCAAGACCCAACTGGATAATGTCCTGAGAAACCTGCTCTGGTCCTCCTTTGAGCAAGATGTTGGACCAAAGACCTCATGAGATCCCTTCAGACCAGAGTTACTTTATGCTTCTCTAGTTTTTACTGAATCTGCATCTAGGAAAAGATTTAATAGCAAACCCAAAAACATGCTGTGAGTTGCAGGCACTTCCAAACAAAGACTATCAATTAACTGTCATTTAGGCCACTAAAAATGTGCTATGTGTTTTTATATTAATAAAGAATTGTATCACTTGGCTATTTTCATGTACGAAATAGAGTTCACAGATCAAGACATCCAGCTATAGGTGTCTATACAAGCCGTGTATATGCGTCCTCATATTTCAGTGGAGCCTGAGGAGCTACTCAAGCTGATCAAGATGCAGGATCAAAATTCAGCCGATCAAGATGCAGATGAACAGCTCTCCAGGCTCCATTGCCTATTGATCCAATCTCCACGGACTAAGCAGACAATTCAATTTATGTACATCTGCAAGCTGACTCCAAACCACTGCCTTAGTAGTTTGTAACTTAATTTCTGTGTATTATATACACATTCCTTGCTCTTTTATGCTGCATTAGCAGACAACAGCCTAACACAATCTCCCACTTAACTGCTTACAAGGCAATTCCAGTGTCATTCGCTTGGGAGTTTTTACCATGCTGAACTCAGTCTGACGTGGCAGCTGTGGGTAAGGGATGGGAAGACATTGTAAAAAGTAGAGGAGACCAACAAAACTTTTTATACCTCTCAACAGAGAAGTGTCTTGCAGTCATGGTGCTCATGTCTCCATAGAGCACGAGAAACTCCTACAGTCACCTGGCTAAGCCTGCTCTTCTCTCCCTGGTGCAAAGCACATAATTTCCCCTGCACTCTGCTTTGTTTCCATTTACTAGACAGTATCTTTTACTTATTTTTAAGCCATCAGTTCTTATAGAAATGGAATCAAGACAGAAAACACTTAGATGTACCTGGAACTGCTGCCAAACACCTGAAAGTGGTGGTGGAGCACACCATTAGTGCTGCTGAATCACTATTGATCACTGCTGAATTGGAGAATTTGGAGAACTTCCATCTATCCAACCTGGTATGGTTGCCTCCAGATTTTCTGGGCCAGGATGAAAGCACACACCAGTATGTGGGATGGCAGCCAGCACGGCTGAACTCAGGTCTCCAAGGGAAGAGCTAATTCAAAGGAGAAGTAAAATACAAAGGTTTATCCGAAACAGGATTTGCTACTGAGGAAGCATTTGATTGCCAGTCCAAGCAATCAAATTCCCTGAGAAAATCACTCGAGCAAATCAGTCACTCTAGGGTCTGCTGCCTGAATCAACAGGTCTCTCCAGCGCTTACTTGCCATAGTTTCGAGGCAGCTTCCCTCAGTGCCACCATGAGTCACACTAGAGAAGATGGTGCTAGCATTTCCCGGTATGTAGGAAGGACACAGATTCCAGCAAAGACAGAAACGAAGAACTTGGTACCAGAGAAACACCATAAACCCAGCAACAGCTATAAATATTCAAAGATAGAGCTACTTTTTTGATTTATTGTATACCTTACAGTTTGGGAACCTAGAGCCTAAGAATTGACGCATATCAAGATAATCACAGAATCACAGAATATTCATGGTTGGAAGGGACCTTTGAGATCGAGTCCAACCACAAAACAAAACCCCCAAAAAACCACCACAAACCAACACACACACACCCCACACACACCCACAGACAGACAAAACCCAACAGTCTCGGGCACTAGAGCATGCCCTGAAGTGCCACGTCTACATGTTTCTTAAATACCTCCAGGGATGGTGACTCCACCACCTCCCTGGGCAGGCCGTTCCAGTGCCTGACCACTCTCTCAGTAATTCTTCCTAATATCTAATCTAAACCTCCCCTGCTGCAACTTCAGACCATTTCCTCTGGTCCTGTCATTATTCACTTGAGAGAACAGGCCAACACCCACCTCTTTACAACCTCCAGGTTGTAGAGGGCAATGAGGTCCCCCCTCAGCCTCTGTTTCTCCAAACTAAACATGCCCAGTTCCCTCAGCCTCTCCTCATAGGACTTGTTCTTCAGACACCTTGGTGGCTCTCCTCTGGACACGCTCCAGCACTTCAATGTCCTTCCTGTAGCGAGGGGCCCAGAACTCAACACAGTACTCCAGATAAGGCCTCACCAGAGGCCTCATCCTCCTGTGAGTACCAAATTTGCTTTAACAAGCGAGACAAAAAAAACCAAAACAAAAACAACTAACCTCCAACAAACTGAAACATTTCAAAACGCTCAGCCTATTTCTGAGAATAGGTGTAATTCTTCAGAGCAGGGAACAGCAGCTGCCATCTTCCACAAGCGATGCAGCTCTCAGGAGTGAGAGCCCTGAATCATTAGAAAGGAGGAGGAAGAGAACAGAGCAGGAGAGGGAAAATCTTACCCTGTTCCTGAAGAGAAACCAGACAGAAATCACATTCTTCCTTGCAGAGGACTAAGAGACTGCACAGACACCGCCGATCCCTGAGAGGTGTCATTTAGGAAATAGGCCTTTCCCCCCAGGAGAACCTATTTAACGGCTCATCTCCAAGCCTCTGTTCCCACCACACAGCGTGTCCCGCTGCCCTCCTGTCCCAGCGAGGGCCGCAGCTCTCTCCCACACCCCTCCCTCTGCTGCACCAGACATCCTAAGCCCGTGCTAAGTATGCTGAAGTCATAGACAAAAAAGCAAGAGTGACGATTGCTCATGTGTGCTACAGCCCATGAAGTGTAGTTCCTGGAAAACACTCCCAGTCCTGGAGAGGAGACAGTCAGGTAGGTTAGACCCACCGAACCTCACTTGTTCTGCCCGGGCTGGCATCTCAAGATGCACGGAGAACATACATACGACATTGGCTCCATTTTGCAAGACATTAGAGACATTTCATTAGGTATCAATAATTCTGTCTGTGTAGATTTCATAGATCCTTCCAGCTTCAGTATGTTTTACAACTCTAAATTCATCCATTTATCCCTCCTTTCTCAGAGCATCCTTAGCCATGGTAGATTTACTGCTTTGCAGACACCGCCTGCCTACGGTAAATGGGATGTAAAGCTGTCAGGCTGCAGGATGGTTTCCACACCGTACGTGCGTAACACGAGCACACAAAGCAATTTGCTCTTCAAACTGATGAGAATTTAAGAGACATTAGGGAGCAATTTTATCTTAGACTCCCTTCCCCGAGCACAGACACGTGTTGCCCTCCATTTGGCAAAACACTGAACTGCTCCCAAACCAGTTGTGACAAGTTGACGCACAAAGACTTCCAATTGTCTACCACCATGAGACAGATTTAAGATTTAGTTCATTTACATCTCCAAACAATAACGAAAAAGGATAAAGCAAAACCCAGACCCTTTCTCCTCCTTTCTTCTCCTCATTGTGAAAATAAAGCTCAAAAATGACCAAGCTTGATAAGTTGAGCCACATTCACCTGAGCAAGGCTACAGTGTAAGCCAAGACCTTCTACCTTCCACTCATCATAAGCTGATGTACAAATACTAAGCTTGCTTCAAGACCCTGTAAGACAGTCCCTGCCAGGATCTTTATGTGCCAGCCTCCTGTGGGCACTGATAGTGTATTCCTGTCCTCTCCTCCGTTCTGCTGCTGATCCAACCGTTTCTGACCTATTAAAAAAAAAAAAAACACCTCTTTTTGGGTTACTCTTCAGGCAGGCCAGCATGCTGATGTGAGGGAGCCAATGAACACAGCACAGCACAGCTCAGCACAGCATTTTTGTGCTTATTTGCCATAACAGTATTCCACGCACCATCTCAACAGGAGCAAATTCCTTCTTGGTCAACTTAAGTTGAATGCTGAATTACATGAAGGACACACATCCATGCTGGGAGTGGATGTTGCAGTAACTGAGCTACTGTAAGCGGATGGCACCAGGGCTCTATACTGTTACACAGCTGATTCTCTCAAGTGCAGAGATGAAGTAGGTAACGTTCCTTCCACCTATAAACCAGCAAAATTTGAAATTCAATCTCTTCCCTTAAGTGGTTGCACTCATATGAACCCAGCCATGGTAATCAGCAGAATAGGAGGTTTTAATTTCCAGAGGTTTGTGAAGTAAAAGCACGTTAGAAAACCTAAAACTTCATAAAATCTTTTTTTTTTTTCTCTAAAGAAGCCTTAACATCCGTATGCAGTGAGTCACAGTTTATACAACAGTACGTAATCTCTGGTTACTGAACTGTATGTCATCTTCCATATTCACTGGTTCTCCTCATGCCCAAGAGGAAACGAAAAAATTTGTTCAACAGGAACATTGGTGCATCCATCATCGAATGTCACTTTGGGGAAACCAAGCACAAAGGGAACACGGACCAATTTTGTTGCATGAACAAACAAATCCCCAATTTCTGCCAAAGCTGGGGTGGTCCTGAAGAGCCACACCAGGATTATGATGTTGCTGACAAATTTCCACGCATTTTTACACGCTAAGTAACAGAAAACGGAGTTCCAAGGGCAGAACAGAATCCTCCGTTGGAAGTGAGTATCAGATATCTTCAACTACTTGTAGTCCATTTCACCAAAGCCTGATGTTTCATGGCTTTTCTAAGATGGAGAAACCCGCGGTGCCCAGCGTAGGCTGGTGTTCCTGTGCTGCCCTACTCTGCTGAGCAGACGGTAGTGGGGAAATTAAGCAACAAGGAGCCTGCCCTGCCCAGCAGCTACAGAAGATCCAGCCTGAAGAATAATACTGCAAAGCTTCCCAAGATGCTTATAAAACACAGTAACTATTCACACTTCCACGCTTACGGCCATTGTTAAACTTGCTCAGACAAAGCTGAATGAGAGACAAACCTAAAAAAAAAAAAAGGGTTTCAAGTATTTCCAAATTAGACCTTTTAATCTATACTCCCAGAGGGAGTATATATTCCAGCAGCTCTTCTTTCCTAGAGGCACAACCAGAATGACCTCTAAAACCAGTCAAAGCCAAAAATAATCCCAGAACATCTCCAGATTGAAGAGTCATGCAACCAAAGCACTAACCCAAACGTTAAAATCCACATTTAAGACCAAAAGACAACAACTTATCTAACAATTTGAGGAAACCACTAATGAAGATAATCTCTAGTAAACAAAACATCACATGGCCTGTCTTTGTTTTGTTGTTGGTTTTGGTTTGTTTTTTTTTTTTTTTTAAAAAGTTAACCATAGTTACCTAATAGAGAGAGATATTGCTGCCTTCAGTCATACTACAGGTGTTCTTGCTGCTGCTCCATAGCCTTAGGTGGTGGTTGCAACAGCTGTGCTGAACAGTAAAAGCAAGCAAAGATTTTTTTTTCCCCAAAATCAGAAATATACAATTTCCAAAAATGGGAGCAAAAGACAAAAGGTAATGAAAAATACTGCTGAAGAAAGGTTTAATTAAAAAAATCAGGAATTCAACAGTGCCTAAATCTTTATTTTTCATAACCTACATATTTTTTTTTTTCAAATTAGACAGTTTTACATTTTATGACACAAAAGGAAACTTAAATTACTGATAGTTTACATGTAAGCTTGATTCCAGTCTTAATGGAAGAAGAACAAAAACAAAAACCCTCAAGAAGGCTCCCATATTACACTTCTATTTCATGAACTGGCAGCTGTTAGGTCTCCTTAGAAGTCTTCGATTGTCTGCTGCTATTAGTGTAATAGGTTACAAAGCACATAAAACCCCTAACTGTAGCTAGCTGAAGGAGATCCAGAGATAGGTATGCACCATTACACTCGGCTGTTGCTCCTGATACACTGCACCACACTCAAACGAGGGCCTTTCTCTGCCAAATGATGAAGACTTTGAAGGATGATGCAGCAACGTAAAAAAATTTGCCGCTGTTCACAGATTTCTAAGTGGCGAATGACAGCATCACGGTGGGGAACTGATCTGAAACAACATTAAGTTTTAAAAACAACCTTTGGTTTTTTTGTTGGGTTTTTTTTTTTTAAATTCCTGGAAGAAGAGTCTCAGATCCCATTTTGACTTGTTTTCAAAATGAAAAGCATCACCACACAGTCCTACAAGGTAAAATGCCAATTTTAATTACTGTATCCCCGAGCCCTTAACTCAGCTACTGCTTTTGGGAGGTTTTTCATTTTAAAAGCCACATTTTCATCTCTCCATGTATCATAGCAACAGTCTGCATGCAACTTCACAACTCTACTCCGAAAACTCCATTTTGTCACTGAGTGGAAAAAAAAAAAATACCTCAAAGTAAAATGCAGTAAAGATAAATTGTATATTACACAGCTATTTGGCGTGTCACTTTTTTTTTTTCCTTAAAAAAAAAAACAAAACAAAAACTATAAAAACCACATCAGAGGAAGGTTTTAAACTTTCGATGCAACAGACTGTTGCTGGGTGAGCAGTAATTACAGTGTATTGACCTCACACAAATGGCAGCAGAAAACATTAGAACAGCACGACACGTCCCGCTGGTGTCACAATACTCCCTCGGGTACCAGCTGAGCCTTCCGACTCCTCGTTGTAAGGAACCACTCGAGGTGGTTTGCCTGTGGAAAGCCCTTTGCTGGCAGCAGACACACAAAACGGCCTAAACCACACACAACTCCAGCTACCTTTTTCACTGCCACCGGGGAAAGGAGAAGCGGATTGAAAAAATCCAATGACAGAACTAGCTGAGCGGTTTGGGGGATGTTGTCAGAGTCCTGTCTCCACCCACAGCATTCACAAAGTGCGCTTTTTAAACATGAAAAAAAATCAACAGATTCCAGCGTGCCCGATTTTGACTAATTCTGCAGCATACAACAGGCTGGATTTAAAAGGTCAACTCGTTCCCAATTGATCCTTGTAACAGGAAATTTATCAGGAGTCAACTCTCTAGTTACCTTACAGTTCTACGAATCATACACTAAGGAAAGCACTGATATTCTTGAAAGCAGACAAGTAAGTTTCAGTGTATATTTTTGTAGCAGTCTAAATTTTTTTTCCAATTAAATTTGATTTTATTAACAACTTAAAATTACAGTTTGACTGCTGAAATTCACTATTTACATTGCAGAACACGTTTGAATTGGTTAAATCGCTTGTTTTTAGAGGGACTTAGGAAAACATTTGAGGGCTTTCAAATAAGACTTTCGTTCCATTTCCCTTTTGCAGTGAAGAGGCAGAGTCAGTTCAGCACACCAGAATAAAATAAGAAAAAGAAAAAACAACAAATTAAAGTAATATTCAAACCACAACATTTAGTTTATCTACATCCAGCTCAACAGCAACATTTATAATATCAATAATTTTTATCAGATTTTTTCTTTAGGGTACCTTTTTATATGTTCTGATTATTTACAACTGTACAAGCAAAGCACACACTTCCAAGTGCACATATTTAATACAGTATTGACTATTTGCATTTACAGGTTTTTCAACAATCTGAAAAAGATCAACTGTTTAAGATCTTTAAGGTATATTACAAAAACTGCTGCTAGTTCCTGTACTACAGTATGTTTACCCAGTAAGACCAGTGACAATAGATACATACTGTAACTGAGTAATTCTGTATTCCACTCGTGCTAACCCTCCACGGGGTCAGACCTCATTAACTCTAAGCTGTCTTGTACAAAAGTTAAGGCAAAGTCATTTTCAAGTTTAAATAAAATTCAAGTCTTTAAATATTGGATGGAAATAATTCTTTAAAAAAATCAGTTGTTTAAATAAACATTTTTGTGGAATAAACTGTACTGTCATAGTCAGCAGGAATGAGTTTTGTCTGAACTTCCTGCAGTTTAAACACTTAAAGAAAAGCTTTAGGCATTTTAAAACAAAAATAATTTATATTCAACTTTATTAGAAACTTGCTAATTTAGTGCATCCTTGTCCTTCAGAAAGCGCATCACTTCTAAAGTAAATAAGTGTGAGAAACCTCATCCCAGAGGTAAATATCAGGGATCTCTTCCTCCACCACACAAAACAAACACCATTATCTCACGTCCTGAAAAATTTAAATCCGTATGCCAATGCTTGTAGTTACAGGAAGACGTCAACACGAGGCTGACTGAGATATGGACTCTTTCAAAGAGCACTTGGGGCAGAGTTTAAAAAAAAGTCTACACAGAGCACAGGGGTAACCAGAACATACAGCGCTGACTCAGTTAACTCCCTTACAAGCACAGGGAAGCTGAGGTTATCACGAGAAGGCTACGCTGCTTTCTCCTGATAACGTCCACTAACAGGCTTCACCACCATAGAAGCTCACAGACTTAATTCTTTCTATTCACAATGTGCTTTGTATTTGCAAATTATAACATCAGTTTTATTCTGGAGTGAGAAGATGGTTACTTGCTTGCAGTAAGTCAAAAAAGAAACGTTTTAGAAAGACTGCTATGGTGCTCTGTAGGATTCATTTTGTGTGTGCAAAACATCAAAGAAAAAAAGATTAAATTTTTTAAAAACGCTAGAAACAACTACTCATTTAACCTAAAAGTGCAAGTTCATTTGCTGACACTTAGTACAGCAGCCCAATAAAAAAAAATAATCTTGAAGGTCACGTACTAATTTGTAAAATATATCTACTTCCTTGCACTCTACACACTAGCTGCCGTTACCAGTCGTTTGGACACTTTAGATATGTACTTGCAGACCAGTTTATTAAAAATATTGCAGCAGCACATTTCTGCTTAACAGTTTAGAAAAAACTCACTATACAGAGCTTGCACTCACACAGCCACAGAGAGGCTTAATAAAAAGTTGATTTTTTTTTTTAAAGACAAATATTTTACATCTTGAAAAAAAATAATCACACTAAGCTTCACCTCCAATTAAGCACCAACCTAAATGTAAGGTTTAGAACAACTATCCAGAAATATCCAGAAAAATAGAATGTGTGTTCAAGAGGGGAAAAAGTATTTCACAGAAAAATAACTTGCAGGCATTGTTAGATGCCTAGTATCACTGCAAGCTCCTAACCAGCAACTCATTCTCAGGTATCTTAGTGGGAACATGGGTTTAATTTGTGGGAAGCAGACCTCTTTTCAAATCCCTCCCAGGTGGTAGTTTCACTGAGGAGATTTTGGAGGGGTACTCTGTTCTTTATTTAAGCGTTTGCCAACGGCTGGAGGGGACGATCTGCGTCCTGACTGTCTCCTCTGGTCTTTGGGTTGTCCAGGATGTGACTTTGCAGGAGGAGGTTCTCTGTTTTTCTCTATTGTTTCTGTGGGCTTTCTTTCTTCTTTGCCACATGCTACAGTGTTTGGCTTCTGTTCTTTCTGGGGTTGCAATGTAGGAGGATCCTTAGTTGTTCTCTGGCAAATTTCTGCATAACTAGGTTTTCGCAGTTCCTGTGAAATCAAAAGCAAACAAAACAGCAGATTAAACAAAGCATCTTGGCAAAAAAAATATTTACTTTTATGAATAAAAATGGTAAAGTCTTTGTGCCAAAAAATGGCTGCATTAAAACAAGCAGGTGAGAGCTTGAGTATGAAGTTTACAGAAGCTGCACAAAGTTCACAACAAGGTAAAATGCAAAACAGTATGCCAGAGAAATGGGGTATTCTAATATAGCAAAATAATTCCAATTCAAGAAAAGTCTAAACCAGCTTAAAGACAATGAATAAATACTCTGGTTTAAATATCAACATATGTATTAATGCTTCTACTCCAAGGATCCTACCAAGAAGAGAATTCAGATAAAGAGCTATCATTTGCCGAGCTGTCGTGAACACCGTTGCACTGTTAATTGCATAATTGTATTATGCAAGTAACCACGAGGCACCAACATGCAAATTTAAGGATGCTGGGCTCACATGATTAAGCAACACTGGAAGCAATATTCTGTTAAATACATCAAACCAGATCATTACAAGAAAGTGAAGTAATAAGGCGACTTACTATGGCAGCCCCATTGACTTGTACCGATTTACACGCAGTGCTGAGCGTGGAAGAAGAAAGCCTTTCTGTGCTCTGTGTCTCTCTCTGCTGCTTATCCACAACCTTGGAGTCCCTGTAAGCGTTCAGCAGGAAGCAAGGCTCATGAGAAGTGAAACTTCAGGACAGATGAATGATCTAACAACGGGTCTAAAACTTTATTTCAGTACGACTGTAAGAAGTTATAGCTATAATTCAACTGGCTCATTATGACTAACATCACATTTAAAAATGCTATCAAATATTCAAAAAGCAGTATTCCTGTGGAACTTGATGCTACCTGTAATTTGTGACATTCTGATAGCATTTGGTTATTCAGTTATCTTACTCCTGTCACTCAAACACCTCAATTTGATTTGCAGGTTCCAAATGAAATCTTACTGAAACCTTCTTTATTGTATGGACGAAACACTGCCCACACAATCATGGGTTTACTCTCTCTGCTTCAAAGCTATCTAAATACAAGACAGTATCATTAAACTTTTAAATACTTGCAGGCTAAACCACAACAATAAACTCTTGTCTGCTCAATGGCTTTTATAACTGAATCACTATTAGGATATTGCTCAGAAATTAAGCTTTATTGCCTTTATTACAAGTAGAACGTGGAACAAAATATCATTTCTTTCATTGAGATTTTAACAGCTATTTACAATGTTCCATCTAGCCTTCCGATGAGAGGAAACACAAACGTGATTCAGAGCAGAATAACTATAGCCATGTAATTAAGTGCTTACTCAGAAGACTGGGATGGCGAAGGAGACCTTTCAAACGTCCTGGGCAATGGAGAAGAAACTGGCAACAACGGCTCTCGAGGAATTCCCGATGGAGTAGTGTTTGTACTTGCATCCACATTAATGTTCTGAAGGAGGAAAAAAGGCACAGAAAGGCAATAATAATAATAATACCCAATTAACATGTTTTTTCTGAAAATTAACACAATCAGGAAACAGTTTACAAGCTGACTTATAAGGGTAAATTAACTCCAGGAACATACAGAAGGATCTAATATATGTATTTTAACAAGTAAGTTTTGTCTGTGTTTCTAAATAATTGTAAAGGAAAAACAAATCACACATCGTGGCTTTTTCCCAGAAAGTTGGGAGTTAAGTTCCCTTAGGGACACGTCTGGATGACAAGATCCCTTCTTTCAACCTGGGAATTTTGTACCTGATGATGATGAAGTAGGCTTTGTGCCTGTTCACATAACCATAGTCAGCCCAAGACAAAAGTCTCCTATAGCTTTGCACTAAGAACTGTCTTCTTCAAAGCTCTAACTCTGCATCACCCCAACAGATGCTGCTAAAACCTCCTAGCCTTAAAAAAAATAAAATGAAGTTTTGGCAAACTAGGATATGACCATCCTTTCAAAGTCCCTTTCTTATGCTACAGTGTGATTTGCTACCAAGCAAAAGAGGCTTTTTCTATAACCCTGAAAAGCTTTTGTTAGTGCCAAGTGATGCTTGTGCTTCCAGGTAACGGCCAAGTAGGTTCAAGATGCACGCATGAATTTAAATTGTCACAAAATAAGAAAAGAGAAAGAAGACTTTGTATCTTGAAAGAGGCATTTCTGATGTTTATGATCATTTTGTTTGTTTTAAAAAACCGTTATGTTCTTTGTGTTGCTTCTGACCTGTCTGACTCCAGAACCAGAACAGATCCTGGTAAGCAGAAGGGAGAGCAATGGGAGAATACAAGCACAGAAGGACCAAGACAGCCACCCCTTTCCCCCAGCCCAGCCACTGTTAAAGGTCATCAAACAGGAGACTCCTGTGGTCACTGTTAGAAAGGAAAATGACGACACTGTTATAAATCAGGCAGCACAGGTTACTGCAGTGGAACTAAGCCTAGTTTTACTCCAAGTAACAGTAAAACCATAAAAGGTGGATATTTAGAAACACAAGAACCACTTTTATCGTTTTACTCACTGGTAGTAGTAAGTGCAAGAGCTTGCAATTGCAAGTTGCTGAGCATTCTGGCCCAAAGTTCATCAAAACTTGTAGGCACATGGTTAAGTGTGAATGGCTTCAAGTCAAGCAGATGCGTGAGCACCGTTCCGAGGCACAACCACTCAGCCCCTGATCCGACTGCGCTGCAGCTTCCCAGTTAGAAAATGTGGGAAGATTAGCACCTGCCATCCCCCAGAGCTACATCTAGAAGAGCACCACAAAGCAAAGGGCATAATGATGCTTGGATAACAACTGCTGGAAATTACACAACCTAAGCTCACTCAGCTTCTGTACTCTGGACTTGCCCATCTATAAAACAAGAGCAGCACTGTGTAACTCTACTTCAGCACTTCATAACTCTCTATCAGGTGACATGAAAAAATGTTGAGATCAAGGTGAAAAGCAGCTTGTATACATTGGCAAGATTCTAACATTAACTCAAACACATTTGTAGTAGAACACAATGGCTCTTTGAAGCCAGTTGCTGTTATCTTATTCCTTATTAATGCCAACAAGGAAAGACACCGCAATCCCTTTCTTCCACACAATGGTACAGACTTACTCGTGTAAGCTGGAAAGAGAAACTGGGAAATCAAAAGAAGCTTTTTTACTGTGACAGTACATTGCACTGTCATAAAAGCTCAGTGCCTGACTGATAGTAAGACTGCCTCTACAGGGAACAAGTCTAAGTTCTGTACAGTAAGTACAGTGCAAAGCAAGTACTACATTTGTTGTGGGAGGAGCAATGGGTTTTCAGGTCCAGTGTCAATAGAAAGTGCTGGAATTATATTTAAAACCTGAAATATGATAATCAAAAACCACTTCAGAAATAATAGAGGTAAAGTACTTTAAAAATAGATAGACCTTGGCCAAGAATAGGCTACAGTGTGTGCTACTGGCTGACAGCAAGTTAAACGCTGCTGTTATCATGGCACTGGCCTGCACATGCCCTCTAAACTCAACCCTGGAGCGTGGCTGTCCCTATTGCCACCTGCAGGGGACACACTAGGTGGCCTGTCTGTGCTATCACTGCTTGGGGTGCAGGCTGCCCTACTGCTTCCTCTTTCCTTTGCCAACAAATACCCTCCCTGCCCACCCCTGATACGTGGGCACCAAAGAAAACACTTCTGCAATAGACAGGGTTTAGAGACGAGACACGAAAGAGATTTTGGCATTTTGTTAAGATTGCTTTGCACTGCTATATCCAGGGGTAACTTCTTCAGTTGTGGTACAGCTAGAAAAACACTAGTTAAATTAGAACTAGCAAAAAAAGCCAATATGGACTTCCATAGACTGTTCCACAGTGCACGGGGTTATGCGAGTCTTGGGGAACATACTGTCACTCACAGATGGCACGGCAGAGACAGTTCTAAGAATGAAATCCACAAACAGCTACTCAACATTAATTTTCAACTGCAACTCTACTACATCTAGAAAGCAGTGGTTGCCAAGTCATTCTGGTGTATTTTTATCTTTCCAAGCAATATGACAAGACAACACTGGGATCCAGCTGGTTTTGGTAACAGTTCTTGCTCCAGCTATCATACCTAGTGTGCTCAGATTATATAGGCAGCTTCTTTATATTTCAGTGCTTAAAAGTTTGTCCCTGGCACTTTAAAGTGTTTTATATACAATTCCGAAGTCTGACTTTGAAACAGGAAGAAAATTTATCACATTTTCCACCTGAGTCTATAAAAATGCCTGAGGCAATTATGAACAGCAAAGACCATATTTTCTAATCTCTGCTATTAACATCTACTTATACCGGCGCTCATATTTCACACCATTTCAAAGAGAATACCCAACAAATTCTAAGATAAGCAAAGAAGGCAGTGGCATATAATTTGACAGCTGTTTTTTAAAAGCAGTTCTTATGACCCATGTAAAACAACAACCTTTTTTTCTTTATATAATCTGAAAAAAAAAAAAAAAAAAAAGAGGTATGCAATTCTTTGTTTTCCCAACAAAAATGAACACTGGCTACTCACTCTTTCTTTTGACGTTCCTATTACCACACTGGACAGTCTGTTCTCAAAAAGGTCTTCAGTCTTTAAATTGCCAGCAGCCCCGGGTAATGGAGGAAAGCTAGATAAACCCAGTTCAAAGCTAGGAGATGGAGGTTTTGGGGGTGGTGGAGACTGTGTTTGGCCTCTCTGGAACAGAAATAACACATTGACATTACTCCACTGCATGACACAAAAGAACAACATGGGACTCTAAACTGTATTTTGCATTTGATTTACATCTGTGAAGCCCTAGAGAGGCCTCCCCCATCCCACCTCCCAAGAAAACTACACAGTACCGAGAAATAGGAACATTTTCCACTGTTACCCTTAAAATATTTGACTATTATTTAAATGGCATGGTGTAAGCATCCTTAAAAATTTCATACAGGTAAGTTTCAGTGATACTGGTATAGTAAGCAGTCTTCTCACTGACTGACCCTTCCTGATGGAGACTTACAGACAGGTTTAGATATCAAGGTACAGTGAAAATATCAAGCCTCTTTGTGTGCAGTTGGCAACATTCTAAATAAAAGACAGAAGTCAACAAGAATCTTATACCGTATTCAGTTATATAAAGAAATGGCATGAGAGCATGCTTTGCATGTAGTGTAGACAATGGCCATTTTAATCTAATTAATAAGAATTTATATGGTTGCTTTGCAAAAATGCAAAGATAAATGTCAATACTGTATTTGAAATGGGGAGAACTTTTCTAGTTAAATCTAAGAAGAAAAACAACATCCCAGTCAAAAAAAAAAATATCAGTGGCCTAAATGCAACTACTTTGCACTAGAAACAGGAGTTCCGGAGTTAAGAGTCCCACAGCTAAAGATCATTTGTAAGAATTTGTAAAGCTACATTCTATTTACACTGAATAAAAATAGAATTCCTTTTGTAATGTGCTGTAACTGAAGTTTCATCTACATCATGTAAACAAAGACTTAACTGTTTCATGACTGCACTCAGACCTGTGCTAAGATGAATACCAAATGCAAAGCAGTCTTTGAGACAATTCCCATCTTGAAAAGGAAAATATTTATGGGTAGATAGCCATCATGGTCTGAACGTGAAAACAACGCTTCTGGACAGAAAGGTGTCGCATTGCTTACTGTTGTGGTTTTTTTCTTTTCATGAAGAGCAACAGACACAAAACTACCCTTGAGGTCTTTTTACAAACTACTGTTTATGTCAAGAGAAGTGTATGTCCAGAGGGAATTAGGGAAAGAATAAATACACAGGCAAAAGCAACTGCAACTCCTAGGACTGCTACTGACCCAGCATGACCCCCAGAACACAGTTTAAGAGTGCTACAGCAATAGAGGCTGCAAATCTCCAAAAATAGAACTCAGATGACCCATCAAAGAGTCACAGAGAGAGACTCCACTTATCCAGCTCAAACTGCAAGAGGAACAACCGTTGTGATTTTTTTTTTTTTAAGAACAGTTCTTCAAATCACAGCACTGTTTTCTTAAAGAGGACGGTACTCCTGCAATAGCTAATGCTTTTATATTCATTACAAACATTAAGTTACACAGATGAGTCCTAAAAACCCCAACATATTAAGAGACAAGCAGCATTAACATCTTAAATTAGTGAGACAAGGTATTCAACCTTGAATTTAGATTTACCAAAACTGTAATATTTCAATAGCGTTAAGTATACCTTTACCAAGTGGTACTTGGAGAGGCATTTAAGAAACAGAACTAGTTAATAACTAACATTGTAGCTGTACATTATGACACATGGATCTATAGAACGTTCTTCAACATCTACATGGATGAAAATCAAGTATCAAGTGTCTTTAACTTTAGCTTAGCTATTTAGCTCTCCTTGAAAATGAACAGTGGCAAAAACATGAACATGATGACAAAGTAACACTGAGATGGAAATTTTTTTTCTACTATGAAAGAGTAATTTTAACTTTTTCCTGATTTCTGCATTAATAGACAATCCTCTCTGAAACCCAAATGCAGTAAACTCATGTGAATCTAATGAGCTGTTGTCTTTAGTCAACTGTGACATACAATTGCTTGCACAATAAGTTATCCCACCCGCTACTCCACATAATATCCATACTACTGCCTTGTTACCCTACTTTTATTATAGATGAATATAAATCATGAGCACTCACTGTAAACTTGTCTTCCCTTTTCTTTCGGTAGCCATATGAGTTTTTCCTAAATGAAAGAAAGCAGTTATCAGAACCTTGCCTATAATGAATGGAAGGCAGTTGGTGAAAACAGGAGAAATTAATTCAAATTATTTCATCCATCTTCATTCTAGACAAGTTATTAAAAAAATGTTTTAGGTTAAAATTTCTAGCAAGCTCTCATTAAAATAAAGGTACGCATCTTATGCAAGTCAGCATAGGAATACACTGGTAACAAATAATTCCTGCATTAAAAGCATCTCTCAGTGCTGATTACATGTAAGGCTTAGACAAAACCTTTCGATATCCAAATCAAAGGTTTCAGTCTTTGGGTGTTTTTGAAGGGTTTTGGGGGGTTTTTTTTTGATACCTATGGAACTTCTGAAATATGGCTATTTGCAGTCGAGATAAAGCCCCTCCAAAACATTTTCAGTCCTTCTCCCCCAGCCCTTCTTCAGGGAAAGCACCTCCAAGCAGCAGTTTAAAATTTGCAATGCCTTTTAAGTCAGTTTCAGTAATTTTTTTAGTTTTCTGTTTGACTTTTAACATTTTAAATGTATTGAATACCAAAACGTCAGAATATAAGTCTCCTGACTATTCCTGTACATTTTTGTAGTCTAGTTTGAGCAACCTTATTTCCTATTTCCTTAAGCATACTTTCATCCACTAGTTAGAACACAATTTGGCAAATTAGGTTTAGAGAAGCATTACAATTCTTGCACAAATCCCCACTTAATTTTGCAATGACACAATACAAGTCTAATATAGTATCATCTGCAAAAGAATCAAGTTACCTTCCAATTCAGTAAGTCACTCAAAATGTGATTTACTTGGAGACACAAGCACAGCCACCATTAAACAAAGCTGCACACTACTTTCATAAAGCACTTAGTAGAATTGTTCTGTATTTTAAAAATTCCAAAATAAGCCTGCTAAATTCTCACATTAATATTGGTGCCACCAGTTTTCAGCTCCCCAGGTGGGTTTTTTTGGTAGCTTTTTTTTTTTTTGCACTGCATAACAATAGTTTTAGTTGCATGCAATCCTTTCTCCTCCCTCCACGCCAATGTATCATCTTTGTTATTGCAAATGTCTAATTTGGGCAAAATTCTGGTCTTTCCACTGAAAAAATTAATGAGCACTGCTAGTACAGGTTCAGGTGCACAATCTACACAGCTGAACAAAGGAATGGGCAGAACTGCTTCATTCAAATCAAACATATAATATGCAAAGACTTTCTTAAAATCGATGAAGAGAGGATAGAGGATAGGTGTTACAGCTGTAAATTGTTCATCAGTTGTCATCAATGATTTTCATTTGGTAGGAAAGGATGCAAGTCCACTTTATATTTGTTCTGTATTTAGCACTTTCTCTGAAGTACTTTCCAAAATTTTAGTTTTGAGGAGAGACAGTCTCCATTTAAAATAGTAACGAGACCAGTACCAGCACCATACCTCTTTTCTGAAAGAGGCAGTTTAGAAGCAGCCATACCAGGTTGTTCAGAGAACAACTACAGAGTCCACTCACCTTCCTCTACCTAATCCAGGAGACGAGTCTACGCTGGTCTGTTCCATCCGTCCGGTTCCTACTTCCCTCTTGGTGTAACTCGTGGTAGCATTCTGCACCCGTGTCCTGTTTTGTCCTGGCTGCCGCGTCTGTGGACTCCTGACGCCATTGATTAAACGATCAGCAGAAAAGTTGAATATTGTAGGACTGTCTAGAAGCCCAGGTCCCCTTTCTGCACTGGGTATTGTATGTCGTATATGAGACTTGCTAGGATTCCTACAAATTCAAAAGTCATTTCAACATACGTACTATCAGAGATCTTCTGAGGCCTAAGACTATACACAGAATTCAGAAGAAGCAAGATCTTTAGTCCTTTACTGCGTATTTCATTTATAGGAATGATAAACATTCATTTTAACAGGTTGTGTGAATTATCAAAGCTAACCTTTTCACGGTATTTTCAATCATGGCTTTACTAAAAACTACTTGAAAGTGAAAATACTATATGAATAATCCTACTCATCACATGCCATCATTCAGAATATTTCATCTGAATACCCTAAATCATGGAACAGAGAAGCTCCCAGCTTTCAGACACTCCATTTAGAAACAGTATGACCACTAACAATAGGTGCACCATCTGCTCTTTGGCCTCACTTAACCTTGCACCAGGTTCAACTCCACAGGTATTTTCAAGTTAGCTGCTATTACTAAAATTAGCAGATTAAACCCCCACACGCCAGGTAATAAAATAGTATGTATATAGTTAAAAAATGGCTGAACTTGCCTGTTCCTGGGAGGATACTGTCTGAGCGTAGTCAATGGAGAAGCAGCAGGCTTGAAGGTTGGAGATGTGAACCCATTGATAAACCCAGTATTTGGAAATGGTGTCACCTAGAGAATACATTGCATGTTCAATTATAAAGAAGCTCAGTAGTATTTTTTCTTAACACTGTATTTTATACCATTCTATGCAGAGCAGAACTGAAAATACTGGCTCAAACAGCAACAAAGCATTTCTCCAGTGTCTTGCAAACAACGTAGAAGATGCTGTTTTTAGAGAAGACGGCTACTACGTATAGTCAAGTTCTGATAATTTTTTAAGAGGACTGGAAAACATTGAGCCAAAATTCTTGGCTGTAAATTAAGTAACACTCCTATTTCACACCATACTATGCGTGTGATAGATACAGAGATACTTGCTCATCAACGAGTCTCTAACCTACACAGCCTGAAATTAATTGTCTTATAATTTTTAAGTAAATCCCTCCCTAAAAAAAACAAAACAAAAAACCACTTTAGTTCCTCATTCTACTTATCTTCCACATGACACCAAAATAAAGCCTAGAGAACAAGAGGATGTTAAGTGGACATCTGATTCTTTTCACATCTTGCCACCTTATTCTACAGGTGAATTACTGCTTTGTTCCCTGAAGAAGCAACATTAGCAAAAGATTTTTTTGGGGTGGGTGCATATCAATGTCTGTCTCATACTAACAAGATATCTCAAAACCTGAAGCATGTTCATAGTAACTTCTCCAACCTCACTAGCACAGTTTTAATTTTTAAATGTATGAATGTGTTTCATTTAGGAAATGTTATTATTAACAGCAGCAAATGCTTGCTTGTCTTCTCCCCCTGAAAGGAACTAAAACGCAGAACAAGAAGACTTCTATGTAGCATTCTTTCTACACTTAAATTATGAGAAACAGCTGGGATTAAGACTGTTTCCTATAAAGGTATCTTTAAGCTTGTCCAACCTTTCTTGCAAAACTTAAAGCAAACCACTAAGCAATGAAAAATAAAATTTAACACCAAAGCTGTCGTGCCAAACCACTGTTAGCCTGACCTCATAGACATGACAGCAAATGCTGCCTCAGATTCCAAAAATAGGCCATTAGCAGTTTAATAAAGTTATTTTAGGAACAAAGTTTCATCAAAATACTGCTTTGAAGTGTTTTCTGCTTTAATAGTTACAACTTGAATGCTGTAAAATTCAATCAAAGCTACTAACCAACTACTGAACCTGAATAATGAAAAGACATTGAACATACTGAAGGCAAACAAGTTTAGCTCGTTGCTTAGAGGGACACTAGCAATGTTAACAACTTCTTTCTAAGAATGGGTGACCTTTTTGGAGAGGGAAAAAAGTAATTTTCATTTTCCGACAATACTGAAAGCATCAATTTGCTTTCTCCACAGAAGTCATCTAGCTCACCAAAAGCACACTTCTTTTTTTTTGAAGCAGGATCTTTTCTCAAATTAAGTACTTGATGAAGAAGTAGGTAGTTTCAGCATGTTGAAGACGTGTTGCCATATTTTAGTTTCAGAACTAAAACTGTATGTCCACATTAATGGGTATATTTAAACTCACATTAGAGATGAGACAAAGCACTGTCAGCGTTTACGACAACGCAAAGAGAAACTTCTGTTATATTTGCACACAAGTGTCTACATGCAAACTGCAACCCCGTCCCATGAATATTATTCCTGTGTCATTGTTCCTTGTGGTCCCTGTTCTCAAGTAATTTCTACTGAAATATAGCCCTTCCTATAAAAGGTTCAAGAAACATCCTACTACATTAACATACATAAAATGCAGCTAACCAATGATAATATGCTACAAAACAGTGGGAGGCAAAGCTCTGCCACATAATTTTCTGATTTTACTCTGAAAGGTACGAGATCTTTAACGCTGGCAAACGTTGGTCTTCCCCCAAAGGCCAGGACTAGTAAAGTTTTCTGGAATACAAAAAGTTCCAGGACGACACAGGGCAGATACATACTCTGCTCTGCTTGAACCTGTGGTGAATCAATCTACGTCTTCTACACCAGTGCTACCCAACTACTTCACTATTCCACAGCAAGACTGTGGAACAGTCACTGTAAAGTTTATCTAGAGGAAGAATCACATTCCTGGCTGCTTATTAAGGTGGCTTTCTCCTGGAATAACATCGTTCACTATGCTACCTTGTCTCCTCCACGTTCTTCATCCCCCTTAAAAAGCCTTTCCCTGCAAGGCTCTGGCTGCCTTCCCCGTGTGTGAAGTGTTTAGCACACCAACTTTTTAATTAGCTAGCTGTTTGGTACACAGGAAGTTTGCTCAAGTTTGTTCAAGGACACTTTAATCCTCTGCCAAAAAACCTCTAAAAAACTTCTGATTTTGAGCATTGCTACCCTAGTTTCTTTTAGCTGCAGGTAAAGAGGCTTTTATAGAGTGGGGAAAGAGGTTACACATAGGACAACCGCAGTCTCCCCAGTCCTTACAGAAAACTATATTCCTATTAGCTTTTGTAGGACAACAAAGGCAGACTGAAAGGGGCCAAGGTAATTCTGATGGGACTGTCACAAGATGAAGATGGAGGCAGCATTGCAGGATGCAGCGTCTGCCCCATTAGAGTACATAAAGACTTACTGCTACCATCCCAGCTCTAAGGCTTACTGATAGCGCCCCTCTTAGATTATTTTTTTTTAAATTAAGCAATTTTAAAGTGAATTTTTTTTTATTAGCAAAAGTAATTTTATTTTTTATTGAAAGAAAAAAGATGTTACTTTTGCACAAAAAATATTTTGCCGTAAGAACATGCCAAATAGGGTAATCCAGCATGTTAACCTAGAACTCACTTTCCTGCCAGAAGATCAAAATACTAAGTTATCCTTATTTACCCAATTCCATTAAGTTTATTCATGACATATCAGAATTGCTTTTTCTGGTATTCACATACATATTCTGAAGATCTAATTTCTAAAGAGACTTTTAACCATTACTAAAAGACGTCTTTAGTAAAGATTTCTTTTGGTAATGGTTAATTAATAATCTCTAGTAAAGAACTGCCTCAAAAACTAAAAGGTTAAGAAGAGAATCCCACTGCAATCTGAAATTTTCAAATAATTAATCTTGTACACCATGGGAAGAATTTTGAAGAACTGTTTTTCAAGAATAATCAGTATCTTAAGCATCAGGACACATATGCTTCCTACACCTCAAGACTTCATAAGAAAATAATACTAACTTTGAAAAGAATCCAACTGTTTCATAATCACAAGACTTACCAATGAAGGGTCAAGGTAGCTGTGTGTGGCTGACCAGGTCTGTGGGCCAATTAAGCTGTACAATGGAAACTGCTGATGAGGACTGTATACTGGAGGTAAGTAAAAGGACGTTGTGTAACGCTGCTGCGTGTAGAGGTTCATATCCAGAGGTCTATATCCATTCTTTGGCAAAAATGTGTTTATAGCTATTGCCTTTGCTTTTATCCTTGCCTGCAAAGGAGATTAGGTTATTTATTACAGCAGTCTTTGAAATTAAATCAGGGTGGTTCAAACTAGCAGCTCTCAAACTTTTACTGGACACTCGTCAGTCACTGCTTTCTCCTTCAAGGAAGGCAGGAACAGCTGAATGCTTCCCTGCTGGCCTGACGCTGGGATGGATATACCGCTGCCAGAGAGGAGGAAAAGGAGAAGTAAAATGGCATGTGCTACATTTCAAAACCCATCTCCAGGTCAAATGGCTGCTGAGATCGGACCACTTAAATTTATATTAGAAAACACCACGAGCCCCACAAAAACAAGAACATATACATACACGCCCCCCCAAAACCTATAAAGGTCTATTTACCTTAATTGGTTTTCCTTGGAAAGTTTTCACTTCTTCTCTAAGGTATCTGTAAGCCTTTAAAAAAGGTAATCATAAAATTTGTCAAATATAAACAAATGAAATCTAAGTTTTGAAAGGCTAAGCCTAACAAGAATTCTTAAGTGTCTGCTAATGCTAGACTATAGAAAAATCTCATATATAATCTGCATTCAGCAAGATTTAAATTATCATTGCACAAATACTTCAGTGGCATTAAAATAATATTTTAATTCTTAAAATTGAAGCACTTCAATATGTCATCCAAAATACCAACCTTCTTAGCACAAACAATTATAGCTTTGGCCAGGAAGCCAGGATATGCAAACAAGATAAAACTACTATGGTGTGATGTTTAATAGTACTGATAATTGGATTTTAGCTACAGGGAAGCATCACTGTTTTTACAGGTTGGCGTATTCTTCTTTTTAATTTGTTAGACATTTGTAATACAGTTTGTGACCTGTCAATTCACCCTCAACCCAACCTTGTTTATTGTTACATTCTAAAATACTTTTAAAAAAAAAGCGTTACCTGCTGTGCATCAGCTTCTGATTCAAATGTGATGAACCAATTGTCATTATAGGCAAACTCACAGTTGATAAACTTAGGCAAATTATCTCCTTTGAAAAGTGCTTCAACCTCCTAAGGAAAGTAGTTTTGGTAAGAAGGGAGAGAAAAAGGTGGGAGAAAAAAAAAAAAAGGATGGACAGAAGAAAACATCAATTTAAAGTGCAGAACTCTGGAACTCAGGTAAAACAGATAAAAAGCACTTTCAGGCTTACAAAACAGAACTGAGAACTTCAGAACACCTGCATTAGCCAGAGGAGATCCTTAGCATCTTCTTGATACCTCTACCCTCAGCATTATGGAAATGTTTGCAAAGCTTAAAGTATTTTAACTTAACAAGCTTCAAGGTGCAGCAGTAGCGTTTTCCATTCTAAGACTCGCTCTCCTTCATCTTTGTTTGCTGTTTATCCAAGGAGCTGAGTGCTCAGTGCATATGGATAAGTCACAGTCCAAGAAAATTACAGTATCTCTACCAAACACAACATTGTCAGTTTTTCAGCCTTCTGCAGAGCTACAGGTTTTACCAGTCTTCCTATGATCAACATGCTTCTATCAAATATATTTATTATCCAAACACATGCAATAAACTAACGTTTAGAAACATTGTTAGAAACTATGTAACAATGTAGTAAGAAATGTGACATGCTTATTGAAATCTGGAAGAGATCTAACTTCCAAATCCTAACGGGAAAAAAGCATTCATTACTGAACAATTAAACACTTACTTCAATGGGGGTAGATTCAGGTACTTCACGTAAAATCACGATACAGCGATTCTGATTTGGCCTAACTTTTTCTCCCTTCTCATCCACTTGGACTAAAGGCAACGCTAAGAGAGAAAAGACAAAAATGTATTTAGCTGTCAGCAATCACAATAGCTTTGCACACCAAAAGATGCTGTGGATACAGTTTTACAATACAAAGCTTTTTGTGCTAAACTTAAAATATTTTTGAATGTTAAGAAACAAGCAGAGGATACTTTCAGTATGAAACTGAGTAGACATGTTCCTTAAAATCTCCACACTCTTGCTACTTTTCCAGCGTAGAAAATCCCAATTCATGAGCTTTTTCTTCTAAGGCACACATGGAGTTCATGTTCTTTTTGATTCTTATTTTAGTGGTAACATCCAGTAGCCTCTTCTGAGAATTTAAATTCACAGTATTCTCATTTAAACAGATCATTACTCAATATCTCAAATGTGAAGTAGGTTTGATAAAACTGCAGTCCTATAATTGTGACGGTCTAAAGTGGAAAGTGCTTGCTCTCTTTCTTTACAGAAAAAGGATGGCATGAAAATCCAGATAATTAGTCCTATGGCAATAACCAAAATGCTTTCTAGAATTGAGGGACTTTTACTTACATCTCAGCACTTCAACAATCAAATCCATATCAGTACTGAGTTTCTTGACATGATCAAGATTTGCTACTGTCATTATTGGCACATACTGATCACTGTCCATCTGTGATATAAGGTACATGTCACTGGCAAGATTTTCTCTGTTGGGAGAGAGAAAAAAAATGAAGAAATAGCAGTTTTGTGAATAAACTTGAGACAACTCATCTCATATTAGAAGGCAGATTCCTATGCTAAATTTTGTTTTCAGCATTTTCACCAACTCCCCAGTCCACTCACCTATTTCACTTCCTAGAAAACATCAAAACGTCTTTTCTTCATGCAACAGTATTGGCATCTTCCTGTTCAGGCAGGACATTACCCCCGCAAACACGTGATATTGTTAGGAGTTTATTCCTTCAAATGACCACTGAGTGTAAGTGGTTACGCAGGAGTATACGGATTAGGAATTGTTCTAGGTTATTAAGACGTGTTTAGGATGTTTTTACCTAGACATAAGCTCTGATGATAATTAAGTACAAGTAAACTGCTTCCATGATCTTGCATCAGTCTATACTGGAATGCATATGATTCAGAGCCCTTAATTTACTTTTTTCTTTTTAAAATCTATCCTTAACTTGAAATACAAATGGATCTACAGATGCACACACAAAAATCCTAGTTTGTATCAATGCAAATTTTAAAATTATTAGCTTAAAGAAAGCTTACCAAAAGGCTTAAGCTACTCCATTTTAACTTGCAAAAAACCAGAAACAGTCATAAAAATTAATCTGATCTGTAATTGTTTATTGTAACTTCAAAACAGTACATTTGCCAGTTTATGTTTTGGGCCCAGAAGTTTCATGTAAGCTGAAACTTCTGGGCCTAAAACGATACTTTGGAATTTGTGTGTTATTTCCCCCAAATTCTCATCCTTTCCACTCAGTTTTAAGTGAGAGTTGTGAAATATATTAACTACATCCCAAGTTAGGTACTGGATCTTGTTAGTTATCCTCCAGTTTGCTACATTTATGTATATACATACCTGGATAAGCAGAATTCCAGTGTTTTTTTCAGTAATTCTCGTAAATCTTCCTGACCTTCTGGCTGCAACTGTTCGTTTCCACCTAATAATTAAAATACTTAAGTTTAAATTTAGTTCTGCTATATCTTAATCAAGCCATCATGTCTACTACTGGCTGTATAACTAGTAACAAATTTTCAAATTTAATACATGTTCACTGTTGAATAAATGATCACCACCCATCAAAATAGCACAGGAACACCTTTTTTTTTGTAAGACAAAAAAGAAAAACCGTATCTGACTTCACTTGTTAACCCCTGTTCTCCAAATACATAAAAATTTGAAGCCGTTTTAGAAAAGTAGTTGCAAACACATCTCAAGGTAAATACCGAACTGATTTAGCTCATATATTAATGTCTTCCAGTCTTAAGACCCTAACTAACCAATTTCTAGCTGACTAAACCCTGACTAACACAGCAAGCGTGCAATGTAATGGAGACGCTTCGTACTTCTGGCCTCACTTGAAGTTCCCAACACACCAATTGAGAAAAGAGAGTTTCAAACAATGTAATTATGAAATATCAGCAGATATCCAATCAATTAACAACAAATGTGAGATTAATTAACGATCTCTTGGTTAAGGAGAAATTTTTTTTTCTTATACCTGGATGTTTCAAAATTATCAAATGGAAAACACTAATTTCATGTTCATTTTAATTTAGACCCAATATACTACAATCAGTTGAGGATAAACTAATTGTGTCAGTGGGGGAACTGTTTAAAGATCAGAAGTTTAGTGTGGCTTTCAGAGATTTACAAGACATTTAGTAACATGCTACGTAAATGTGAATTAGTTTTTTAGAAAAAGTATTTCACATCAACTTTTACCCTCTATATCCTTCCCTTCTTCAGTAACTTTCATCCTTTTCTTCAGCTCTCCTTAACCTTTCTTCTTCCTAAAGCAACTTCTAATTTCCTCCCACCGTTTTGTCCTTCACATGTTCTATTCTGATACAGATAATGCCAACACCTGAGAAATATACATATCATGTACTAACCACTACTTCCCTTCCCCATCTCCTCTTTCTTCCTTGCCCAAAGACCAAAAATGCATGCATTTTTAAAATAATAATAATAATAAAAAAAAATCAGATTTCAGAGTTGGGACCACCCATGTTACTATTCATCATAGATCTGACCTGACCGTTGCTTTGCAACACTATTTGTTGCAAAAGTTGTTTAGCAAAAAGTCTTGCTAAAAGTTAATTATTTTGAGATGTAAAGGACATGCTGCGAAGTTCTAACACTACGCTGAGGAACAGTGCTCCCTTCCAGAGTGCTAGGCATCATTAATATAACTTTCTATTTGGCAGTTAGTTATTATTTAATATTCCCCAATAGTACTTTTAAGTAGAAGGGTCAAAGAGAACTTTCAGTTTTCAACACGAGCAAGGCTGATGCCACAACTGTGATTTCAGTCTTTCTTGATTTCCAACTATTATGGATACTGGACTGGTCATTTTCAATACATGTTATAAAATCAGCTAAGCACAATGAACAAGGAGCAGACCTCTCATGAATCTCAAGAAACACCCAGCACATTTTCCTCTTTCCCATCCCTCATCTCAGTTCAAGTAGCAATCCTACATGCATCTTGCAGACCTTCTGTCCCTTTCAGTGAAATATAAGCATAGCTGAATCTCTACACTGCTTTCCAGCAGTTTCTTAAAACATGCCATCTGGTACAGACTACAGCTACTAACAGTTGAACTGGAAAAAAAACCATGAGAGTTCATTAAAAAAGAATGCAAAGAAGTTAGACTAAACTGTTCTTATTTTAGCATTTCAAGTACAAGACTTACCTTTCAACACATTAAGATCACAACTGGAGACACAAATGGTACGTGAGTTTTACCTCAGTACCTAACCCAACTGAAAACAAGCAGTTTAGACAGGGAAGTATCTAAGTGTAAGTGTCTACACTAGGGACTTGCATCCAGAATAGCATTTCAGAAAACAATACTTGGTTACATCCAGAACTTACGATCGATTCCGTGCAGTATCTCATAAGGCCTATACTAAAACAGGAGGAGATTGGTTGACAAATACATCTAAGCTTGACAGCAAAAGTGACAGGATTTTCTGGGGTCTGTTTACTGAGTGCATATATTGAACAGAAGTGGTGAAGTTTTTTGGTTTGGGTTTTTGTTTGGTTTTGTTGGGTTTTTTTTAATGGATGCTCACTGTTCCGAATCAAAATATGTTTTCTTTTTTTAAACCAAGTCCAAGCAAATATCAGCTTGCTCTTACCTGTCTGGGTGGTTTCATGCATAGACTCATACTCAGAATGATCGAGAACCAAAGGGTTCATATCTGTCTGGTCTGACACCGAAACAGCTGGTGACGGCTCCTGCAGCTCTGTCAGCACCGCATTCTGATGCTTTTTGTCGCCATCACCATTGGCATCCAGTCCTGTGGCAGAGACAAACACACTCAAAAAGCATTCCTTCTAAGCACAGTAATATCACAGTTAAAACTAAATCTGAAGTAAAGTTGCTTACATATTTGCGTTCATTTTTTTAACAGGAAAGTAGATTTGAGAACATTCTCTACTGAATTTTAGCTTTTGCTTGAGCAACAGTTCAAATGGCATTTCTTACTCATACCTTCTTTACAAGAATCTGGAGGTTGGTCAGGTATTTCTTCCCACGTTTTGCTCACGCTACCATCAGTGGCACCACTGGCTTCCAAGTGTAACATATGATTTCCCCACACCTTTGCATTAGGATTTAACTCAGAAACCTTGGTTGACTCCTACAAAAAGAAATTATTTCGATTACACACTTTGTGGATGCACAGCACACATCTGTGTGTACAGTTTCACATAACAGTATTAGACATACAACTCAAGATTGGATTGTCAAGTTTCCTTCCACATCTGAATATATTAACTGAATTCCCATCTCATGATCATTTCAGGTACAAAAAATAACCAAATTGTACAGCACAGAATTCATTTCCCTGATTAAGAATCACCAGAAAAGACCAGCCAAGCAGAGCAAACTATAGAAAACATTTTATTCTTCACCTTTGACAGACTAACTCAATCTGTACTTGCCCTAGACTTCAGTCAGTTCTCTAATACACATATTAACTCAAAGTTGATTATATTGTTACTGTATCTGTTTCTATGAAATAACAAAAAAATAAGAAAATAAAGCAGAGGGGGTTGGTGGCTGTTTGGTTTTTTTTTAATTTATATAAAAATGTAACAGATTTAAGGAAGCGTTATAGAACATTTAAAGCAATGAGATGTACATGACACCTTCTGTTGTTACTTCAAGAGAAAAAGCAGAGCATTAACAAAAATTTAGGTTAGTTTTCTCCTAGGCAGGACAAAAAGGATGAGTTAACAGATCGAGTTAAATCATCTTAGGCCAACGTCCTTCAACCTGGACATATATGGCTATTATAATCACTATATAAATTGTCATATTTGTGCTTCAGAGAGATTGCTCTCTGCAGAGCCAACATCTACAATACTTTTTTTGATAGTAACATGAGACAAGTTTTCTCTTGTTTTGCTAATGTTTGAGCAAAATGTATGGAGTTATTCCATACCCAGAATATCTTTGGTGTGTTTTAATATGATGATTATACTGGGAAAGAGTATTGCTCATGATAACACATACTGAAAAGCTTATTAAAATTTGTTGTGTGAATTTAAGGATGCTAGGAACATTATAGAGTTTAAGACAGGCAACTTCAGAACTCCACAAAGCTTTAATTACTCTGAAACATGTGCACTCAGATAATAATTATCATAGTGCAAAGAAAACACATCCAGAACGTAAGAAGATCTAAGGAATCTCAACCTAAACACATCTACTGACTGACAGAAAAAAGACTTTATAAGAAGTGGAAGTGTTTGACATAACTACTTGAATAGTGAAGATTAAAAAGTGACAAAGTTCCACCAGCTTCCATTTTTAATATAACAAGTTTCCCCAGGAGGCAGCGAATTTAGCCTCTAGGACAATCTACCGAATTTAGCCTCTAGGACAATCCACCGTGGGCACTGGGACTGCTGGGCAAGGCTGGAGCAGCTGCTGTAGGGCAGTGGGTGCAGAGAACACCACTAAGTGCTGGCTCAGCCAGGACAGAAGAGGAGCAGGAGCTGCCACAGGTCAGCTTTGTCTCTTTGTACTCCAGCTGGCCAAGATCCAGTTTACCTCATGCCCCATGCTTCTCCTGCGGCCACTCCTTTCTACAGCACTTTGGAAGATCATCTTTGGAAGTGAGCAAAAGGTTTCCTAATTGCTACCAAGCAAGAACTGTAAGAATTTCAGGAACTCCACAAACATTTCTTCCTATACGAAGGTAAAGAGCACTATCAACAGCCTGTACAAAGTTGCCCTTCCACATACTGAAGTGTTCATCTCAAGTTCATCTAGAATTGAGAATCTGCAAGTCAGAGTCTTTGTCCAACATTTAAAGTTTCACACAAGGTGAACAGAACAAAATAATAATATTATCAATGTTCAGCAACATTTTGCATTAGTACGTTCTCTATAGCATTCAGTTTTGCAAAGGAAAGACAGAGTGGTCAGCTTCAGGACAAAATAACATATGACAGATTTAACTATCTAATGAAACCACAGCTTGACTTGGCTTATTCCAATTCCTAGCTTCAGCTTTAACATCAAATCACTTCTGCAGAATACTTACAAAGTCATCTTTATCTTGGCATCCCCAAGTACCAGTATTTTCTGGCGCTAGCAGCTGATATGGGTATCTTTCCACTGCATACGAAGCGCCCGTTAAATCTTCAGGTTCACTCTGGAAGCTTTCACTAATTATACATAGTCTGTCATTCTTCGTGGTATCATTAGAAACTGCATTATTCCATAAAAAGCCCATTAGATATTCACCATTACCAGCAGGAACGGCGTCAGAAAACAGCTGATTTGTCCAATCAGCATTGCCAGTCTGAAGACTGATGAAGTGGGACCACATTTCAACTTGGGGATTCTGTCTGTCCAGTTCATAGGTGTGCTCCGGGTCACTCGACGTGTGTTCCATGGGATCTAACGCGCGCTGCTCACTGCCTTGCTGAAATCCTGTGGCACCAGGAGAGGCACTCTGTATTTCGTAGGAAGGAGTAGCAGCGTATTTGTCTACCTGCTCTGGGTCAACAAAAACTCCAAGCTCTTTGTTTGAGAGAATCTTGTGATCTAACTGCATCTGTTCCCAACTTGTGGTCAAGTCATTCATTTGAGTATTTAATGTGTAACCAGTGGTTTTCAGTTCAGTAGTCTCGGCTTCTAACTGCTTTAAATTCCCTGGCGTAAAAGCTTCTAGATTCCCAGTTGACATACTAAGCCCAGTGAGGTTCTCCTCCTCTGAGTGGACACTGAAACACTGTTTTACTTCACCATCCTGAAGATTACATTCATTTACATCACACACACTTTTTTCATGAGCTTCTGGTCCTACTTCAGTAAAAGGCCCAACAGAAACTTGGGTGTTCCCAGCCTCTGGCTCTGGACTGGTACCATGACATAACTCAGGCTCTTCCACTGGTTTATCACACACATGAGAACATGAATTTTGACACAACGCAGGGAAACAATTATGCGCTTTATGTAAGAGACTACTGGCATCTTCCAGATTTTTAGTGTCACCTATCAATTTAAGACTCTTGTGCATGTCATTGTCCAAAGCAGCAGGTACAGCGGAGTCAGAGTAAGTATTCTGATCGCGAGTCGAGCCTTTACTGGAATTTAAGATGTTTTTATCACAATCAACAATGTTAGCATCCAAATTCTGTTTTACATTTTCTGCCTTGTTATCAATTGTCTCATTTAGGTGAACTTCAAATTTTATCTGTTCTACAGATTCAACTATATCCCCAGCTATTTTAGCTGGGTCAATCCCTGCATGCCATTGATTTTCCACTGTGTGGAAGGAACATATGTCCTGTTCCTCATCTTGTCTACAGTTCATGTCCGTTTTATTCATATCCTCATGTTCCACAGACACAGAAGAGACACTGTTTTTATCTGAATTTGAATATTTGCATACTTTACCTTTATTCCCTGGTGAATCTTGTGAAATCTGAGATTCCAGGCTGTTTTCCTTTACGAATATTTCATCTGTGCTTGTGTTATTTAGTTCGTGAGATATCAAAGTGCCATCACTTACCCATGATTGAGTTCTGCTCAAGCTATCAGCTTCCTCAAGCATGTCACCTTTTAACTCAGTGGTACTCACACAGACATCTTCCTCCTTGCCACTATGGTTTGCAACTTCAGTTGATGTCTTGTTTTCAGTGCAACCCTTAATTTGAGTTTGAAAATCAGAACCTTCTTCCAAGTTTTCATGCATTTCAGATATATTCAAAGCTTCACAGCTATGCAAAACTGTACCTGTGCATTTCTCTTTATCTTTCAAGAATTCTTCTGGAACACTGTGATGTTCACTAGAGTCAGGTGCAGTTGCTTGGCTATCACCATGTGTTCTCTGATATGTTCTCTTTTCCACACTTGAGTTTGCTTCACTTTCTGGCTTTAGGAAGTAGCCGTCTTCATCAAGTTTTTCTACATGTTGACTCACCAAAAAAGAATCATTGTCCATTTCATGTAAGCCTAATGTTAATTTAAAGTTACCACTCGCATTCTCTTCCCCCTGTTTAGTATTTATTTCCCTTACAACACTTAATGGATGCCTGCTTAAACCAAACGGTACATTCTCAGAATCGTGACTCCCCTCAGTTTGTCCTGAATTACATACTCCACTGTTTAGCAACGCACTGGAAACACAATCACTGTGTTTCACGTTTTCTGAATCAGGGCTGTATCGGTCCTCTTCAACAGCATCCACAAATTTAACAGAATCACAAGCTCTATGGAGTGATTCGTTCCAACTGACAGCATTACCTACACTACATACCTTCTCCCGTTGATTCTCAGGGACAACTTCATTGTACACTTTCACTTTTAAGCCATCTGTTACTGCATCGTCAGTATTTAACCTATGCACCTCACACCTGTTAGCCAGTAAGTTATCGTAAGACGACTGAATGTCTGTGCTACAATATTCCTTTGTTTTGTTTTTCTGCATGTTTGATCTGTCCTCTTCTTTATACTCAAAGAGTTCTTTCTGTGAATTAAACTTAGCTTCCACTTGTGCCGATTGCTGCACTGGAAATTCCTCCCCAGTGTCTAGAGGTCGTGCCATGCTGCACATTCCTTCATCAGTAACAGCTGAGTTATCTACGTCTGCAGTCTCTTCATGCACAGTAGCTGCCACCTCTTCATCCCCTTTCAGATCCTCAGCATCTACAACACAAATACTGTAAAACTCCCTGTCTTTTGGATTTTGTCTGTTGTCTACATCAAGATAGGAAAACGTAGGAGACATCTCTCTATGTGAACTTGAAACTTTCTGTAGGCTGTTACCCTTGCTGTCTTCAATGTTTATTGTTGTTTCACTCTGCCTTGAATGGTCACATGTAACTGCATAATCCTCCAGAAAATTTCTATTTAAGGAAATTTCACCCTGTAAGCCTTTGCCTAAGATGTCTGGTACATGTGTAGTAGAAATTCTATCAAACAAGCAATGCTCTTCTGCAGCTACATTTTCATTATTAATATTACTATTAATATTTTCTGTATTGTTCACATGCTGACCATTACTATTAGATTTTTTAGCTGCTCTTTTTTTAATAACCCTATCTTTCTTTTCTTCATTTTTCTGCAGATTTCCATACGTACCAGAGACCTTCAGGAGGTGACTAAAGGAATTAAAGAAGCTGAAAGGTCTGTCATACGTTCTCCTAGAGCTCTCACAGGGAGTATTCTCCATGCTTTTGTATGACGGATATTTTGCTTTTCTGTCCCAGAACCCAGATTTAGAATTTGACG
The DNA here is from genome assembly GCA_033628505.1 of Tringa tobata. Taxonomy (NCBI): domain Eukaryota; kingdom Metazoa; phylum Chordata; class Aves; order Charadriiformes; family Scolopacidae; genus Tringa; species Tringa tobata. The sequence continues at coordinate 5,896,028 of JAHREE010000143.1, read as the reverse complement.
CTGCGCAATCATCACTATGAACGCGTTCAATGCCGACTGTCGCAGCTGCCCCATTAACTGTCCTTCCCACTGTATGCAGATCCTGGCTTTCCACAGTTCCTAAAATTGAAGATAAAGTTTTACTTATCCTCGACTCTGGTGCTTCCTCTTCCACGGACTTTTGTAACAAGCTGGTTTTCTCTTCATTCGTGCTGTTACCCAATTCTTTACTGAAGCAGCAGCCCATGTTTAGTAGTGTCAGAGGAGTCTTCTCATTGCAAATCACCTTCCTCTATACACTAAACTAATTTTCTGCTGCCACTGAGGAGACAAGCCAACACCCAACTGCCAAAAATAGCGCACTTAAAAACCATGAAGGGGTTCACATGTCATTGCCACTCAAAGTCCAAATCCCAGTTGCTGAGCAATGTTTCAGTATTTCATCATATGCACTGTAATATTCAAGCCAAATAATTTTCCTAATGAGATTACAGTCTGTTTACAAGTATTACCAAGTCTTATGAACTTCCATTGTTTAATTTCCTGAAGAGTTTCCTTCATCCAAATCATTAAAATATTTAAATGACATGTTTCACAGTGTGCATGTGTGCCAAAAAACTGCTTGCCTTCAGATTTAATACAACTCTGGCTTTCTATACATGGATAAATGCAGTCTGGCTTCACACGTTTCAATCTGATCTGAAGCCTAAACTAGTAGAAGCTATTAGGATCAAACACATTTGGACTGTTTTCTCCTCCTCCCTTCCCCCAGAGCTGAACCTACACCAAGATTACTTCTTTAGGAAAAACAGGCTAAAGATAGATAAGACCTCATGTATTCCATTGAACAGTCATTGTACGTTATCAGAAGCTAATTCTGTTCCAAGCCTTTTTTTTATTTGTTATCTGCATGAAAAAAAAAAAAGAATACATAATCCCTCAGTGATTTACAGCACTGCAAGGGGCCTCATGATCATCTAGACATCTCATGGTACTGTGGCAGGACTAATTGTAATTAACCTCCAAAAAATTAATGTATTCTTTTACAAAGAACCTGTAACAAATCTAGTAAGTAGTTTGACTAAATGCTACTTCTTCCAAAAGTCCATTCCCAGAAAAAGCTTTTTGTTGTAGGAAAAAAAATTTCTTTCTGACCTTATGACACATCTTTATACACACATATTTACATATTGGAAGATTTCTGCTGTCTTTTCTGCTCTAAACAGAGTTGTTCTTATTTGCCTTTAAATAACCTTACACCACTCAGACCTCCCCTCGAATCCATTGTTATTCTTTCAAATTTGGATCCCATCCTTCAGGGAGCTCACAGACTGCACCACTACAGCACCACTACTTTGTTACTGAAAACACAGAAGTAAAAGAGTTTAAGGGTCTGTCTTCTTTATTTCAAATGTTCTTTTAGCTGTGCATTGAACCGATGGCTATTTTTCAATTTGTTGTGCACCTTAAGGCAAGTTTAATCAAGATGTACTTGAAGTAGAGTTTTAAGGTAGCTTGGCAACTTGCCTTCATTGTATTCATATAGCTGTATATAGGGGTACTAAGGCTAATTAAAGCAGTTGCCATTCAACTAACTAGTAAGAGATCTATTTTAATTTCTACTGTAAACTATGCTTGCAGGGTAAAGTCTGCTTAACACAGAGATCCATGTTCTAATATTCCACTATTGTTATTATTTTTTTTTTGCATGATTATCATTGTGACTTATTTACAGCTGCTTTCATGGCATGTCGCATAAGGCTTAAGATATGATTCAGTCTTATCTATGTTGTCTATATGGTCCCTGTCACTGCTACACTGCAAAATTTCTGCTTTATTTCCAAAAGTCTAAGAAAAAAATTCAGTCTTTACCAGAGAAGCCCACAGTCATTTTTTCCTTTCAATCTCCTTCGCTTACTTCCCTTGTGACAGAAAATCCACTACTGCTAACATAGAAATAAATTAAGCATCAGTTCCTCTTCTTCATATCTACTTGGTAAATTAAGTTAACATCTGTTGAGTCATGAACCAAAGAAGCAAACATTTTTTTATTTCTTCTTGTCACCTGAAGATTAAGGAAAAAAATGATGCTGCACTGAACCCCAGGAAGCAGAACAAGGCTGGATTAAAATCAGTAGAAGAGAATATGAAAAAAAAAAGCTCTTGCTATCCCAAACTATTCACCATCTGATGATAACAACTTGCAAGTACAAGGTAGTACTGAACAAGCGCAAAAGTACTCTAGAAATCCAGATATTTCAACTTTAGCCTGCACGGCAGTCACTGTGAAGTGCTCCTGCAGTAATAACAGTAGAGTTCCCATTTAGCAGCATAAAACAGAGTAGAGGTGAATGTCTCTTCCTTACACAGTGTGAAATGCTTCGATTCGCTTCTCTGAAGCTTTTGCAAGGTATTTGAACATTTATTTTGAGTAATTTCTTATCCTACGTCTTTTTAGAAATATTTTGTGTAACTCAAAACCAGGAAAGCTGTAATATAGCTGCCAACGTAGCTTTTTCTCCCCAGACAAATATTCTGCTCATAGGACAACTGAATCACAAAAAAATAATCTGCTTTAGATTCTTAAGCACAGGTTATCATATACTAAAATGCCATATAAATTTAAATGCCATAGGTAGACTCAGCTATGTATACATGAAAGAACCACATAGGCTAACTTTCTTTCAAGAGAAGCCTCCTGTTCACCACTAATTCTATGACCATAAAAAAAAAATAAAAAAATTGCTGAACTGGCTGGGGAATGCATTCCCTCCTCAGCAAGTCCCCTTTGAAACTGCGAAGTAAGAAAAGAGGAAGACTACCCTGCCCCCCTCTCCCCAGCTTATCCAGTACGTGAAGCCTCAAAGTGCCTGCAGATAGATTGTTGGTAAGGATAGGAAGTCTGATGCATCATTGCTGCCATCTGCTGCATTTTTTTTAATTCTCCCGAGGGACAAAGTTATTCAACATACTTGGATCCAGACTTAAAACTATGCCAAGTCACTCCTCTCTTTAGTGTTCCCTGGAACCAAGAACAGGGAAAGGGGGAGGGGAGTTACTTAGAATAGTGTTTTTGAAGAAAGGCCGCAAGCAAACAATTCAACTATTTTTAATGTCAGCATTAAGTCACAGTACTACTTGCAAAGTTTACAACTATTAAGAAAACTCCCTCATCAAGTAAACAAATAGCAAGATTTTTCCTTCTGTGATTTAACCATTACTAACTACGTGCCTTCTAGAGAGGGACTAAGTGCCTTTAAGAGACGAACCAGGGCAAAGTCCACTTTTCCAGTGCCTTAACAAGCACTTCTGCTATCAACTAATGGAGAGAAAATGGGTGAAGCAGTTCAGGCAAGCAGAAACTTCTTCCAGTTTTCCCATACCCTTCTCCTTACGTACAAAGGCACATTTTGTACTCATTCCTTTGGTTTTATCTAAGAATTCCAGGGATAACTTCTATTTTTAAGCACCTATAGTGCACATTCACAAAGTCACATTTCTCAATACTGTTCAATGCCAGACTACCGTTAAAAAAACAACAGTACTTGAATTTAAGCAGAAAATACCACACTGTTGTTAATGCTACATCATCTGAGGTTGGTTGTTTAACTTCCCAGACTCAGTAAGTCTCAGAAACCTCCTGGCTAACCTGAACACCACCACCTGACTTGAACAGCACTTCAACAGAATTTGTGCTCAGTCACTTCAGAGCCCAGCTCAGCTGGGGGTGGGTTTTATTTATTTTGGTTTTGGTCCTTTATATATTTTGGCTGTGATATATTACTCATCTACTCAAAGCCTAAATAGGGTTTCCCTCTCCATGAAACAAAACTGCTCTGAAGCAGCACTTTCACAACCTGAACAGGATTTTTGTTTGGTTGTTTGGGGTTTTTTTGGTTGGTTTTGTTTTGTGGTGGGTTTTTTTTTTTTTGGTAAGTATTTTAGTCCCATGTCCTGCGCACACCTACGCAGAAGGCAAGAAGTCAACATGCTTATTAACAGGAGTCTACCTCCCCATCTACCTTCATTTCTACACGTACCTATTCCTTGTCAAGGAGCAAGGGTTTAGCCCTTATATAGTCCAGACCTAAGTGTGAAAATACAGTCTAGCTTTAAAGTTACAATATCACAAGTTAAAACAGTCCTTACAACCTTCTGATGTTTAACTTCATTTATCCTTTTTCTATAATGAAGCCATGGAAGCAAAACAAGTCCTGAAGAAACAGTGATTGTTCACCTCCCAGGCCATACCTGACGCCACCATGCCCACTGCCAGGTAACAGAAAAGAGAAGAACAGCACCACTACTGTAGGTTTTTGGAAACAGCTGATCAGATTGCTTAACTTTCCCTCCGATATATTCAGGTCAAATGGACTGTTAATAGTCTAAATACACATTTTTACATATTAAAGCAATTAAACATTAGCATTAGAAGTCCTCTACAGGTGCAGAGCTACTCAGCACTTTTCTTATGGTCTAAATTTACAATAATGTGACTGAAAGAGCACACACCAAGCAGTGTTTCATGATGCTGATACCATACATGTTCAGTTTAAGATCTAATCCTCCCATCTCTCATTTAAAGCTATTCATGATCTCTTGAATTATTAAATATCACCTATGTGTTACACAAACTGCTACTTAACTCTTAATTGGCACATACTGCATGTAGTACTGTGTATTGTCAAATAATGTGAGGATTATATGCTATACTGAATTTTCACTGAACTCTTACACAGGCTCCTACATTAAACTAGTAAATCTGATTTCCTCATTCCCTTTTCATTCTATGAGGCTTATTCTTGAAGGATTTTTCAAACAACATAACCAAGCAGCTCTAAGCCCAAGATACCCTTCCTTATTACCTTATTAACATTTTAGGAAGTACAATTAAGTCCCATCTTAAGTTTTCTGACTTGCTAGCTATTTTTCTTGTGCTTAGAACCAACAATATGATCAAATGCACGGACAAAAAGCAGCACATCGGTTTGAATTCCCATTCACAGAGGCCCATTTCAGCACCTGATAAGTATTCAACTAGAGAGAGAACGGGTGATGCTCATATTGCAATCAGTCAGCAAGTTTAAACAGCCCCATGGTAATATTCTCCACTGGAACATACTAACTTTCACAGAACCTGTTGCAGCTTGATGGCAAGAATCCATTAGAAGTTAATTCCAAACTTCCAGATCGGGTCTTGGATTCAGCCAGCCAAGGAAAGAAAATTCTTTGGTCCTTGGAAGGTGCTCTGAGAGGCCACATATTCCAATGTGGGCATGGCAGGGGAAGAGTTTAGGATCAATGAGCAAGGAAAAAGACTGTGCCTTTAGCACTAAAGGTTAAATCCTGTCTGGCAGAGATAGGTCATATCAACTACCTCCAGCATGGGATCTGGGTCTTGGCCTCTTCTCTAACATTACTGATTAAAAAGGAAACAGAAGCGAGTCAAAGGGAGTGAAACACTTCTTACCTACTGACTTTATTGGGTCCATTCTAACAAGGGCTTTCTCAAAAAGAATAACTGTCAATCAGAATACAAAAAAAATCCAACAGATGTCACCTGAAGTGACAAAGTCCACCACTAGATTAAAAAAAAAAGCCAGAAATACCAGCATATTTAACTCCCAAATTTATCAAAGCTAAGAATTTGCTAGTATCCTCTAAATTATCTACCTCCAATTTGTAGGTGTAAACTACTATTAACAAGAAATTTACCAGGATCCTCAAGTTGCCAATTTCCTTCAATCGACTTGTCTGCAAAACTACTGAAATTCTGCTGTTAAATACTACTGAAAAATCAGCCAAATTCAAGAGCAGCTGTTGTTGGAAATGAACAATTCTAGGCTTATGATCAATCTACATTAGGCATTAAACAACATATAGTTTTATAGCTACTTCAAGGCAGAAAAAATGACTTTAACTCGTCACCATAAGGTAAAGCCTTTGAAAACTGCTAGTAAAAAAGTGACCTCTGTACCATTAACAAAAGCAACCCTGGAAAGCAATTTCTGAAGGGTTCCATCACAACATCAAAACTTTCATTTTAGTTCAGTCACTACTGACTATCTGTTCAACGTTACAACATGCGTTTTGTTCCTGCCAAAGAAAACAGACTGACTGAAGTCAATTACAAAAATTTATTTGTTGTTAATCTTTAAAGATATAATGAAAAAAACTTTATACAATCACTTCAGAATTAAGACTAGCATACAGGGAATTATTTCTCCAGGGTCTACAGAAGTGCGTCAAAATTTCCTGTAGAAAGTCTACAACTTTCCTCCTGAACTGCCAGGAGAGCACTCTGACTGGGTATCACCAGCTCACAGTAGAACAGCGTAGCCAAAACAGCTAGGGAATGTAATTCTGCACATTTCTTCCAAGTCTGTAAAAACAGATTCCTAAAAATCTTACTAGATACCATGGCAGTATGGCCCCATCCTAAATACACACTGAAGGAGGGATCATCACAGACACGAATTTACACCTTTACATAACCTGGTCCTCTGATCTCAAAATAATTAAGATACACATGAAACAGGTGATTTTCAGTTAACCCGAAGCTTGTACTTGCTAAATGCGATTGAGTCAGGATTTCAGAAGTTTTTCTCCTTCCTATCACATTTTTTGAAAGATTAAAGTGATTTTAGTTTAGATGAAATTATGTTAATTTGCTAACTTCTTCCTGCACTCCATGAAGTTTTTCTCAAACTGCATAGCCTTGTTCCCCAAACTTGCAAGTGAAGCCCTGAAGCACTGGCAAAACACACTCACACAAGCGTGCCGTTATGGGAGGGACCATCTTAAAAACACCACTTTTAACAGCATATATTGGCAATGATTCTCATACAACAAAATGACACACTGATGCTGTGCATGTAAGAGTATGATACTGATATAACTTACAAGCTTAATAAGCAACAGGTCTCATCTTTTTGAAATAAAATATTCAAAGGGAAAGCTTTACTCTCAAAAGAATTGGTTATTTGAAATGCACCTTTATAACACTATGGATACATTCCAAGATATCTAAACTGACATAAGTCTCCTCTACTAAGGGAGCAGACATTTTCTGAAATGGAAAGAAATGGTTATTCTCTTTCTCCAAGTACAAAAGAGCAGAGATTAAGATTTAGATCCAGATCCAAGTTTATGTGTAGTTTTATAACCATTCTAGTATGCCAAATTAAAGAACTGTCATCAATGTGAAGACTAATCAAACCACCTTTAACACTACTGCACCTGTTGAAAGTGCATTGAGAGTTCCAAGCTTTCAAAACAAAATCTGAAGGAGTCTCTTACTCAAGTTTACACACTGGTTTCTTGGAATTACTGCCCTGAATACAGGAAAAAAAAATTTAAAATCACAACAGATCAATTGTCAGAAGTATGGCACAAAAGTGGGTTTGAGTTTTTCCTCTACTGTCAGATATACAAGATTAACATCCAAGAAAGCTAAACCAGAGCGGAAGAGAACCCAGAATAAAATAAAAAAAAAAGGTGTGGGAGGAACAAATCAAACAAACACGCCCCCCAGCTTGCTTAGCAAAGAAAAGCACAAGTCCAGAGTGTTTCTTAAAATCATCCTTAGTGTTTGGTGCAAGTACCTGCTGCTTAGCACAGCACAGGCCAAGTGCCCAGAAGAACATGCACTGAAACTAAACCCTTCAAGATGTCCCAAGTGGAAACATTCATCCCCATATGCAGTTAACGATCACAGATGAAAATCTAATGTTATGAGTAGAGCTTACACACAAATCAAGTATTGAAGATGTATGTAACATTTACTGCAACTTATATACACACAGTACTACGATTAAGGGCCTGGAGCATCTCTCCTATGAGGAGAGGCTGAGGGACTTGGGGCTTTTTAGTCTTGAGAAGAGAAGGCTTAAGGGAGATCTAATTAATGATGTGTACAAATACTTAAAGGGAGGGTGTCAGGAGGACGGGGCTGGTCACTTCTCAGTGGTCCCCAGTGACAGGACAAGAGGAAATGGGCACAAACTTGAGTATAAGAAGTTCCACCTAAACATGAGGAGGAACTTCTTTACTGTGAGAGTGGTAGAGCTCTGAAACAGGCTTCCCGAAGAGGTGGTGTAGTCTCCTTCTCTGGAGACATTCAAAACCCACCTGGACAAGTTCCTGTGCAATGTGCTCTAGATAAACCCGCTCTGGTGGGGGGGTTGGATTAGATGATCTCCAGAGGTCCCTTCCAACCCTATCTGATTCTATGATTCTATTTGCCATATGATCTGCCAAAAGTATCCCATAAAGCAGCTCGCCGGATCCTGCACAGCAGCAGCAGCACGTGCCATCTGGCAGAACTGACTGAGCAAAATTCCTGTTACAGAAAGCAATTTCCTCTTTGTATGGGTTTGTACTTTTTTCTATTAGAGATACATGCCAAGAGCATTTCCTGCATTTTTCTCACATGTTGATGCGTGAGCTAGAACCTAACTCAAGGTTGGTAATACTATTCCTGTATAGCCAAAAAGCCCTGTACCTTAAATGAGTGCAAACTGTTGTAACTTGCAGTTTAATTAAATCCCCTGTAGGGCTGAAGAAAAGCTAAGTTGAGGCTCCTACTTGGTATGGAGAATTAGCCACCTTCAACAGCTCTGTTCTAGCACTTGATGTTGCGATGCTATCAGCCAAGTGGCTTCTAAAATGCTCCGAGAAACAATTGTGATTAAGACATAGAAAAATAAACAAAAAACTATTTCATGCAAGACTTACATGAGGGGAATATGTAACCGTAATACTTACTAGATGAGAACCGTCTTTAACTTCTTGTACTTGCTGCACCTGCGGTTCAGCCACAACTTTAGTGTCCTGATCAGAAGTCATGAGCTGTCTGCTTTTTGGCTGCTCAGAGAGAACTTTACTGGTCACCTTTGTAAGCTGCGGAAATAAAAAGACAAAAGATTCTGTAAGTGGTTGTTGAAATTCCCGAGAACTCACAGCCATTCCAGACACGCCATCCCGATTCAGACCAAAGGTCCAAAGAACTTCCCCAACACCACGCTCAGGATTAGGTGGCCAGAGAAGGCAGAAGGGGAGGATAAAGCAATCTTGCAGACACGCTCAGCTCCCCGTCACCGGCTGCCCGGGGAGCAGATGAACACTTGCCACAGCACCAGGCAGGGAAATTCCACTGGGAAAGTTTCACTTGATTCTCACCTTAATTACTCAGATTGGTTTTCAAACCATGACTTCTTCATACCACCTGGTAGACTCACTTAACTTATTAAGAACCATTTAGTCACAAACCAACCTTTGTCTTCTACGACTATTCTGACAGTCAATCTTTGCAAGTTTTAAGCAGCATGTTACAACAATTCTGCTAGATTAGTAACACTCAACAAGTTCTCTGCTCCATCATCCTAAAAGGCTATTTTGTTTGATTAGACAAGTAGAAAACTGAGTAGAGTTGAAAGTCTGACAGCAAATTCACTTTGAAATTTGAGGCTATTATTTAATATTGTTATTATAAAAAACACCTGGTCTTAAACAAACTAGAAAAGCTCATTTAAAGCGTAAAGTCTCAGAAAGTAAACATTGGGATGTAAAATTAGGGTAATTTTTTTAAATTTTTCTTTTCTAAAAGGACTATGAGCAAGTTGTAATATGCTTTTTGAGTTACTTATTCACCCAGAAATTCCAGTACTCCACCTGCAACAATGTGTGAGAGAAACTTATTGCCCTCAAGTTGGTGACACTGAACTTCGGGCTGAGATCCTCTATGATCTCCTTAAAACAAACAAAAAAAAAAAGTAAAGATTTGCAGCACATGGAAGGTATCCGTGTGATTCCATTCCTAAAAGCTCCTTTTAGGGTATCTTGACTCCCAAAGACTGGAGTTAAAATGTATTTCTTTCAGTCTATGGCATTATGGCCTTCCATGGAATCTCCTCTGGGATGTATTTTGAAATGGACAAAAGCAAAAACCTTTCATACAACTGACATAATAAATTCCAAAGTTTTCAAATAAAATTATGACATTCCCCTGGTTCAAGCATCTGTATTATGGGATATGCAGAAGATAAGGTATTTTGCACACGAAGTTGAAGAAACAAATATACTGACATCCCTGCCAGGACAAAATATTCAGCTTAGATGAACAGTTGCTTATCGCTTCACGCTACTAATGTAAAGTCATCATGAAAAACATATTTTTAGAGAAATACATGCACTGTGTCACCATTATATTCCCTGAAGTTTTTTTTCCCCTAACACCCTACCTCTCATCTTGGTATAGAAACTATTTAAGTAAGGGATAAATGACATAGACAAAAAACAACACAGAAAACCAAAACAAAGCAAAAATATACTGCCTATCACATACAGTGTTACACATGCATGAACACAGACAAGAGTCTACATGGCAGAAAGTCTGGAATTCATTCAGGATGGATGTTTGTATTTTATTTAAAAACAAACAAAGAAACAAAAATCATCCTCAGTATGAAAGCAATTTTTCAAAAGCAAGTATTATATAGCTATACCCTGTGTTGCTCAAACCCACGCACGGGAAACTATATGCACATTGAGACTGCAGAAGGTGTCTAAGCTTCTTGGAGAATGCTTCTGTTAATATTCTTTAAAGAAATTGGTTTTAGTCTCTTAAATTTTTGAATTAATATTTTTCTTACAAGAGCACTTCTTACACAGTTCCTGTTTGCTGTACATAATCTCCGCTGCTGTTCATACTAACCTTGAACATGCACATTAGCCCAGATTCACAAGCTAAAGGCTACTTTACGGAAAGACAGATGTCTTTCAGGCAGCCATGATGACATTTCGGCATTTTGATCCTCGAATCAATGCCAAGGTACTTCTTTGCATCCCTCTATGTCACCTGTTTATCTCACACATTCCCAATTCCCTTCTAGGATCAGCCTGTCCCCAGTCATGCTGCAATACCTTCCACCCTGCGGTACGTTGTGTTAGCACCAGTACTTTGTATATCTATGGATTGTGGAAGGAAAACAGCTAAGATCACGTGAGTCTAACAAACAAGAGTAAAGTTCCACTACACATATGTCCTTTAAAGCATTTGCTGACTGGCCATCAAGCACAAAATATTCAGCTAAATCATTAATTTCAGCTGAGGGTAGAGAAGTTGTTAGCCAACTTGATAGATAACACATGACTGCAATGTGCACATTGCAACTTCAAATTTCTTGGGCAAGCCACCAGCAATCAGAGCAGGACATCATTCTGCTTTTCAGAAGTCCTTTAGATGAGGTTACACAAGATGCTTATCACAGGCCAGGTCTGGATTGAAGCTATAGGTAACTTTGTGTTGCTCAGACTAATAATCTATTCTCGTGAGTTACACAGATTCTTTTTTTTTGTGATACACACTGCACTAAATCCACATCTTGTGAACAAATTATTTTTAATAACAATGCCAAACACATATATTTCATTTGCATTTTGAACATTAAGGACGTCAGGTGTTCTGCTGCAAAATCCCATCTGCTGTGATATACTTCAAAATGACTTCATGTGCAGGGCCATTCTTGAAAGTTAGCTGCCATCAAGTTTTCCACCACAGAGTTGCCACTTCCCAGTCTCTTAAAGCTCAAAACCTGTATGACAGCAGAATTCCACGACTGTCACATCAGATAATACAGCATTAGTGTAAAAAGCAGTGTTGTTTCAGGGAGAGAAACAATAAAGACCACAAAATATTTAAGGATGCGTTTTAGCATGCTTTTCATTATTGTTGATACATATCCCTATACACAAGCTTATTTAGAAGAACCACAATCGATACCTGGTAGTGCTAGAAACTACAGATAAGGATTGATGGTTTGAAGACAGTTTATCCTCTTTTGATGCTAGTTCAATAGCCAAATTAGCAAGTAAGTTAAATGAGGCATTTTAATGCAGCAGTAAAAATTATCATCAAATTAAAGAGTTAACTTGCTCACCACTTTAAAAGATACCCTGAATTGCTGATTGGTAAACCATATCTTTGCATAAATACACCCTGCTGCAATAAGTAGGAGACATTCAAGAGAAAAATGCAAGTGAGCAGACCTGGTTGGGAGAGGGACAGCAATCCCTATGGTGGAACATTGAGCCGCCAGGTGTAGACTGCAATTATTTTCCATCCAAATTGGTAAAAAAAAAAACCACCAAAAAACACAAGAAAAGAACTTCAGAAGCACACAATCTCTTAAATAAACTTTTAAATGGGATTTCTAGTCTATAGCAAGCAGATTCACCAAAAACAGCTGTCTTCCACAAATTATGCCTAGTCACATAGTCTACAGAATGGCCTGCATTTATGAGTTGATTTAGAAGAACATAATAATAAAATTTTAATATTATATATAGTTTCAGTTTTGTAAATGCATATAGTAAATCCTTATTTTTCCTTCTCACTTGCCATTTAGTCATCATACAGTAATTGCAACAAGTTCAGCAACTTCAGATCTACTACATCAATAGCAAAGTTACTCTCAAGATAAGCAAGTATTTATTTCCACAACTAACTAATCCAAGAGAAACTGCATGGATTTTACTGAAGCTTATCAAAAGCAGTTTGAACTTGCTTTTTAAGTAGGCAAGACACTTATCCCCCACAAGTTTAAAATACAGGTAAAAGCATGTTTCTTTAGAAACCACACAATATTCAGTACTGAAGTCTTTATTGTCCCCAGAACTGTAACACACTGCTCAGTCTGCTAAATCAGTAACTGCAGCAGGAAGGGGATGAGCGCTTTAATACAGTTGTTTTCTCATTAGAATGAGGATGATGGGGGCAGTAACTCTTTATTTGTAGACCTGTCCCTGTGGGCACCTGGTCAGCACTGGTTAATCCGAGGAGTTACAAGAATATTCTCAGGATGCACTGAGACCACCTGGCCGAGTGACACAGGCAGCACATGTTCCAGCCTACTGGTTTCCCTCCGAAACATCCACAACCACCTTCACAAATAAAAAGTCACAGGATTTGTTTATTTGTTTTGTGGGATTTGGTTTTGGGTTTGTTTTTTTTTTTTTCTAAAGTTGACAACATGATTCATTACTAGCAAATATTTTCAAATGCATCTTGTTATAAGAACTCCATCATTTTAGAAGATACCAGACACAAACCAGCAGTGGTCCATGAGATGACTACAGGGATAAGCACCCACAACCACATGATCCACGCTTGTCTGGGTGCCAAGCCAAGCAGAGCTGGGACAGCTCTCATCCAAACCCCGCACGTGTGTGTCATTGTGGTGCCAACATCAAGCTAACCTTTACACTGCATTTTAGTTCAGGTTCAGTTAGCTTATAGTACTGGCAGAGTTAATGTTCAACTATCTGAAGATACACCTATACATATATATACACACACAGACTGTATCCACATACACCACAGCCTTGCAAACAGCTCGGAAGGGACATCTACTCGACTGTCATACAGCCAAAAAACCACTGCTGCCCCCACCAACCCCCCCAAAAACCTTTCTCCAGTGTAGCCCCCGATCCTCCCACCTCTGCTTTCATTAGAAGTAGTCTCCAATTTTTCTAATTCATATTCAAAGCGTGCTTTTATGCAGTCTGCTTTGCTGTCTAGTTACAAGAGTATGAGTAGCAGTATGCGTCCTCTCAATCAAACCAGTCAGATAGATCTGTTATTTAAAAACACGCAAAACCCCAAACAATGCTCTAGGGCTGAGATCTTGCCTGCCAACTTTCAGCCCAGAGTAATCAGCCCTTAAAAAGAGATTTACAAATGCAAGTGCTGACAACTAACTTTCACACTGCAAACAGCAACACCATAAAACAAAAAAGCTCACCGGAATAAAAGATCTTTTCATTTCTCTTCCAGCAAGCACAAACAAAAATAGATTTGAGTTTGGCTTTGTGCAGAACTCTTCCTAGCAAACATTTTAGAAACTTTAAACACAGATTAAGATAAACTTTTCACAGGGCTAATACAGAAATACACTTCCAGTAACATGAGAAAGCCTAAAATGTTTTCAAAACAGAAGGGCACTGCTTAACATAAGCCTCACAGCAAACTTCCAGCTGCAGGCCAGAAGCTCTCTTGCTGCTCTCAGAGATAATGCAGTTTCTCACCACTTTTCAGGCCCTTATGTATCCAGCAGGATGATGACACCCCAGCAGAAGCAATCAGAGCTACCACTGTCTTCAACTGCTGAATGCACCACATCGTTAGTATGAGAAATAACAGATGCCTCTTCCAAAAGCATGCTATTCATTTAATACATTAATTCCTGTTTAAACAAAGTTTACCTTTCCTTATTACCTTTACAAGCATTTTGAAGACCCAAGGCATATGTAATATGTCAAGAGTTAATCTTGTTCTCAGGCCAGGTAAAGCCACTAACCCAGATACAGGATAATTAAGCTTATAGAGCTTCATCTCAAAAAACTGACAAATCCAAATCCTGAAAGGCTGCAAGTTTCCCTCCCGGCTTGGTGTTACGAGCAGTGATACAAACTAGAGCTTGCAGTTTTAATCAGATGGCTGTTTTAGAAGACTTTCAAAGAACAATTTCAGCTGTTCATGTAAGAGTTGAACCATTCTCCTGCTGCATGGGCCACACGTTACCATTCTGTAGATGAATAACCATAGAAAGCTGTATCCTTCTGATACAGAAAGCCTGGGACAGAATTCATCTTCCCTTTCAAAGCAGGAAATCACTCTCTTTACAGAGCAGATGTGACAAGCAATCTATTGTTCAAAGGATGGCATCATTTAAAAGAAAATATACTGTGAAGTGGTTACATTTCCACAACGGACAAAATAGCTGTGAACAAGAAAAAACAAACCTAACAACACTAAAAAGCACATTGTTGGTGGCCATCTCTGCAGTCATCACTGTGCCTACGTCAGTTGTAAACTCCCTATTACACAACAGCAATTTAAAAGCTGACATGACAAATACTTAATCACAGCATGTGTCTACAGAAGTTAAATACTGAATACGCTACTATTTTTAAAAATCGTCACAAGGCTATGAACTTATTTAACTACTAATTAGCTAAACAGTTGGGGAAAAGTTGAAAGTTTCACCTCTGGAGCTTAGTCTGACGCAGACATTTATCAAAGTCTGCCAGACAAAGGTTTCAAAACACAGATGCATCCAGCGTACGTGCCAGCATGGAGGCTAGAAAGTTAGATTTCGAAAAACCCCAGAAAAGTGCTGTTTGATTTATTTTCATTTTCCTTCCTGGCAAGAAAAGGCACCCCCCAGAATGACAAAACTTTTTGGTTCATAAAGAACACGGACATAAGCCCCAGGGGCAAACCCTCAACAGGACACTTAGAAGGTGCAGAGCATTTTAAAACCCACATGGCACCCAAGTGTCAGTAAGAAATGCTCTGTGCCAAAAGACCACCTAAACCTTAACACTGTATGTTTTCAACATTCTGCAAAAGAAAACACCAGCTCAAATGGTTTAAAGCTGCTGCTGCATCTACCTCACAAGCTTTTTTAAAAAAAAACTTCTGTTCTTCATAAGTCTGGTAGCCTCCAAAACTGATCTGCAATTCCGTTAATTATCACTTCAGACTTAGCCTCTCCTCTAAGTATGGCTGAGATTTCAAGAGAAACAGCAAACCTTCCTATTTGAAGGGAAGGCAGCATTTCCTTATTTAAAGATCTATGAAACATTTCTGCACTAGGCGTCACGAGCAATTTGCAACTCCATCGCTTACTGAGCCTTCCAACTCACACACAAACTGCACACCAAAACTGATTAGTCTGCAAGTACAGAAATTCAGATCGTTAGAATAATTAGCTGTCCAAGAGATACCAAGCAATAAGTTACTACACAAAGGAGATAAAAACCCAAAAGGAATCTGATAGTGGTAAGTGATAAGTACTCTATACACAGCTATACGAAATGCTCTTTCAGTCAAGAGCAAGAAAAATAGGAAGGGCGTAAAGTTACAGCCTTATTCACTCACCTAATCTCTAACAGGAAGAAAGATCTTCATAGTACACAGAAGATAACAGGATGACTCCTACCAACAAATAATCCTGATTATCTTTTTTATGTTTAGGCTTTTATGCATTGTATTTTAAATATAGATGCTTAAAATAAAAGGAAGTCTTTTCATTCTATTGAAAGGTCTCGCGCAATTTCTGCAGTCCTTTGCACACCAAGAAGAGGGCTTTTACACGCAGGTACTATCTGATGCACACTCAAACATCACTCAAGAAACAGACTAATAAGCCTGTGGATCACATCCTCCTCAGTAAGGCAATGCAGGAGTTGTTTAATAGTATATAATCTAAAAATATCTTACTATTTAGGAATGCTAGGAGTGCCTATCAAAACAGGAATAACCCACTGGGAAGAAATTTTCGTGCCCGATAACAGTATCATGTGCCTTGAAGACAAGCGTGATTTTGTCATGAGCAGTTTTCAGTTTGCTTACAGCTTGTTCTCAGTTTTCAAATCTGAAGCAGCGCTCTCCTGACTGCAGGCTGAAGCACGTAACATTAAGAAACCCAACTCATTAATTAACAGGGCTTGCTTCATGTAGCACATCCATCACAAAGCCACAAGCTTGTTTTCCTCACTGTAAGTGGACTAACAGCACACACCCTGCAGGTTATCCATAAAGATGTACATTTAATTTCTATTATAACTATCATGTCAGATAAGATATTCTTTTATCAGATGATTTCAAAAGGTACCAAACTGTTAATTAAAATAAACCCTTCACTTCCATTTGTGCATTATCTGAGCAACCCCTCAAATGGCAGAATTAAAGTTAACAGCTCACCCAAACCATGACAATTGTGAAATGAAAGGTGGGATGCTACCTTAATATAAAGCATCTATAATCCTAATTCTCCACAACCCTATCCTCTCTTTAAAAGTTGTTTTATCTAGTTGAATGTAGAATTCACAAATTCCATATTCATCACTAAGGCCTACAAAAAGCAGAAAATATCTCACACTGGAACAAAAAGGTCTTTTATCTTTCTCAGGAAAGACATCAGGAATTTGCCACTCAAGCACATCAGACGAGTACCTCAAAATACTACAGTTTTCCACTAAAATACTCCGTCACTTGCCCTCAGTTAGGTTCACAAGCATTTGACCTCCTCCCTACCTCCCAGTCCTGGTATCTCTTTTTATTTTTCTAGGAAAGAAAACATCACCAGCAAGAACTGAATTGGAATAAGTTTGAACAGTATTTTTTCTACAGTCAGTTAAACAGAGAACTACACATCTCGTGTACACACTTTACTTCTGTGACCACCAGAAGAGTAGTAGAGGAGAGAGTACTCAAGTTGAACCAGTGCCACTAACCCTTCCTTCCTGTTCTCCAGGAAACCATGAGCAAAGTTCTACAAACCAAGTCCTGCAGTACTGAGTCAAACTTAACAAGTCAAGTCCACAATATTCTGCTGCTGCTATTACTCTTGCCTACAAAGCATCACATTCCTACTGCAAGAGAAAAAAAAAAAAAAACAAACCAAAACAGAGAAAGAAGACAGTAACATACCTGCAGGACTTTCACAAGAGAAATCCCAGAAGAATGCTTGTACTGAATTAAAGAATGAAAGAACAGGTCAATGCAAACCTTTCTTTTGCATTGAAAAAAACCCAGAAAACCAATTAAGCCTGAACACAGGGCAGCAATGCTTCAAAGTACCTACATAAGGACAAGCTTGGAGTTCCAGACTGCACAGCATTTCACATCTGCCTCTGCTTCCAAGCTGTGTAATAGAGAGTACATTTGTTTCATGACCCTAACCGTAGAAGGAGACTAACTTTCCATATAATCCTCTAAAATAAGCCAGCCTAAATAATGGCCAAGTATAAAACCCCCAAGTTTATGCCTAACACAGGTTGACAGAAACTGTAGAACGTGATGTAAGCTCCCTCCCTTCTGCAAGATTTTTTAAAATTAATAGATTTTAAAAACTGATGAGGCTTTCATCAGAGCACAGACATCATATATTATACTAACCCACTGCTCACAATAATTTCTTGTAATGCTCCTGTCCACCTGCATTTACCTGTTACGCTTCACTAACCTACGAGGCAACAGTCTGCGCTTGCAGCGTCCAGTGCAGCAGGATTCTGATCTGCAAATAAAAGTCACAGCTGAGGTAATGCAAATAAGAGCGTTGGTATTTTTACTAATACACATCACTTTAACAACTAAAATTCTTTACCTACTACACACGTATCAACTCTAGACCCTTTGGTGATCTTTGATAGGCTAATCGCATTTTTCTCTGAAAGTCAAAGCTTTTTAATAACTTCAGATATCGTTATGCCCACAAATTAGCTGGGAGACTATTCCAGGCTTTTAATGTAATAACAATATTTAATGTCAAATAATGTTCACTGATGTGGAAATTAATTTTTTCACTTAATGCAAACATTAGGAAAGCATCACAAAAACATGCTTCTGAAGTCTAGCACCATCAAATGCAAAACCTCCCCTAATTCATCAACTATCATCATCCATGTTGCTGGTCTGCACTGAGGTCACATGAGTTAACAATTGCACAACAGCTCTGTACACACAGAAAGCAGAAAGCAAAAAAGACACAATTGACTAGAAACAGTAAATTGAATTGGAAAGAAAATTAAAGCCTGCCCTGGAGTGGATAAGGGAGGAGCTGATACCTATTAGTACTAATGACTATGGATTTCACAAAATATTGTTCATTTCTGTACTATTTTTAAATAGGCATTTTCAGAAAGCTAGATGGCAACTTGAAGTCTTAAATGGATTTATTTAAAATAAGAGAAATTTTCCAGAAACTTTCATGTATGTTCAGCCTATATTACTCCTTCCCACAGCCACCCAAGACCCACATGAAGAGCTTAACGTGGCTCTCGGAAAGAGTCACGTGAAAGACTTCTCAGATATTTTTTCCTATAAACTCGATAGTTCTTCATTTTGACACACATCTTATTTCCTGCAAATGAGTTTACTTTGGCACTCTGGATACTGTCTTTTTCATTATATCATTTCTTCTCTAAACTCATGCACACATGAGGAATTATTATGCAATGATGGTATCTTGCATAATAATGTATTTTCCTTGTTTCCCTTCCCTCCCCACATGGCTGGCTTGCTCCCACTTAACCAAGGGGTTTTGGCCATTTCACTTTTCTTTAAAGTATCTATTGAAGGGAAGTCAGAGAGATTAATCTTCCTATTCCACTGCTCAAGGAAGCAACAATTAAGCATGTTAAGAGCTCACAAAGAGCAAGTAAATTTCAGAAACTGTTGGACTTTCATCAGGAGAGGCAGTTTTCATTGGAAGACTGAAACAGATTCCTGACTTTGCCGCCTAACGGACTGACCAGTGTCTTGGTGCCAGTCTCACAGTAAGTGCCATTGTATAAAGCATGTTTATTTCACACGACGACACCACTACAATATTTTACTAGCTGCTTCAAATTTTTTAAGCGAAGATGCAGCAGCTGATGGTCTATTTGGCCTTTCCTAGTTCTTCAAAGAAACACTAAGCCTTCAAAAGATAGGACACAGGACAGAGCACCAGCAGCTTTAGCGCTTGCTTAGCGGGAACCAGATAATGTCGGGCACGAAGAGTGTCAGTGTAGCAATGCCAGGAACAACCAACTTCCTTGTTTCAATTACTGAAGGTTCCTCCTCCTGATTTACCAATACAATCTTTGAAGTTTTCCGCATACTTCACTACTCTGCTAGCCAGAAAACGGCCAATGCATGCTCAGGGCGCTGCCTGTGACTCTAGGCAGTACAGTTCTCAAAGGGAAAAGAAATAACTAATCCCAGGGTGGGATTTTATGGACAGCACCTTCAGAAAAATTCAGAAGCTGGCAGAAGAGGATGCAATACTTTATGATGAAAGACAAGACTACACACATCACTTGAAGCTCCACGGTTAATATTTAGGGCAGTTCCAAGGGTGAGGTTAGAAGTCTGACATTCTTTACCAGGTCTTAATAGGCTTATCATCTTAGAATATTGCTATTATTTGGATTCCATGTTTCAAGTCTGCAATCAGTGCTGTGCTTGAGTAAGAGGAGGTCAAAAACTATATTAAGGAACTTCTAGGACACTTAAAGCTTTTAGGGATTTGAATTATTCTTTAAGACACACATACAGCTCCAAAGCTGACTGTGGAGTTCTTTATCATCACATTCTCAGACCACACAATAAACTCCTAGTTTAGGGAAGCAGAAATCTTATACCAAGGATCTCAAATTCAAATGCACTCAGAACTAGTTTTCCAGAACTGGAATTCTGGAAAATACTTGATGCAGACTGATGGGACAGCTGTCATGGTACTCCTAGAATACGTCTTCAGTCAGAAAAGGTCTGAGAAAAGTGTCTACACCCTACACCCCAGCCCAGGTGAGAGGCCTACATGGAACCAAATCAGATGTTGATAATTACAGCGATAAACGAAAAGGTACAATGCCACGTTTTCTGCCAACAGGAATGTATACAATAATCCTGACTATGCAAAGTTTATTTTCATAAACAGCTGCTCTGCAAAACATACAGCCTCAGATGAACTCCCCTCGAGCTTTGGGTTTGGGCTTTTTTTTCGGATGACTCGGAATGCATTCTTTTATCCAAAATATGTTAATTTAAGTTTTAAAACATGTTCAGGACCAAATCTAAACTACTTTCAGAAGAATTGTCATTTAATAAAAAGCTGACGTTTTTGCCAATGATTATTTCATTAACCTCTTTGCCAAAAACAGAATTTAACCCAAATAATCCACTCACTTCAGTATTACTTCATCTTTTTAAAAAAACTCACCACCTTCCATTACAAGCTTCACTGAAATCAGATGCAACCCTTGCTTTACTTGTAAAACACTGCGTGAAAGACTATCATCTACTGGGTGCACATTTGTTCACAGTTAGAACACCCCACCTTTTTAGAGTATCACTGTAATCAAAACTACTGGTAATTCAGGTTTTGACTCACTGTTAAAAGGATGGACTGTTCCAATATTTGAGCTTGGATTTAAGGACAACAATTCTTCCTTGCAAGTCAAAACAACTGGGCACAGACTATCCTAAAAATTCCACTGATTCCTTGAATCCAGGCAGTTAAAATATACAACCTTAATTAAGAAACAGAAAATTACAATAATAGAAAACAGATTATAAGCTAAGCTTCAGCAACAGGTTCATAACAAAAGGATCCCTCTCCCTCCTTTATAATACAAGTCTTTTACACATCCATTATAAAAAATTGGACAACAAGCTTTTAACAGGAACAGGTACACAAACCTACGAACTTGGAGACATTCCAATGCAGGCAATGATATTTTGCCCAAATTGTTTGCCTTGCTGCTTTAAACAGCAACGTGTTGACCATTTTCTATCCCTATCTATCGGGTAGCAGTAACACTTAATGGGAAAAAAATGCAGAGATAAGACTGCAAATTCTGCACATATAGGTAGCTATTTCATAAGCTTTGGCCCTCAACATTTAAAGTAACTGTGTTCCGAAGCATTCTTCGCTTTTGCTCCATTTTTCTAATTCTAAGAAAAAGAATCAGAAACCAGCAGGATGCATCAAAACATTTGAGCATAAACCCCTCAATGCCAGGGTATGAAAAAGCCAGATACTTTGGACATTGGCCTGTTGATTAATCAGTTCCTTGTTTGAACAGCAGTCAGACTCTTGTTGTGGGGCAACCCGCGACAGCATCACAACCTGTAGAAATATGCTTATGGATACCAACACTAACTGGAAACAAAACCAGAAAGCTGCCAAGAGACTTCACTATAAAGGTTCTCCAGCATTTCATTAACTTTCTGACAAGTGAGGTTTATCAAATGGTTAAATATTTTTTCCTCAACATAATTATCACTTAACTGGTAATTTGTTTCTCAAGATTCGCTGTCAGATCACTGGCATCCTATGATTATAAAATACTCGGAAATAGATTGCAGAATGTTAGGTCTGCCTAGAAATATGAAGAAATACTTTAATGGAATAACAGAAATCTACAATTTTTTGAAGTTTGTAACTCCATTACCAAGACAGGTGAAAGTCTGTCTTATGAATAATATCAATAAAGCATTAATATTGGTCATTGTTGCTTATTTCCAAGCTAGCAGGCAAGGGCCTGTGTGAAGTTGAGGGAAAATTTATCTAAGCAAAGGTAAAATCCTGTTATGATACTTGTGCAGGAAAACACAGGAAATCTAAAAGCAAAATGAAGCAATACAGTATTTGGACTTGCAAAAGGCCCAGCACAAGCTTTACAGAAAATCACCGTATGTTCTACAACTACACTCAAAACTCAGTATATTCCTGAATAAGTCCCATGTGAACTGCTGATAGCATCTGGAGGTTGTAATTTCCAAAGTCTTTGTATCACCAGTGCTTGCTCCTCTCAATAGTGAAAGTGATACAGGCATTTTAGGAGGGAGTCCCTAACAGATAAAGCAATTCTGGGTCTAATTCTTCATAACCTACCATTCCAGTTACCTATAGACATCTATGTTTCTATCTATCTATCTATATATGCAACAGTTCAGAACTAAAAGCTGTATATAGCTACTACTACCTTAAGTACACGTGCACTGAAAGGGAGATATCCCTGAGCTCTACTGGGCCATAAAGATAATCCAGAATAAACCTTTACTGTAGGATATATTCCCAGGGACGCCAGCTCCTTACATGCCAACAGCCTTATGCGAATAAAATCCGAGCTGCTGGAAGCGCAGAGGAGGCAATCCATTCAGCTTATGAACAAATGATTCCTTTTGTATTACATCATTCAACTACCCATTAAGGAGCTGGACTGACAGGATCCAGAATATGCAGAGGCCAGCCCTCCATGGTAAACGAGCGTTAGAAAAGATTAAGGCTCAAAGAAATTGGTGATTCATCAGGGCGTCAAAACAGTGTTTCCCCAATTCCCTGCAATGTTCTAGGCCAAGTAGCTAGCCACATATTAGTAACCCCTGTCAGACTTCCAATTTTGGAGTTAATTGCTGTTCCTGAAACACATAGCCAGACACAAAATACCTGCAGCAGCACACATCACAGAACCAACACTGTCATGGCTATCCTAATCGCACAATTATGCTGTATTACAGTCACACCTAATTTAAGTACTCCAAAGTACCTCTGTTGTCTGCAGGTATTACTCTGTAATGCCTGCTTCCTAATAGAGGGAGGGGGACACCCTCCTTTAGAAATGGTGCGTAACAGCAAGACAGAGAGAGAACACACAAACGTGAAAGACCAATGAAAAAAAAAAGATTATAAATCCTCAGCTCCATCACGTGACCAAAACTTGAAATATCAGCTATGAACCAATTAACAGAATTAGTTTCTTTCTTTCACTACTTTATGGAACTTGGCTAGATTAACTTAAATGAATTTTTGGTGCAGAAATCAACTTCTAGTCTCCTGTTTCTAACAAGCTCCTCAAACTTACTGGATTTAGATAATTTTTACCATAACCAGTCAAAATCAGCATATCCCTACAGAGAAAGAAGTGGATTGTTGGAATAGCAATGGGTCTTCTTCAGTTACCAGTATTTACAGCACTGAATTATTTTTATTGACCAGGTGAAATATCACTGAGTTTTAAGTTTAGAGAAAGTGCTCAGAGGTATTCTATTTTTGTGTTTGAGTGTTATGATACACTAGTTTGGACTGAATATCATACAGAGGAATTAATACATAGGAAAAGAAAACAGAACGTCCGCAAAGAACTAGCTTACAACTGTATTTACAACACTTTCAACTGGTACCTCTGATAAAGTGTATTACCAGTTCAGGGGGAAAGGGGTATGCACGTGTGTGGTTTCTCTTTTTTGAGGTATCACATAAAATTAACATTATTACAAATTTTAAGCTTGACATCACCTTTCCCTCCCTAATTTAATGACTGGCTTATGTGGTGAAATCCACCCTGCCTAGATCTTGTTTTATACGGACTAAAATGACAGTATTGGGTTCAGCACGTGTATGCCTTGCTTGGGGAACAACATAGTTCAAAGACCCTTCTGGGGCCTTTACTACAAGAGTAGCTTTTACTCTCATCTTCTACACAGTTCTTCACATACTATTGCCTCTTACAAAACTGTAGGAGGAGGGGCTAATTTTCTTCCTTACAACGTCCTATTTTGTAACATCCATCCTTTTCTACTCCTACCTGTGTGCGCCCATTCTGAATGCAAATCCAAGAGTCTGGCAATGTGCGTGTTACTTTAATATCACAGATTACATACAGGAATAAATGCAGCCAAATATTAATTTCTATAGTTATTTCTAAGAGTTACGCCAGCCTCTTGTCCAAAAAATGTCATTTTGCTAGTAAATGCTTAAAGGAACAGAACTCTACGTAAACCACACTTTTTACAATGTCTTACGTCATGTAACAGTCCCTCAAATGTGCACATAACATGAACACACACACACAAAAATCACACTCCAAGCTTGAAACTGTTTCTTGGTTTTCTTCATCTGGTCTCTTTTGGCTTTTTTTCCGTGCTAGCGATAGTCTTCTTGATGCTGCATTTGTCAGCTACCTCTACAGCCACCTTTGCACCTGCCTTCCCAGAGAATCTCCAAGGCAAGAATGCTCTTCTTCAAGGAGATCAATAAGGACACTGCCCTTGACAAAACCTGCTCCTTCCAACACAGGCACAAGAAAATTTAAGTCAAGTGCTCTATGTGCTTATTTGTGCACCTTACCTGTTAATTTAAGAGAATGTGAATGTCTGATGAATATATACAGGCACCATGGAATTAAACATTAATAGCACTGAAGGGCTAAAAAAACCACCTAGTTAAAAAAAATTAAACTGATGAAACACATCTACACCTAATTACTTTGTTCTTTCTAACTCCTTTCTTGCTACCTTTCAGCTGTCACTTTAGATTTGTCACGCACTATGACCAGAAACATGCCTTTTCCGTGTCTAGCATGTGCATTTTGTGAGGTAATGTAATAAATATTTAACAAAGAGTTTATATTACCATGACAATTATGCTCACAGCTGATTTAAAGCCAAAGCCACTGCAGATATGAGACTTAATAACAGACGCAGCAACAGATCTCCACAGAACACGTAGATTAGACAAACCTGATTGTATTTATTTTGCATTTCAGTAAAATAAACCAAGTACTTAATTTCACTCTAATCAAGTAAAGCAGAGTCAGAAGTTGCCTACATGGTTACCACGTCTCAAACTAACAAAAAAAAAAAAACCAAAACTCAAATCCCCCACAACTTTCCCCAATTCCAGACCTTCCACGTTGCTTTGTACTGAGGAGTATTTAAGTTCCAGCCACATATCTAAACAATATATACACATGTACATATCACTCATCCAAACCTTTCTATGTGTATATTTGCATTACAGCAAGCCATGAAAAGCAACCAAGGCAGACACCTTTATTCCCTTAAGCCATTTGTGTGTAAACTCTTGAAAAAACAGAAATATTTACACGGGAAACAATTCAATCTAACCCAGAACATTGTGTGCGCTTAAGGACCTGATTACATACCATGAAAATATATAGCCACTTATTCAGGAACACCCAAGAGGTCAAATGTTTTCTATTAATTCATTTATGTCAACCTTTTATTTCAGTTTCAATAAGGACTTTTTTCCCCCAAATGAAAGACCAATTAAACATAAGAGTAATTTTGGTTTCCATAAATAGTATACACATCTAAGTGGCAGCATACCCATAAGAATAAAATTTCCTATAGACGTTACATATAAAATACATACTGTTTTCTGTATGTGCTTTATCAGGCCTTGCCCTAGTTTTCTCCTCCCTTTCACTTCCCACAAAAAAAAAAATTAGAAAATATCATCGTTCTTCTAATATCTTGAGTGCTTAAGCTGATTAGCTTCATATCTCAAGAATTAACTTGAAGAAATGCTTACAAGTCAGCAGGAAACAAGTGAAAGTTCAACTGATAAAAACAGTTACCAGATCAGAATCAAAACCCTAGAGTTGTGAAATCCCAGCAAGTTTAAAAAAAGAACACAACACACTTTGACCTTTGAAAATTTATCCAATCCTTAAAAAACAGATAAGCTTGACATGAAACTTAAACCACATGAAAGGTTACAGCCTTTCAATAGCGATCCTGAGGCAGTACTTAAGAAAGATTCCTACTCCAATTTTACTAAGGATTCAGACAGAGGCCAACAAAACTAGGCCAGAGACAAGACGCAGGATCGGAAGCCAGAATTTCCACGGTTTTACCCCAACCGTGACTCAAGTTTAAGCAGTGGTTTTGAAACCAACTCCCTCTCTGTGGCCACAGGCAAGTCTTAACCGCTTTGCCTCAATTCCCTTACCTGCAGAATAAAAATAATTATACTTATCTGCCACACAGGAATCTTGTACAACATTGTTTGGCAAGTGAACATCTGTTTAAACTGTGGACAAAGCTACGTAGTAATTTCCAGCATCTGCACAAACTAAAACCGAGAGTGAAAACAACTTAACTGAGCAGTCAGCGAAGGCCCAACGACGACAAAATCCTAAGGGCAAAACACCGTTTGTCTGGCGGCTGCTTTTGCAAGTAGATTTTCGTAACCTGCGAGCACAGCTGGCCCACTCCCTCCTGCACCAGCAGTTCAGGCCGATCCCCAGCAGCCAGCGTTACCCTGCCCCGCTCCCGCCCGCCGCTGGCTCCGGCCCGGCTCTTCCGGAGGGTCTCAGCCCCTCACCCGCCGAG
>JAHREE010000143.1:5795983-5869001 GCA_033628505.1 Tringa tobata | reverse complement strand
GGGCACGGGCCGGGCCTTCTCCTCCCCTCCCTTCAGCCCGGGCTGTTCCCCGGCGGTGGCAACTCCCGTTGCTCCAGCTGTCGGGCTTTGCCAGGCTGCCCGTCACGGCTCCTCGGTCCCCTCGATCGCTTCCCCGGTGAGGAAGAAGCGGTACCTCCCGGCCCCCTGGGCGCTCCGGCCGCGAGCCGCTGTCCGGCCTCCCTCAGGAGCACTGACAGACTCACTGTGGCGCTGAGGGGAGCGCGCCCTCCCCAGCCCCTTCGCACTGGGCAGGGGCAGAATGGGGCCGAACGGGCTGTCCTCGGGGCAGGCCGTGTTAGCAGTGCCTGCCCTCGCAGAGGGCTCTACGTCTAGGAACGCTTTCAGGCCTTCGCGTTGACATAGGGCGTGTTGTCACCTTGTGAAGCGCTGTCACAGCAGCAATGGGAGGCTCCAGATGCCTGTCCAGAATCACAGACCCTGCCACCGAATATTCTGGCTCAATACGGCAGTTTCCGTGGAGCAAGGCTGAGTAGTTGTGGCTTCAAAAGGAAACGGTAAACATAAATAGGAGGATTTTAGGAGAAGGATATTTCATGAAAGAGCCTTCTGTTTCACGTGCGTTATGAAAGCCAGGATACTGTTCTCTCAGTAGGACTCCGTTCTGACTTCCCAGCCTCAGTTTACCAAGTCAGGGAATAGAGTGTATCTTCAGTTATATAAAACTGCAGTGAGTTCCAAGAGCTCTTTTGTTTGACCAAAGAACAAACAAGTCTTGTCAAACAGTTCTAGTTATATAGTAGAGATGATAATTTGTTTTTAACTACAGTTAATTAGGCAAATGAGAAATGTATCGTTTCTTCTCAGAACTTAAAAACCACTAGTATCATCCTCCAGGACTGTTCCCAGTCCTCAGCTTGCCATCTACCTCAACTGTGGCAAAGCTACATCACCTCACAACCAGCGGGCAATGCTTATCTGTACCATGCATTGCTGCCTATCTTTGCATCTCAGAAATGAATCCAGATAGTACCTTCTGGATCCTGTTTTTAATTCTCACTGATAAGGGTCATATTCCTGCCTTCAGGGTATCTGCTAGAAATTCCCATAGAGACAATAGTGCAATTAACTTAGAACACCTGTTCTAAGGACACCCAAGTACCCTTTGGAACTGTTTCCAAGATTGCTGTATTGTTACAAATCCCTAGCTAGTACAAGCAATAAAGCACATCTTTGTGCCTGAAATAAGGTCAGGTCTTATCAGACATGAAGCTTTACTGTTGATCCCAGGGAAGTGTGTCTTAGTGTTCATTCTTGGGCAAACAAGGGATTCTGTGAGCACAGATGGTGTTTTCTGTTTTGCAGAATTGTTATGAGGAAGAACCCCTGAGCAAAGAAGATGGCTAGGGTAGAGCCTGATCGGGAAAAGGAATAAAACTTAACTTTGAGAGTTGGTATTTAGAACTTCAAGGAGTGCAGGAAGTATGACTGATCCATTCGGTGGTCACCATGCAGCTGCTATATAAAGAACTGATTACTTAAAAGTCTAAAACAGTGAAATTATTGCTATTGCTAATTCTTTTTTATTTTATAAAGAACCTCAATATAATTTTGTTCTTTAATACCAGACTGCTTTTCAGCAGACTACAGTTCTTGTCAAGAAAATGAAAAAAAGGTATACTTTTAAGCTCTGAAACATCATGGAGCCCATTATATCGTTGTTCTAGAGTAGCCTCAAAAATCCTGATACTTACTCCTTCAGACAAACAGTCTTTGTGTCTCCCCCAAGCTGTACCCCCCATGAAATACCTGGGCAGAAAACCAAGCACATCAGACCAATAAGAAGACTGTACTGTATCATTCCTTCTGCTAACTCAGGGTTTGTGATTGCACAGCTCATCTTCTCCCTTTCTGTAACCAAAGGAGTGCGTGAGAGAGAAAATGACCGGTTCCTGTCAAAGACTAGCACATGGAGACAGCCTCGTTGTTGGTAGTTTTCTTTAACGGATAGGGTTTGTTCTGTTTGTTTGGGATTTTTCCCCAAGGCAGCTTAACTGTGTTATTAAAGGAGAAAAATAATACCAGACTAAATTTCTTAAAAGCCCAATGTTATAGAAATATTGATATCAATATCAATATAGGTGTGTTGGGTTTATGAGTTTTCTTTCCTTATTGTTAAGTTTTATTGTGGTTGAGTAACAGTCAATCTAGTGCACTTTTTCCGTAAAGTAATACAAATTTTCTACTTGCCTGGGCCAGTTCTAATTCTCTTCCCAGTGTGGGGCATGTAGAAATTATTCACTGAATCCTTCCAGTTTTCAGTGGCACACTGCTGAGATCAAAGAGATTTGAGTATTTCCTTGGTAAGCTGGTAGCTGAGGAATGTGTGCACAAATATGGGTAAAATATTACAAATCAACAATAGATGCTGTGTGGTAATACAAACTACTCCTGTTTCTTCTACAGCTCAAACTCAGCAGTCTGGAGGAAGAATGCATCTCTGAAGGAACAATGTGCATGAACAGTAGGATTGTTAGTCCACAAAAATCAAGCAAGGTTAGACCAACTGGATGATTCTTTCTTGATCTGTGGTCAAACAGATGTAGAAGTGACTCTGTATTAGTGATATATGGTTAAAAAATATTTTAATAATAATAATGTTAATAATAATAACAGAGTTAATAAGAATTATATTTTATAAGGTTTTTTTTAATTGGAATTTCTTGTTCAGCAAAAAAGAATAAAATACTTAATATATTTAACAAGATAATTTCTTACTAAGAGGAACAGCAAAAAATACAGTATTCCTGGAAGCTAAACCAGGAATTGAGCATTCAGAAACTCAAACCCTTAAAAAGCAGTAAATGTACTGGAATGCTTGGGCTTTACAGGCTTTATGATTTCCTCCAAGTATCATGTAAAGAATAATATTTCCTTCCTCACAAGAGCATAAAGGATTAATTCATTAAAATCTGTGCCGCACTCAGGGGTCGTGACAAAAACATCCACTGAAACAGGACTCAGATTTCTGCTCTGCAAGGAAGTTCCTGGTTTGGGCTACCTCTTTTTCCCCTTTTCACTCCTTCAAAACACACTCTAGTTGTTGCATTCTCAAAATATTTTATCCTGCAGATCTATGGGATAAGGCTTCATGAATCACCAGCATTTAAGACCTGCAGACCTGGAACACTTGCCAAAACCCACAAACCACTCAATACTTTGCAGTTTGTGAGATCTTATGAGCCAAGTAATATTTTACAATTCCTGACGCTGTCAACCAGCTTTGCAGGAAGAGAGAGATCTTTTCAAATGTAAGATACTAAATGATTGCACGCTAAAAGGGCTATTCCTTTCATAAAACTGCAATTTACACTAATCATTCTGCATTGCATTGATTTGATGAGTGGCATTTTAAATATAAATTATTTCTATGTCAGTATCTTTCACAGGTCACAAGTAAATAGTTGACTATCTGTAAAAGAGAGTCCCTTTTCCAAGTAGACTGTCATCTCAACAGTCACAGCAGAGAAAGATGAGGAGAAGCTAAATACTGCTTACAAAGTGAGGGGAAAGTAAGAGAGATTTAATGACCTGCCAAAAGATTATACAAGATATCTACATTTGAGTCTCAGCTCTATCTGAAATCCTATAGTTCAGTGAAATGTTCAGGCTTCCTTTGTAGCTAAATGAGACTTAATTATCAAGTAAACAGATGAAAGTCCGTTATTGCTCATGTAGTTTTGTGATCCTTGTTACTCATGCATCTCTAACTGAAGAAATGATCCAGATTCAGATGAGGTAGCCAGAGATAAGTTCCAATATAGCTTTTCATGTTAGTCGATTTTTAATAGCATAACCTGTATTTTCTCAGCGAAGTGCAGGTGTGTAAATATGGATGAAACAGATGTGATAATCTGGATCTGTTTCTGTTCTAGCTGAAGAATAAGTTATACGGTAGTGGTGAGGCTATCATGAGACAATTTCTTAATTATATCCTATATTATATCCTATTATCCTATATTATATCTTAATTGTATTGAGTTTGGCTGCAGTGATATTGCAATGCACAGGTAGCAGCACTCGGTACCTCCACGGGTGATGGACAACATGAACATACACACTTTCTGACTTTCTTGGATCAGCTGCGATGTTCGGTAGCAAACCTTGTAAAGCACTGCTGTAGAACTACTTCAAACAAAACCACGCTTAGCAGATTTGCCCCTCTAGCCTTGTCCCTTCAGCAGATTAGTTGGACTTTTTTAAGACATAGAGACCATTTCAAAAGAAGGTTGTGGTGTAGGTGTCAGCCAGCGTTAAACCTTGGTTTTCATAAATGTGGTGTAAAAAAGTCGAAGCAGTAGATGGTACCATAAATATTAAAACCGTTGTTAACAGCAGCTGATTATAAACTTTCGAGAGGTGGTTTAATGGTAATAATTACTGTTAATTGGGCATAATCACAAGTCTGAAAATTACCATCCTATTTCATGGAGTTTCCATTATCATCAAACCGACTAGTTTACAGGCCTTACTCTGCCTAGGTATAGCAGGTCTGTAGCAGAGCCAGGACCTGAAACCAAATCTCTCACGTTGCAAGTTTGAGCAATATACTGTCTTCAATTTAGTTATTGTTCATCTGTGACAATACTTTTTCTTTAGCTTAAACCCATTTTTAAAAGCTAATTAAGCCTTAATGAGAAATCATGTAATTTATATAAATTTTGTGGCTGAGTAAAAATTTTCTGAAGGGATCTGAAATCAACTCAGTTTTTCTTAGCAGTAAGCACGTTAGCAATTTTCTGCCTTTGTACTTATTTTTGTTATTCTGTCACTATTGTTTCTGAGCGCTTCACAACATTTTTCAAATATAATTGTAACCACTGCATAAAATATGAGTGTGTTTACCCCCAGTCAACAGGAACCAAACTAAGGCATGAAGATATTTGAGCTTAGTCTTGTAACTGGTCTTGTGCAAAAGTTGCATCTGCTCTGAAAAATTATTATGATTTTGTATTTCTGTCCTCTTGAGCCCTCCACTAAGATTTAGTGGGGACCACACATGCATATATTTTTATTCCCCAAACTTCCCATTTCAAACATGAGCATCTTTAATTATATTTGCAGCTCTTGTTCTCATAGATTCTCATGAGATTCCTGCCCATGTTCTCATATATCTGGTTGCAGTTTAGATTCTCTCCTTCTCGATTATGTTGGAGATTTGTGATGAAAATTGCATGAAAAATTTCAGGCCACTGGATGAATGATTTGTAAACTTATGGTTATCAAATGTTTATACAAGTTATACAAGGCATATATTATATAAGGCATAACAGTGGGCTGGGATAAAATGTTGAAAGATGATATTGAAGACTTGAAAAATAAGAAAAATACCTTCCGTGAGAAACATATTTGTGGCACCCTTGTTTCCAGTTATTCAGGAAAAATATACACCTCGACTGAAATAAACATTTTGTTTGGCCATTAGTCAATTTAGCATCAGATAGATTTTTAATATGTCCCGCCCATCATAACCAAAGCTAGAACTCAGGAGGTGTCTCTTTTTTGAAATTTATTCAGGCCAACTGAAACATTAATTACAAAGAATGTGGTTTTAAAGCAACACTTCCCTGAACCAAGTATTAGTCATATCACTAAATATTATGGTGTGTTATTAACATAGAACACAATTTGAATCACAGAGCTCTCCTAAATTTTCAATTTACTTATAGAAATGGGATTTTCTGATTTAACTCTGCATCATATGCCTTTCTGTGACACAGAAATGCAGAAGAGGTTTTAAAAGACAATTGAAAAGAAGTGTATTTGTTCAGTTATAACAATAATGAAGATCTTTTAGCTGTTATTCATGGGCATATATTTCTCTATGGATAAAGAAACACATCTGAAAATGGTAAAACTTAGTAATGAAGAGTTAGCAGGTTTTCTGCTTACTTTTCTTGAGTGTTCAACTTGAACTTGGAAGATGTGGTGCTAGTTGCTTAGAGAGATACTCAATTTTCATTGTATAAATGACTGTACAGTGTTGACAGGGAAATTGGAGCCCTCACCTTGTCTTTTACAGAAGTGGATGTTTTCAGATGATGGGTGCATTTCTAGATCTGTGCTGAGTGTGCATCCTGCTCACATCTGTATTTACACACAGGTATCTGCATTAATATAGGGCAGAAGGCGATTTTTTTTCTTGTCAAATTGGGCTATGGATGGATTATGAAGCTGGGCATGAGTGATTTTTGTAACAAAGCTGTAAGGGTTGGACTTTGATATTTCTAGGAGGTCATACTTGCAGCATGGTGACAGTGCAGTCTGGTTCATTAGCAGACAGGCAGGACGGTGCTGGCAGAGGAAGTGAAGAGCTAGATTGTCCTTGGCTCTTAAGGGTGAGGATTTCTCATGTAAACTGCACTTGATGGAGACTGTGTTAAATATACACAAGATTCAGATCAGTTTAGTGTTTGAAATGCCATAAAACAGTGAATATTACTAATAGTTTAAAAAATACTTTGAAATACTGTGGGCTAGTTGTAGGGTATGAGAGATGCTTTAATGTCAGCAAGCTGGATAGTCCTTTTTATCAGGGGGTTCCTAAGGTCATAGTGGGCACAGTGATGTCTTTGACACTACTGCTTTTTAGGGGCGTTGCAGCTCAGGATAGAAAGGAGTGTGTCCAAAACACACTTTCAGTGTTAGTGACTCCAGCTGCTGTCACAGTCCTTTGAGACCACCAGCAGCTGGTGTAGTTGGGAAGGAGCTGCTCAGACCGTACCAAGAACAGTGGAATTGTGAAACTGGCTCCAGGCAACTGTTCTACACTCTTCTGAGCACCAAATCTGCTCAGTCCGAATGAGGAGACCATGTATCCTTTTTCACAGTACTGGACGTACAGTGCCTGACACTTCATTTCAGCATCCCCTAAGTTGACTGTTCCTGACCTTGATGGTTTTTTCAAAGCTTCAGGACTGATTCACCCTACTGCTTATAATTAAACATACCCAACAAAAGGGATTCTTTTGAGAGTTTCACACCTTACAGCTGAATTATGAGGTTACATCTTTCTCAGTGATGTGTAGAAGAGGTGATTAGGGAGGATAGCAGAAAAGGTGGCAGGAAAACCTCAGTTGTATTCATCTGTCAGGACCGGAGGCCTTTTTGGTTTGTTTCTTTTCACATATGCTTTTGAATTTTGAAATGCTCCTAAAGCTGCAGAGCTCAAGGTGGTTATTAGATAAGTCCAAAAAAAAGTGTCATTCTTGATATGCTGAAATGTCTAAAAGCTAATTCTACTGTAGAATATAAATGCTATATAAATAAAAATAGATAGCAAACATGCGTCACAAATGTAAATCACATGAAAGCAGGCTCTGTCATCAATGGGAATCAGAAACATTCAGTCCTGAAAATCTACAGATTATTTTTTAATACTTCTAGTTAATTAATTAAATTAATTTTACCATTAATTTTACCTGCAGTTGCACATATATTTCAAGATAGATTTTTTTTTTGGTTCAGAGATGCCCGTTAGCCTCTGCCTGCTGTCTGATAAACCCACACAAAGTTCCTTATAATTCTAAGGAAAGTGGGGGAAAATGGTTGTCTCCGAGCTCCTTTTTAAGAGAATCTCTTCCCTTGTCAGCTGGGGTGGAGGGGCAGAGCTGTGATCAGTAGCTTTATGTCTTGCACTTGGCTATCTTTGCTGGTAAATACTTCTAAATTGCCATACATCATAGTTACTTAGGGTTTATCTATGTTAAAGAAACCTCTGCTGCTCTGTCGTCAGATATTTTATGCATGTAATTTACAGATGCAGTATAACATACACACACTCTGATCGGGTTCTTTGATGTGTGTCTTGTGCTGTGCAAAAGCAGGCAGGCCCCCAGAGGGAAAAGCAATGATTCCACGAGAAAAGACCATTAGCTGTTGGTATTCTATAAAGTCACGTCTGGTTGTTCTTTACACCTCTTCCACCTCAGTCTGAGAAGACGGTTACTCTCTGGAGGCCTGTGAGAAAATCACTTCATGCTGCTGAATCCTAGAAATTGTCAAGATGATCTATTCAATACAGCCTTATGACTCCTTTTTCCCTGTTGCAGAGCCCTTTTCCATGACACGGGGATTCATTTCTGGGTTTCAGCCAGCAGAAAGATTCCAGTAAGAGGGAGGGTTTCCACACCCATTGTTTTCTAATGCTCAGAAAGATACACAGTTAAATCTTATTCGAGAAGTCACAGTGCTTTCTTCTCAGTTTGAGCTTCAGGTAGTGGTCTTGGCATCTCAAACATGTTCCTAAACAGGTCCTCAGGGCATTTTTCAGAGGAAGCATATATATAAACTTCTGTTGCTCTCATAAAAGTTTCTGACTGATCTGTTCCCTCATCTACGACAGAGCCTTCTGCTCAGGCTGCTGGCTGCTTCAAGGCTCTTGAAAAGAGCTCTTGCTGAACCCACTCTTTCTAAGGAGGCAGTGGGTTAGAGTTTATTCCTCCCGTCTTCCTAGTGCTTCCTTGACTTATCAACACGAAGTCTTTCCTCTTCCAAATTGTGATGGTAACACTTAATGGCAGCTGTTTTACTCAAAACCTTGCTTCCAGTCTAGAAGTTTTCCCCTTCCTAGGATCTTGTGGTGGTTTTTTCAATCATATTGATGGGTCCGTTCTTTAATCCATGCCTTTCTTCTCCCTGCTAATTCTCTGTCATGCTTTATCACAGTATGTGGCTCCAAGCAGGCAGAAGGAAGTTTCACTGTATGATTAGTATTTGTAGCTCCTGCCCGGTTAATGGAACCACCCAGCGAGAAATAGACATTTTTAAATCATCCACAGGTTGAGCAGGGCCAAGCACTTGGTGGCAATAGATTAACTCTGGAGCTCCACTGATGCTGAGACTGTCCTAACAGTCATTGCTGCCCATGAAACAAGGACGTCTGATCTGCTTATAAGAGAATGAGTTTCCATAGTTTTCAGCCCAGTGCATCAAGATAAACCAAAATTGAGCTACAATAAATCAGAAAAGATGAAAGTACATCTCTCGGGGTGCACCAGGCTGAGAGCTGTGGCCACCCCTGAGTGGATCATGTGTGTCAGGCTTTGGGAGTGGAATGACCTGTAAAAAGAGTGGAGGAAACCCCCACAAATGGTGACTCCTACAGACGTCTCATTTTAGGAAACTACTGACACCTGTTAGTCACCTAAACTGGGTGTCCTTAGCTCAGTGTGGAAGTTGCTGTGCACCTCAAGGTACACATAAAGACAGTCACGTATGCACAGGTTTTGTGCAATCTCAATTCTAACTTTCCCTTCAGTGTAAGAGAGGAAATAGAAATTTGTTTTAAAAGCAAAAGCAGTTTATACTACAGGAACCATGAATGGCAAGTTCCAGCTGGCTGTTTAGTAAGCTAAATGCAACATGGAAAATACAGTGCGTCAGGGAAATAGCATAGCTCTTCTTAGTCTGGAGAAGAGAAGGCTGAGGGGAGACCTTATTAATACCTGTAAGTACCTCAAGGGCGGACTGAAGGAGGAGGGAACCAGACTCTTTTCAGTAGTTGCCAGTGAGAGGACAAGGGGCAATGGGCACAAGTTGGAACATAAGACGTTCCACTTGAATATGAGGAAAAACTTTTTCACAGTGAGGGTGACGGAGCCCTGGAACAGGCTGCCCAGGGAGGTCGTGGAGTCCCCTTCTTTGGAGATTTTCAAGACCCGCCTGGATGCCGTCCTGAGTAGCATGATCTGACATGCTCTGGGTGGTCCTGCTTTGGCAGGAGAGTTGGACTAGATGATCTCTATGGTCCCTTCCAACTCTAAAAATCAGTGAAATTCAGTGAAATTCTCTCCTGGTGACAGGCAGCCATGGTTGTTGTTACTGGGATGCTTAGCTAACACTGGCTTTGGACACAAACTTAATATCATTCATCCTTTTGGTATAGATGGATAAAATCACCACGAGAGCTAGCTAGTAGTGAAAAATACACCTAACCTCAATGTGGTTAGGTCTGGGGGGCTGGGACCATATGCGGTGTCTTCTGTGAAATGTGCTGGTGGTTCAGTGTTTACTGGACAAATACATGTGTCAGAAAACATTCTGCATCACTGCCAGACTCCCCGGCAAAGACCAGCGACTGGTAATGGAAAGATGAGCCCCAGTGAGACACAAATGCTATATGACCTGCACAACTAAGAGATGTTTTCTTCACAACAAGTTTTCTGGCACATAAGCAAAACATTTCCCTCCAACCTTTTGTGCCTCTTCTGTGCCTGGAGAGAGGAGAACTCTGAGAGCATGGCTATGAAATTTGAATAGTACATGAACTGTGCAAATGCATGAGGTGTACACCTAAACCCTAATTTTCAATGCACAGTGATTTTTAAAAAAGCTTAATGCTGCCTTTAATGCCCTTTGCATTTGTAGCACCCCTTCTTCCTATGTGTTGCACAGTAGTTACACATTTTGCTGTCTGCTGTAATATGGATAATATTTGTAGTCCTACGTTTCTGGCTAAGTGGGGGGTATCCTGCAGAGATAATGCAAATTATATGGCTTGTATTAGAAATAGTGTGGCCAGCAGAAGTAGGGAGGTGATTGTGCCCCTGTACTCAGCACTGGTGAGGCCACACCTGGAGTATTGTGTCCAGTTTTGGGCACCTCAATACAACAGAGATATCGAGGTGCTGGAGCAAGTGCAGAGGAGGGCAACGAAGCTGGTGAAGGGCCTGGAAAACAAATCATATGAAGAGAGGCTGAAGGAGCTGGGAATGTTTAGTATGAGGAAGAGGAGGCTGAGGGGTGACCTCATCACTCTCTACAACTACTTGAAAGGACACTGTAGAGAGGTTGGTGCTGGTCTCTTCTCACAGGTAATTAATGACAGAATGAGAGGGAATGGCTTCAAGCTCCAACAGGGTAGGTTTAGACTAAACATTAGGAAAGAATTCTTCATGGAAAG
The DNA here is from genome assembly GCA_033628505.1 of Tringa tobata. Taxonomy (NCBI): domain Eukaryota; kingdom Metazoa; phylum Chordata; class Aves; order Charadriiformes; family Scolopacidae; genus Tringa; species Tringa tobata. The sequence goes on along the minus strand of JAHREE010000143.1, from coordinate 5,858,059 downwards.
AGTGGTTGGGCATTGGAATAGGCTGCCCAGGGAGGTGGTTGAGTCACCATCCCTGGATGCGTTTAAGAGACGATTAGATGAGAGGGATATGGTGTAGGGGAGGACTTTGTAGAGTAGGATAGATGGTTGGACTCGATGATCCCAAGGGTCTCTTCCAACCTAGATGATTCTATGATTCTATATTTTTAAATTAATGGTAAAAGTGATCTTGTGTCCGAGGAAGTGTGTCCTTGGGACCTACAAAGGGAGTTGGGTGAGAGGCAGAGGTGAGCGGGAGCTCAGTGAGGAGGAGTGTGGGGGATAATGGCGGGTGGTGTGCCAAGGCAGCACAGCAGGACTGATAGTCCCAGGAAATCCAGAGGAAACCTACGTGTTGACCCATGGTCCAGCCTGGAAGCTGGATCACAGGCAGGCAAATAAACCAAGGGGGACTGAGGCAAAATGGATGAATGAGAACTGCCTTGCTTCACAGACCATCAGGGAAAGAAAAGCTTTGAATGTCTCTGCTGGTAATTCAGCCCCCAGTTTGTGAGAGACAGATCTGAACCAGTGGTATGTAAGTAGATAGAAATTATAAATGTGAAAAAGGATCTGAAATAGGATTAAATGGAAACTTAATATTATTTGAAGTGCAATCTTTCTACTGAGAAATATAAATTGCATTGAGAACCGGGGAGGGGAAAAATTTCCGAGAAATGAGGCATGCGGGTTTTTTTTTAAATTGAAAAGCATACAATTTTTAAAAATAAACAAAGAGTGGGATAAAAAATATTTTGCTTCTCCTGACTTTGTGACTAGAACTGTTACTTCTTTTGCTCAACTTTCTGTCTTCTTTTAAACTCCCGGCCTCTTGTTTTATAATTAAATTGTAAGATCTTCAGGGCAGAAGCTATATTCAGATATGGAGCAGTCAACATCCTGCAGCAATAAATACTTACCCTGATTGGCACCACTGAGCAATATAAACACTATGTAAATAATGAGAAAGCCTGAGAGGTGCTGAGTCCTGGATAAACACTGTTCCTTTCCAGCGGTTTACATTATAGTGAAATTAATTCTAACTACATACAAAACCATGCCAGTGCATCGGCTAAAGGCAGGCTGGGTACTGCTTGGAGGTACAGAAACTCATAACGAGCTGGGTGAGCCCCACGATGTCCTCTTGGAGGAAAGATGCTCTGGGGAGAAGCTGATTTGAAACGTGGAACCAAACTTCCTGCCCTTTGGGAAGGAAAAAATTCATAGACGGTCCTCTTCTTATGTGACATTGAGGGTGGCATGGATATCATGGATTAAATGTCTGTGGGTGAGATAGATCCAAACTCCCATCATAGGCAGTGAAATCTGGAGAGCTACCCAGCTGACTGATTCATAAATAAAATAAATATACATAAATATACATAAAAATACTGATGCCTACATATTTTTGTCTAGTGCCATTTGAGATGCCCTGTAATAGGGCCTGACAGGCTACCCAGGGAAGTGGTGGAACTGCCCAGGTACTTAAAATGAGCCGAAGTTGTCTGTGAGAATGGAGGCTTCAGCTCTGCTCAGGGTAAGCGTGCCCCCTCCAAACAGATGACTAAAGCCCGCGCACGTTGTGTAGAGACACGGGAGCTGGCTCGGCACCAGCAGCACTCTGCTGGTGTTTGTGTAGTGTTGGCACCAGCAGCACTCTGCTGGTGTTTGTGTAGTGTCGGGCAGGCTCACCAGGCACGAGGGAGGCAGGGCAGAACTAGCTCACGTGAAGAACCACTGGCCTTGCATCGTGCACTGACTTGTGCAGAAGGCTTTACAGAGAATGCATCTTCTCAGATGTTGCTGAAAATACATCTCCAGACTTTTTTTTTCCTTTCTTTCTCCTTGATTTTACTTTTTTTTTTTTCTCAGAAAGGTTTCTTTCTGAGTATGTGAACATATTGCAGCAACAACTATCTTTTTATGTTTATACAACACAAACACAAGGAGCATCTAGTCTCTGACAAGGCCACGGTGGCAAAACAAATTAAAAATACAGATAGAAAGCCAAAGTGCAGAGAGAGGTTATGCACCAAAGATGACACAGGCCCTCTGAGACAAGGCTGAGGTCTTCTGAGGTTTGATTCAATACTTGAACTATAAAATGTTTCCTTTCCGTGCATGATCTTATATATCAAAAACTGGTATTTTGGTAGTGCCTGAATGTTTTTTTCTACATATAGGAAAACGAAGAAAAGAAACAGTCCATGACCACAAGGGACTACAGCATGAGGGGTAATCAGACAAAGGAAATGAGAAGGATATTTAACCTCACAGGTATGTTGCATAAGTGTTGGAGCAGGACAGATGGACTGACTGTCTCTGTATTCCCAGATGTTCTCAAAATGAGCAGGAACTGACTACCACTAAGAGTTTTTATCTGGAAGTCAGTACCAGTATGTTTTTTCACCTCATATAAACAAAGAAAAAGAAGGGTTTGTTCTGCTTCACTGGAGCAAAAAAAATAACACAATAGACTTCCATTCAGGCACACAAATAGCAACTGTCCTGTGACTTCTCTGTATAAATGGGTATCCATGGTGAGATCTGCAAAGCTTTCGTTAGATGTCTGCGGAACGGTGCTGTGGTTCACACTGCAGACAGGAAGGAAAAGATGGCTGAAAAATTCCCCTTACAATGAATGAATGAATGAATGAATGAATAAATGCAGTAAGATACCAAGTCACTGTTGCATCACACTGCAAAGTGATGCCTGTGTTCTCCACCGCTGCTTTACCATCCCTCCGCTCTGCTTTTCCAGGCCCATTCAAATGAAATGCTAGTCTGTTCTTGTGGGCACAACTCTGACCAACAGATGGTACAGAAATTGGTATAAAAACCACAGCATTACAAGGGGCTTCCTTCCCAGGCTGAATTTCTTGTGTGCTTTCTCCTTTCTTTGTTGGTTGTTGGGATTAGTAATCTGCTGTGTGATATACGTGCCTGGGTCAGACCCCTCGGGGATCTTGCCTGGCTCAGAGCACACCAGGATGACCTGGTACTGCAGGTACCAAGTGCAGATGTCTGCTGAGCAGGTGGCCTCTAGCAGCAAAAGGGAAAGAGAAGCTGGGGGCAGGATTGTCAGATTTCTTGAACTGCCTGGTTTGGGGGGGGAGAGTGGTAGGCCTGCCTAAAATTTAGGATACTACTGATGTGTCATTAAGGCTGTTTATATCAGGGACCCATGAAATAAAAATGGAAATCAACTAAAGAAGTCTGAGCTAATGAATGATGACTTCCTGGTGTTGGAGTAATGATTCCAATTGTTCAGAAACAAAGATCAGCTGCTCTGCCAAATAAGGGCTTTAAAAATTGTGAATGGACCCCAAAATAGGCCAAGACTGGGTTAAGGGGTGAAATATGAAAATATTACCTTTGGGTTATTATTTATATTCTGCATTGAAATATGGAGGGTTCACACTTTTAAGATCTTACCTGTACATGTATCAGCTAGAAACATTTTAAAATGTCATATTCTGGTAGTAACTCAAATAATAGAATCATAGAATAGAGGTTGGAAAGGCCTCCAGGATCATCTGGCCCAACCTTTATTGGCAAAAGCACAGTCTAGGCAAGATGGCCCAGAACCCTGTCCAGCTGAATCTTAAAAGTGTTGAATGATGGGAAATCCACCACTTCCCTGGAGAGATTATTCCAATGGATGATTGTGCTCATTGGGAAATTTTTCCTCTTGAGTCCAAATGGACTCTCCCCAAAAGTAACCTGTACCCATTACCCCTCATCTTCTTCATGTGACTCCTTGCAAAAAGGGAGTCTCTGTCTTCTTTGTAGCCACCCTTTAAATACTGGAACACAGTGGTAAGGTCTCCCCTAAGCCTTCTTTTCTCAAGGCTGAACAAACCCAATTCTCTCAGCCTTTCCTCACATAGCGGGCTTCCCAGTCCTTTGGTATCCTGTGGCCCTTCTCTGGACCCTCTCCAGCCTGTCCACATCCTCTTTGTATAGCAGGGACCAAAACTAAACACAGGATTCCAGGTGTTGCCTGAGCAGCACTCAGTAGATTGGGGTAATGACTTTGGCTCTGCTGGTGGTGTCCTTGATGCAACTGAGCCTCCTGTTACCTTTCCTTGCCACAGCAGCACACTGATCACTCATACTGAGCTTGTCCACCAGGACCTCCAGGTCCCTTTCCACAGAGCTGCTCTCCGGATGGGTAGGTCCCAACCTGTGCTGCACTCTGGGACTATGTTTTCAAAGGTGCAAGACCTTACACTTGTCTTGTTGAACTTAAGAAGGTTCTTGTTAGCCCATTCTTCCAGCCTGTCCAGGTCTTCCTGCAGGGTGGCGCTCCCTTCTGTAGTGTCCACTTCCTCACTCAGTTTGGTGTCATCAGCAAAATTCATCAGGGTACACTTGATCCCATTATCCAGATCACTTATGAAGATATTGAACAATGTTGGGTTCAGTATCTATCCACATGTGACAGGCTGCCAGTTTGAAAAAGCTATTTACCACCACCCTCTGGGTTGAATGTAAAAATCCTTTTATAGATCATAACATTCACCATAAAATTATTAGCAATGCCAATGCTGGGTACAAGTTGGAGGATACTGAAGAAAAGCTGACTTTTAAAAAAGCTGACCTGGATCTGACTTACATATTTTTTTAAATGTTATGCCTAAGTGCTAAAAATTGAAAATATGAATACAAATGGATTCTGTCATTGCTGTCATCAAGGCAAAGCCCCAAAAGCTTTCGTATATACCTTTTACCATTCATTTTTGTACTTCACTTCCATGTAAAGATGGAAAGTGGAGTGATCAGTAAGCATTCTGTTTATTCAAACCAAGTCAGGAGTTAGGTGCTAAACCCAGCTGCTACCGATACAGCAGCTACTGAAATGTGAATGCATGTTCAAAAAAATCTGATTTAAAAAGTGTTTTCCTGTGGAATCCAGCCATATTTTGAAATCAGGCTTTCATTGTCTTCACTAAGGCATCCGAATGTTATAAAATCTGGAAATAACAGCTAAGGAATCCTGCCAGCCCCCTGGTGCAGAATGATCATCTCACATGTTTCTCTGCTTGGTTGTCAGGGCATGCTGGGGTAGATGCTTGTGGTCCTCATTTCTCTTAGGGAGCAGCAGAAGAGATGCCCCTGCTTGTTCCTCTGGGTCTGTGATCTGGAGGTGTGCTCAGTGCAGTCTCCATGGACAGGCTGCCCCTCGAATTGGGGAGCAAGTATGGGAAAAGGCAGAACTTAGCAGTGCTGGCAACAAGGACCAAGCAATAGGGCTGAAATCAGATGTCTGGGGTTTGGGAGGAAAGGGAGAGGTGGGCAAGATTTATTCTGAGGTGGAGGCGAAACAAGCCAGGCAGAGGTAGATGTTTGTGTGGTCCTGCGGGAGGGTGTGGGCATCCACACACATGGAGGCACAACCGAGGTGAAGAAAGTGCTAAATGGGTTTGCTCTGGGGAGGCACAATCAATGCCCTGGGTGGTTTTGATCTGTGCTTAGGAAGCAGCTGCCTGTAGGGTTAGAAGCAAACTGCTGTGGTTTCCAAATGCTCATATTTAGCATTCTGGCAAGTTGGAGCAGATGGCAGGTCTGACTGCCCTGGGCCCCATTTCTGGGCAGCGGCTGGAAACCCTTCAGGCCTCTTTGAAGAGTGGTGTGGATATGCCTGCTTAAGGAATGGCATCCTGAGATTTCCCCCTCCCTTCCACTGTCTCCAACTAGGTTTTTATACCACGCTCAGCACTATGGAACGTGTGCTCAGCACCGCTGTCACAGGCTGGGGACACCCTGCTGCATTGCAGTGGGTGAGCTCACGTGCCTCAGGTTGTTCAGCAGGGGTGGTGTGGATCTGTCTCTGTGCCAGCAGAGTTACTCTGCTTCTCAGGTGGAGATGTGTGAAACCCAGACATATCTGGACCGTTTGACTGCCTTCCAGAAGCTAAATCGTCTATAAGCACTGCTGAAGTGAGTTCAGCATGCTCAAAAAGTAGGGCACAGCTGATTTCCCATCATCATTCACCCCCAGGAGCAGAGTAGAGGAGTTTCAGAACAGCCTTGGTCACCAACTTGGAGGGTATCCCAGACAAGGGTCACCACCAGGTGCACCCACCTTCTCAGCGTGGTGGAGGGACTGAGGCAGGCAACACCAGTTTTGTGACCGTTCCCCTGACTACTCTCCTACACAAACCAAAGTGCGTGCTCTCTTCCCTTTGCGGTTTGAGAGGACCTGCACAAGGAGGTGGAACTGGGGGTAGGCTTTGACCTTATGTATGTAGCTTACACAGAAACCTGCAGTCTTTTACAAGGTTTTCTAAACTTTGTTTATTAGCTTGTAGCAAATCTCAGTGTGCAACAAAACAGCTACCCTTGCATAAGTATTGTCTCCCTGAATGAGGCTTCTTAGATTCTCCAGCTATTGCTAGAGAGTCTGTATAATGGACTTTGCCTTTATGTCTTTCACAGTTTATTATATCTGTGCCTTTGGGGAGAACCGAAGCAGAAATTGTCCGTCATACCAGCAGCATGGCAAGTAAGGCACGTGCTTGGGTTTTGTACAGGTGTTCATCACAGACAAAGAAAGAAAGGAGGGAAAAGGCAAGAAGAACCTGTCAGAAGAATTGAAAGAGAGGCTGGAACCAGTCCCCGTCAATCCCCTTCTTTGCCAAGTTCTACATTGGGTAACCTGAACTGGTCAGGGAGGGCACTTAGTCACTGGGAGGCTCGCTCACAGTATGGAGCTTTGGGAGTTTTCTATATGCTCACCAGTAAAACTGATTCTGAGAGAGGAAGGAGAGGAAAAGCAACTTGGGAGGAGAAGGCTATCATCACTATTCGATGAGACACGGCAAATGAAGTAACGGGAAAACAAAAGGAGGAGAAGTGGAAAGAACCTGTTAAAAGCTGATAAGTAGAAAATTAATTTTAGTCTGAACCTACCACTTTACCAGGATGAAATCAGAGAAGTTCTCTCAGGAAAGAAGCAAAATGTTCAGAAATCCAGGTTTCAACAGTGAAGTTCAACGTGAGGTGCAAATGCCTCAGGGAAGTGACAAGCAGATCAGCAAATAACGAGTTACAGAAGTGAAGTCAGGATGTAATAAAAGCCTCAGTACCCCTTTGAGATAACATTTGCTTTTACCTGGAGAGGCTCCTGAGAGGGTTGTGGGAGCTTGAAAGAAAGCACTAGCTCCAAAATTGCAAACCTCAGAAGCAGGAAGAAAATAATTGCCTCCCAAAGAAACATGTAGGTAAGAAGATGCCTCCGCTGGGAGAGGTCAAGTTAGTAACAACCATGTCTTTAGTCATCACTGCAGTCCTGAAATCAGAAAGGCAGTCATGCAAGACATATTTTTTTCTCTGTATACTAAAGATGGAACCAAGCCACGAAGTACAGCTCTGACTAGATCTCCAGATCAAAAATCTGTAGAAGATTTGATTTTTGGGCCAGGCAAATTCATCTGGATCTATCAGAGTTTGGGAATGCTCAGTTCTGAGGTTTTTGGTTCAGGGTTTGCTCCAGTTCACCTATGACAGATGCAGTCATCCACTAACTCTGTTCATGCTCTGAAGAGATGGGATATTGCTGCATTGTCACTGTGCCCGTGCTCGTCCTGCCTCTGGGTTGAACTCAGTAGCACTGCATGGTTGCTGCTGCTCTTGCAACTCCGGCCATGCATCTTTAATTATAGGGATACTAATAGTGCTAAATGCTGGTAAGCCTTTGGGGCTGGAGGCATCAATAGAAAGTTCTTTTTCCTCACCAAACCCTCTGTTTATCTGCTAATCTCATCTTGCTGGGACACACAGTCTGCTCCTTGGAGACCGCATCATGGGAAGCCATAGCAGAGGATGTCACAGGGGACAGGAGGAACCTCTTGCCTTCTCACCCTTTCCACTTCCTTGTGTGGGGACTCGAATTCATCAGTCATCCTGACCCACAGCCATTTTGGGCTCCTCTGATTCCTCCTGTGTATTAAAGAAAGGGAGGAATGCTGCTGGTAAGGAAGCAGGAAGCATTGGAGGGAAAGACAGTTTGCATGTCCCCACAGAGGAGCACAGGAGGGAGGAACCGTGCCATCAAGGTGGCTCAGAGCGGGGCCGCACTCAGCGCTGCCGAGTAGGACAAGTGACTGGTATTACAGGTAGTACTACCAGCGCCACAGGTATTATTAGTGCCTAATAACTGTGGTGGTGTTGGGTACTGGCTCCTTTCAGAGTCACAACCCCGCGGGATGTCACCTGTCACTTCTGCAAAGCTTCTGACGTGCAGCCAGGCTGTGCTCCTGCCACACAGAGCGTGGGCAAGCCGGCATGCAGCTGCCTGCTCGGAGCACAGAGGCAGCTCCGTCGCTCGTGGCTCGCTGACGTTACGGCAGCTCACCAAAACATCCTTTTATGAATCATAACTGGGATATGACTCTCCTGAAGAGCTGCAGCCCAGGCCTGCTGCCGTGCAGGGTGGAATGCTGGAAGCCCTTGCCTTGTGCTGGTTGCAAGAGGATCCTGAGGAGTCCTCGTGGGGGTCTCAGCAAGTGGATGGGGAAAAGCTGCCATGGCCAATATACACGTGAAAGTATAAAAGCGATGCTGGAGGAGAGAAGGGAAAGAGGCGGGGGGAGGGGAAGTGGGAGAGGTTGTTGCTAGAAAGGTCAAGATATGTGGATAAGAAACACCAAAATTAAAGAGGTTTTGTCTGGAATATCCTCGTCATCAATTTCTTCATTTTGGAGAAGGGCAATAAGCTTCTCTTCTAGGTGAATTTTAACTTTATTGGGTAAAGATTTCTTGTCTTTTTGATAAATTCAGCCAAAAAATGTCAATGAACAGCCACAGCACAAATCCTGCATATTCATATATCCTTTATGGTTTGTTCTTGCCATGGGTGGTTTCAGACACATAGGAAGGAGCTCTTTTCTGTGTTCTGTCTCACCAGAAGGCTTTGTCCAGGTGTATGCAGGCTGTTTGTGCTCTTAGACAATGAGCTGCAGTGTCCAGAGATTTCAGTCAAAGGTCAAGGTCCCGTTGTGCAAGACAGGATATTTTTCCCAGGAGTTAGTTCCTTCCCCAAAGAACTTCCAGAGACAAAAGAAGACTGCGGCTCAGCTAAAGGCAGAGAAGCAGAAGCCACTGGTGAGACACTTATAATTAGTGTAATGAGCATCAATGGGATGAGAGCAGCTGCCTAACCATTGTCAGCTAGTTTTGTGGACATTACAGCAACAGCGTGGTTGTAAAGAGAAATGATAGGGGTATTAAGTGGCGACTACTTACAGGAAAGCTCTTTTCATTCATGGATGCAGGTTTATAGGAGATAGTATGAAATGAAATGTAGAGTAACACAGATTAATTGCGGTGTATCCAAACTGTGTGCTGCCTGTTTATTGAGTGCTGCGATCTCCCATCTAATGCCCAAGTAATGCCTTAATAAGGCCCTGACTCCTGTGCACAGATTCACTATACTCATCCCCATTTATGCCATTTTACATGCACTACAAGACTGAACCAAAATGAAACCTGGTCTTTTTGAGTCTAGAAAATAAAGGCACTGAATCAATTATATTGTGAGAGGAGAGTTTTAGTCAATGGAATTACTCACCATTTACAAGAATATTTTTTTTAAATCCAGTTCCTCATTGAGATGTTCTGGGAAGGTCCATCCAAATTTCTCACAAGGGGTTCTAAAACATCTTAACTTCCCACCCCTGCTTTACATTCACTGCCACCGACCAGTGAGCTAGATTTTGGCAGTAGTTTTTCACCTTGCAGTCTCTATGTGTTCATTCATAATTTCTCATGAGTGAATTCCTTTTCCAAGGAGGAATGAACATTCATGCACAAATGCAGTGGGTTGAAATGTGCATTGAGCCAACTTGGAACCTGTGGTTTAACAATCTCCTAAGACTTTGACCTGGAAGGGACATTTGCCTTTTGTATGTTGGATGAAACCTAAAAGAGACCAGGGGAGGGTTATGAATTCATTATTCATGCATGATTTGGCATTCATTGTTCTTTCCCCTTTGCTGAGGACCCATCAGGCATCTTAACTCACTCTAGGCAGTGGAAGTGTAATCAATGTGGGCAGTAGATCCCAAAGCACGAGTTGGGTGACCAATGCTGGTGTCTGGTTTGGGGAGAGCTGAATCCCACCCTGCCTCCTAAGCTGGTGGGCATATGTGTTCATTGACACAGCTGCCTGTGAGTTGAACTGAAACTGTGCATTAGATGTTGTGTATTGTCAGCAAGTCAGAGAAACAATGTGCTTATGGAAGTTTTATCTCTGCTGCTGCTGAGCTCACTGTAGCAAACTCACAGGCCATAAAAAGCTGAAAACCATGTTGTATATAACTGAAAGGTCATTTCCCTATGTTTAAGATGAAAAGCACACACCTGCTACGGCTAAGCCTCAGAAAGTACAATAACTTGTGAATTTTTCATATGCCTGTTTCTAGGATTAGTGCATCATTTAATTTATTCTATATGTAATATGAAAAGATTGAAGTGATGCAGCATAAAGGCATGCAAAAAGAGCCACACACTATATCCATACATATTAGTAGTTATCTATAAATAGATCATGTTACATGCTAATATGCTTTATGTTAATATTATTTAGCTAAAATACAAGCAATAAATACTGTTCTCTAAGGTACAGAAAATGCATGCAAAACTGAAGTCTATGTTTTAATAGATTTGTGGTGTCCTTGATAGCCTGAAAGTCAGATAATCAATATACCTGACATAATTTAAGGCAAATGAAAGCTGTTCCATGGTGAGGTGATTGCAGATCCATGGCAGTAATCATTTTTGTCTGTGAATGAGAAAAGTGGGAGGTGGGGAAAACTTCTCAGCATTGCTTCCTTGGAGTCACAGAGATACTTTTCCAAAGCCACAATAGCTTTTCTAATTTTTAATATTCACTCTCAGTGCATTTATATGCCTAATTCCCTTTTTCCCCATACGTGCAATATAATACTGGGTCTGACTGAAATGGGAAAAACCTATTGAGCCCAGTGACTAAACAGTTAAAAATGTCATTCAGCAATTTGCCAGGTCACTGTCACAAATATGTTGCTAGGTGACTGCAGATGTTATCAGCCACTAAAATACATGCATTTTCCAGATGTAGTCATCAAATAATTTTCAATTGAGTGATTCTGTGTTACAGTAAAGTTGAATGCCTATTTAAGGGTCTAAATACTTAAAAATATATAGGCTCATTTTAATTATATTGAAAAATGTTATCTGTTGTGAAGTAGAGGAAAAGGGATTTCAAATTTGGGATAATTTGACCAAAGGTTTCTAGAGATTCAGCTCCCTAGGAACTGCAATTTTACACTATCCTCTTGGGTTTTGTAACTTCTGTGCATACCTAATGCTCACATTCTGCATCTAATTATTCTACAGCTGATCCCTGTTGATTGGCATTTCTATCAGCTAGTGATATGACTCATTAACCCTTTTGGAAAGCAGCCTTTCAAAAGTTAATAGCTGTAGAGTTTGAAACTTCAGGCTGACGTGCTACCCAGGCGTAAAACCACATGAAATTCCAGGCAGTTTCAGATGTCATTCTGGGAGCTGATTTTATCAATCATAAGGAGTCTGGTTCACCTGGAAGGCCAAGACTCCCCAGGGTGGGCTGGCTTTCTGAGCTCTCATTCCTAGTAGTGACAATGTTGTCCCTTTCACCGATGGGGTTGGGAATGCTGCTCAGCTCAGCAGATGTAGGTCTTTGCATTGGGGTGTTTATGAGCTGCATTGGCAACGACCATAGCACAAATTGAGATACTTAGTTCAGGTGTAAAAACCTACGTTAAAGGTTTTAATCTGCAAGCTGACTCCACGCTCCAAATAATAGGTGGAGTTATTGGATACAGTTATTTTTTAGAGTGGAAATCAGTTTAGATGATCTACAGATTTATTCTGGCCTCGACATCTGTGAATGTACGTTGAGTAGATGTGAGGTAGGCTTCAAAGAATGTGCCACTGCTTGCATTTTTCCTAGAGCTTTGAACTGTGACATCTGTGTGTGCTCCCTGGTTCAATGTTCGTTCTAGAATGATGAAGAGATTACGTGGAGTAGTCGGGCAGGGACTTGCAAGATCACTGTCGTGGTTTGGGCTGGGCTGGCCTGGCCACTAAAAAAAACCACCAGATGCTCTCTTTCACTTCTCTTCAGAGAAGGGAGAGAAGCATAAGACAGAAAACAGACATATTAGTTTAAAAAGAAACAGAACTACTTTAGTGAAAATATTAGTGAAATAATAGAAAAAAAAATAATGAAATATATACAATATATACAAAACTGTACCAAGCTTCCAGGCTGATGATCACATCACCGACAGGCACTGGGAAAGTCAGAGACAGATGAGAACTGAATTCCAGAACTGGATTCAGGAACACACAGATTGGGATCAAAGGCAGGTGAACAGAGTCCTCCTTGGACGCTGGGCTTTGAAGAAAGAGGCTGACCCCTTTGATCCCTCAGCTTTTATACTGAGCATGGGGCAGATGGGATGGAATATCCTGTTGGTCAGTTTTGGGTCACCTGTCCTGTTTGCTTCTCCCTGCATGGGAGAAATAAATAATAAAATACTCCAATGGGGTAAATAACAAAGTTAGCTGACCTTGACTGTTCCAGCAGTAAGTATAAGCAGGAGCATCTCTGCGTACCTTTCCTTGGCATTAACACAAACATCAGGCCTTATCTCTGCTAGAAGTGCACGGTGTCTGACACATATGCTGTTAATTTCAGAGAGTTCAGTGAGTCAGAAGAGGCTTAACTGAAAAGTGAAATTACTGAAAATTGGTTTTGTTTACCTCAAACCAGGACAATGACACTTTTCAGCTCTAACCAACCTGGATCAGAGGTATCTAGATGTGCATGGATTTAAGGGTAAATAGTCGATAAAGAGTAATGGGCTAGTATTATATCCAAAACCACCTCACTAGCTCAGGAAGTTCCTAGGGCACCAGTGGTGGCAGACTGGGCATTTATTCTGAGAAGACACTGCTATTTATTATTTTTATATGTTCTGCAAATGTTTCCCTAGACATCCACTTTTGGCCACATACCAGAGAGGAAATACTGCATCAGACGGAGCTTGGCCTGACCTGTGTGGCCATTTTTATGTTCTTAGGCCTCTGCAGCGCCAACTGCTATCCATTATGACAGTATAGGTGACACAGGGATTTCCAGCAGTGTATGGGGTTCAAGTCATTGGTCTCCAGGGAGTAGTGATAGGTATGAGAAGAAAATATCACAGAATAAATCCTTAATCTTTTTGGCAAAGCTGAAGGGAGGACAGCAGTTTGTGAAGTTTATGGTCCCTGTAGGTGCAGTGTTTAAATGTAGCTTAGACAAACAGCTGTATTTGCTATGCCTGAGCTAAATCTGTTTTTACCACATCAAAAAAGGTTTAGACAACATATAAAGTCCATGTGCTTTGTTCCAAGAAAGTAGGCAGCATTTCACAGGCTGTCTGCTAGAGGCTGTGCTGTTAGGCCATTGCTCCAGGGAGAAGTGGTGGTGTAGGAGAATTGTTGCTCTTTCTCTCTTAGCTTCACCAGTACCAGATAATACAACAAGAGACATGGGCCACAAATTGTGGCTTGGGATGTTCAGGCTGGACCAGATGATCTCACAAGGTCCCTTCCAATCAACATTTCTAGAGTCCATAGAAGACCTACCTTCATCTGAATAATTAACTTGAGGAAGATATTCCAGAGCATCTCAAATGGCTTCACATATTTGTGTGATGGCAACTGAATCATGTCCCCTAGTCAACACAACTCATGGAGAGTGATGCAGCTGACCAGCTACTAGATGACCTGGCTTTTTGACAATTCACCAACCAAGCAGGTGGATATAATCAACACCTTTTGGGATAACCTGGTGTATCCAACCTGCCCTTCGGATATCAATTCAGAAGGACGTGTATCTATGATAGCTCCTGTGTCATATCCATGTGAATACCTCAGGTGTCCCATGGTGTTTCCAATGGCACAACACACTTGTGTTTAGGCAACTGAATCAAGCCCTGGATGTCTCCTGGGGTAAGCAGAAGGGATTTTGCCTTTTCATCATCAGCAGACTAGGTATCAGGATATCCTCAGTGGCTTGTTCGCCTTAAATACTTGTTCTCTACTAGACTGTGATTGGCACTTTTAGCTTGCAGAATCCCAGCACCAGGTCAAAAAAATATGCAAGCACTCCACTCCACAATGTTGATCTGGGATAAAGCCCTGCTGACAGATCACATTTGTTCAAAAAATGTGGTTGCCTAACCAGGGCCACAGGTGAGAGTCATGTTCACGGTAGCTCATTTACACATTGTTTGGATTTGCCTCATTCTTTCTACTGTCATCCAAATTGGAGCTGGGCGGAGGTACTGGGCCTACTGGTTTTATGAGGAAAAGCCAGCCTGTGGCACTTCCCCCAGCAGCAGTACACATAGTGACACAGCCTGTATCTCATTTCCATATTGATTTTTGAGCACAGAGACATACAGGAGTATGGACTGTAGGGACAACAAGCTGTCCATCTGTCCTAGAATGGGTTGGTGGCATCATGACCTGGGATGTCTGCCTTGTTCCAGAGTGTAACATGTCCAGGGCTGGACATTATGATCCCCGGAGGCTCTCACTGCTGGTGAGAAAGAGGGAGTGCCCAACACTGATCACTGAACTGCTGTCCCAGATAAAGCCATTGTGGAGAAAGAGGAGATTGTCACTAGCTAGCACTTCTTCCAGTAGGTGATGTCTGAAGACTCAGGCCATCACCAGGCCATGTCAGGAATACTGCCTTTCTGAGACTTTCCTGGTTTCATTTTTGTGTTTACTTGTATTTGCATTTTATTTGTATTTATATCTCCTCTGGAATCCAAAGCTTTTACTGGGCATGGCCAGGTCTTAGGCACTTTGTTACCAGGTTGTATTAGCACAGCCACTTGTACGATCACCAGTCCCAGCCAAGGAACCTGCTTCCAGGCCTGCTCCAGCTTATTGGCTTTGCTGGGTGTAACATCCCATGAAATCCTGTCCTTTTAAAAATGGAAGGTGGTTCATTTCACAAAAAAGGGGTATTTGGAAACCCAGCCATGTCAGTTGAGTTGGCATACTTAAGGGTAATCATAGAATTGTTAGAGTTGGAAGAGACCTTAAAGATCATCAAGGGAGCATGAGGTGGGGACAGGACTGACTGGAAAACAAGAAAGGGAAGGTGGCATCAGGCTGGCAGCAGGGAAGTTCTGACCATGAGCTCACTGTGAGCCTCATCTCGCCACATGATGCTCCTTCCCTTTATCCACCTGCAGTGCCTTGGTTCATGGAGCGGATGAAGGCCATGGGTCGTACATGAGGTGCTACCACAAAAGGCAAATGCTTTTACCTTAGCTCTGCCTAATTAGTCCTTTATATTACTTAGAGAGACAACCATGACCCACCTGTAGATTTCAGTTAAAATTACTTAAATCAATTGTTAGTCGAGTGCAATTGCTGTATCTCCCTTGTTGTGCATCATTCATGGTGCTTCCCAGAAGCCTGAGTACCCTTGCTTTTCTCAGTACAGATGATGGGATATCTTTAATAAAATATGTTTCTACTGAGGCTTCTTTTAATGCAATATCAGAAGTTTCCAGAAAGACATTTAAACTCTAGGAATTTAAGTTAAAGTTACTTAAAATTAGAATTAATTCTTTCTCTTGAATCTGGAAATAGATTGCCCAGATCTTGAAGCAAAACTTGCAGAAGGAGCCTCCCACAACATGAAGTGGAAGGGCAGAGACGCACACCACACACTCCGAAAATGGAGGGTGCATGGCAGGTACAGGGGTCGGTTCCATGGGCCAGCCCGTTTCCCCCGCTAACAAACTAGCTGAAACTCTGGTGCTGTTAGAGGAGACCAGCCACTGCTCTGCTGGTTCCCTCCGCTCCTTTTGTGCCACCTCAGTGGACAAAGAGACGTTAGCTGCCTGGTGGGAAGAACGGTAGCCCTGGTACAAATACTCTTCTTCCATTTTCCGGAAGTTTAGACCAACTCTGTTTCTTGACAAAGTGCCAGGCACTGGCAGGAATCTTCCATCTCTATTAAGAATTTTGGACACATAATAACAACAAAGGATTATTATAGCTTTGCCTGAAAACAGAAGTTAAATGAGGTTGTTTAGGAAAAAGCAATCATATTTCTTCAAAGTACAAGTTCGTTATGTGAAAACATCATGAACTAACATTTATTTGGAAAATGTATATTTGTATTTTAAGACTCCTTTTTAACATTTCCAGACTGAATAATATTTTCTAGAATATATTTATTCTGGAATGAGCTATTGCAGTTCTGGGTGACAGGATCAATCAAGAAATTACCAGTCTATATACTTAACAACAATAATAGTAATAATAATATTGTTAATAAAACCCAGCTTTTCTTAATGCTGAATAAACCTGAAAATGTTGCAAAAGCTCAGTTTTATATTTTGTCTTTTTTCTTTGTCAGACAAACATGAGTTTCTGGTGCATCATTTGTTCCTGCCTTACAAGTTATTTCAGTCTCTGAGATTTACAGGGAGCTGTTTGGTTTATCCCTACTTTGAGAGATGACTTGATTACAGTATATAAGCATTATCAGAGGAACAAACCACTGCAAACAAAGAGCAGTTTAATCTAGCAAAGACAAGAATAACATGGAAGAAAGGCTAAGAGTTAAAGCCTTATTAGCAATGAATACTATTTTAACAACACATGCAAATAAGATTAGAACAGATTACCCAATGTCAATGGTTCCTTCTCCATTACTTTTTGTCTTCAGAACAGGCACTTGAATGTCAAGGTGATGGTGACCTTTTCTGTAATAGTCTTGTATCTGGACTGCTCCATCAGGCTGAGGGAGATGTGGGGTTGGGGGGGACCTGCCCTGGGGACAAAGACAGGAACACCAAACTTTCCTCTTCTCCTAACAGTTCCCTAATCACCATTGGGCAATTATCTCTCTTCATTGTCTCTAAAAGGAAAACAAATAATATAGATTAATTTAGATAGCTAGTGGTTTTTCAGAGAGGTAGTGTCTACAAGAGCTTCCCTAAATTAAGCAGTTGGATGCCACCGTAATATAAATACACTTTTGGTGACCAAGGCTTCAGCATTTCTCCCTTCAATTCAATGGGTGCAGCCCCCACCTGCTTCACTCAGTCTTCTAAAGGGGCTGCACACAGCGGTAGCTCTGTGCTAACAGCCTCATACATTTAAAATAAACTGTTTAAATGGGGGGTTGTAGTAACCGTCACAAAATTTTTAAAAGTGGAATTTTTCCTACAGCCCACTAGAGAGGTGTTAAGTAATTAAAATAATGCGTGTGTGTTTATTTATATTAACTGTAGTTTAATGGGCCAGGAGACTTCGCTGTTTCAAAATAAAAAATGATTAACAGTTGAATATGCTTTCTAAATCTGTTGCATCAGCATCCACTGTTCAGACTGTTGGTACTTAAGTATTTTGAAAAGCAAATTAAATTAACTCTCCCGTGTTAATATACAGTGCACATACACACAGGCACCCAGATTTTCTCATATGGGATGAGACCATGACTGCATGAACAGAAACGTTTCAGAGAAATCTGTTTACTGGTTTATCTTCAGCACAAAGCACCAAATAATATAGAGCCAATGTTTTGTTTTTTCACGTGAAGCACTGCAGTGTGGTCGCACACATCCTAAGGCAGGTGCTGAGAGAAATAAGTCAGCTCTTTCAGGATGCAGTTGTAGCTCCCTTGTGTGTAGCTCATGGTGCTTCCCAGAAGCCTGCCTACTTTTGCTTTCCTCAGTACAGATGTCACGATATCTTTAATAAAGTGCATTCCTACTGAGATTCCTTTTAATGAAATGGCAGAAGATTTAAAAAAAAAAAGTTTAAACTGTAGAAATCTATAGGAGTGGCTGAAGGACCAAGCCTGTCTACTGCACCCCTGACAAAGTCTGCTTCACTCTCTGAGTAGCTTCTGCTGTTACTGAGGGCCATTTTGTACAACAGGAATCACTAAAAATAAACAGAGTAATTCTTATTCCTAAAGCCTGTATTATTGGCCTTATTCCTAATGACTTTTGACATAACTCTGTGAACTTCCATCACTCCCACTGTGCTGGAAGCGTGCTCTCCAGTGTTCCCATTCCATCTGTCCATCAGGTGAATTTAATTCTCCTATAGGCTTTACTTATCAGCATTTTGCTGCCTCTGAGCCTGATTCAGCCTGAGTGGCACAAGGCTGGTTTTGAGAGCGTGTGTGGTCCACGTGGACTGCTGAAAGCAGGAGAACTAGCCACAGTTTAAAGTTTGTGGCGTGCTGATAAGTTGATATGTAGTAAGGACGGGTGGTGAGAAGTAGGCTAAGTTAATGGGAAGGCTACCCCTTGGCTCTGAGGTGCTCAGGGGACTAGAAAGTGTGGGCTTGGAGAACTTTTACTGACACACTGATGTTCTGTCAGAGAGAACACATGCTTTGAACATGATATGAAGTAACTGGGATCTGTTTTGTTGGGTTTTTTTAATCGTCATTTGACCTGCCTACGCACGTCTAAGCCTCAAATTCCAAACCAAGCTTTAATCCATTCTCCTCTGGAGCCCTTGGAGGTGGAAAACAAAGTTGTGGTAAATCATATCATTAGTCTTTAATAGCCAACGAACAGTAAGTAACATTTTTTCCTCCCAAGGGAGTTATTTAATGTTTAATGAAAATACCAATTTGCATAATTCACTTGCAGTATAAAGGTCACCATCAGTCTGTCACTAGGATAACAGGGTAATTACTTAAGATAACTATCTTCCAGCCATAAAAGAATGTTAATTTGTTGAAAAGGACAATTTAAAATGATTGTATGTTAATTATTATATCATCTTCATTCTATTTTTAAGAATGTCAGAATTTGTGCAGCACAGCACTCAAAAGCTGTGTATCACTTTCTCAAAGGCAGTGGATAGTGACACGAGGCAGACCAGGGTTCTGTACTAGCTCCTAAAAACTTCTGTTTGCTCCACTCTTTTCCCTCTGTCTTGTTCGCCTTCAGTATTTGGCAGTAAACATCTGCAAACCTAGATAAATGGCAACACCACCTGTAAATATGAGAAGTCTGAGGGAGTCGGAGGGACGACCAGGTGTCTCGAGCAAGGACGTGGCAGTCCCACACCGTGTCCCCTCTGAAGATGGGGAACGTTTTCACTCTGAGCTGGGGTCAGGAAGATCCTGCTCAGACAGACCACCCTGTCATACTCCATCACCAAACCCAGCTGCGTCACGAATGAAATATTATCCAAACAATGGCCCATTTCTTTTGAGGTTGTGGTCTAAGAGGAAGTAGAGTTGTTCTTAGTAAAGCATGACTAGGCCAATAGCTGGAAACTGGCTGGGCCTTTGCATGACCCAGCCCAGCCAAGGACTTAGGCATCAATACATTCATATAGGAGGAAGCAGCTTATGGGAACATCTGCTGGAACAGCACGTGAACCCCAGCTATGGACTCCCCCACAGCTGCACACATTGCACTGCTTAGGGCCAAGGTCCACCGCTGTGCCCAGACGGTTTGCAAGGAAAATCCAAAACTGGCATCCAGCTGCCAGCTGTGCTGGAGCACTCTGCATTCCCAAAGGAATACGTGTCAGAACTGGCCTGCAACAGGGACTTCCTAAATTGCGAGTACGTGCATTACAGCCACACTCATACGAGAGTATTTGTGGCGTTGGAGCAAATGGTGTCACTTCATACATCAGAGTATGTCCTCCTCCTCCTCTGGGGAGACTTCTTCCAGGGCTGTAAGCAGTGCTTCTAAAGATGAGGCCGTGTAATCAACTCCTTTTCCCCTTCACTGTAAAGCCAGGATGGTTTCTCTCTCATGGATGCACCATAAGGGTGTTTTAAATACTGGGAAGTGACCCCATGAGTGAGTTACACGCTGTTTGCAGAGGGACAGACCTGCTTTTTCAACCCAGCACAACAGACCAAAACCACACTATGTTTCATTTAATGATTGCTTCTGCACAAAGCTTTTAAATAATGACTAACCTATTTTAAACCTGAACAAGCTAAACATTTCATTTAGTATTCACTTGACTCCACTTTAGCTCATTAAAACCTCCTCTGCATTGGAGAAGGTGAAGAGGGCAATATGATTAAGACAACATGATTAGAACAGGGCAGATGGGCTTTCTCTCATCTGAGCATTGAGGAAATCTTTTTCCTCCCTTTCAAGAGACGCAGCGCTGGTCCCCCTGGCCAGGCCAGGATGGAGGTGAGCTCCAGGCACCAGGTTTCTCTGCCTCTCGGGTATTCTGCAAGGTGATGCTTCAGGGACAAGCCTTGCTCTGGGCAAAATTACCCCAGATGTTTACCTACATATCCCCCGTGCAGTATTTCTTAGGGATAGGATACTGATAACTCCTCAGCTCTCCTCTGATGTGGTTCAGAAAGCATCTTACTGCTTTTACACAAATATAGTTGGCACTGAGAAATTAGAGATAGTTGCAGTAACTATATTAATAAAATCCTGAAAAGGTGGGGGATGCCAGCTGAGTCTGTTGTGGTGTCCCTGCCACCGCAACAAGGTGGCAGGTGTTGGGTCTGGTGTCCTGGCCTGGCCTCAGCCTGGCGCCATCCCCAGGGAGGTGCCTGGTGCCCAGGGATGGGGCTGCCCCCTCTGCCCCCCACCCACCCTGCTTCCTCGCAGGGAGCGGAGGCACCACACCAACTTTTCATGGGCACGGATGTAAATGTGAAATTTTGGCAAAGTCTTTCTTCTGTTTGTGTTCAATTACAAAATTTCTTCTTCTACCTCCTCCCAAATTGAGACCCAGGACAACAGTATAAGAGTCAATGCTGGATTTAGGCAGATTTGTGGTCAGAGATGACTCTGCTCTGCAAGCCCTCCACCATACCCGCCAGGGTATGACCACTCTAGGTGTAATTTCCACCTCCTTTCCGGTTCCCTTCTCAGGAGCCAGCCTGGCTGGAATCTGTGGCTGGTCACTTCAGTTTTGAATATAGGTCCTGTGTGATTTCCAAATGCAGAACTCTCATTAAAAAGGATTAGAGCACAATAAAAATAGGATTTATAGGACTGGTCTGTCTAGTCAATCAAGAGGGCAACCCAACAGCACAGGGAAAAGGAAGGTCCTTATGGGATGGTAGTCCTGACACATCGAGGAATATAGGTACACACCAGTGGCTTTTTTGGTATCCTTCCTGACAGTGACCAGTACCAGATATATGGGAGATCTTCCAACAGCAGCATTCCCATACAATATTCCAGCCTTAAGCCATCTGAAGCTTAGGTCTCCTTAAACCACAAGTGGCATCTTTGTCTTTAAAACAATTAATGTAACTCGGCATCTAAAAATAATCCCATGGAGTCAGACGTTCCCTTGTTCTTCAGTGTTTTGATCATGCCAGCTACTCTGCAGTATCATAAAACACATTTTGAAAAAGAAAAATATCCGCAAAGTTCCCTGGAGTGAAATACTTAAAAATAAATGCAACCTCTCACTTCTTAAAGCACATACCTAAGTCACATTGTTTCAGAAAGTGCTTAAGGCTTTGGATCAGGATAGGGAAGTCCTGGCTGCTCCTCAGTGCCTGGAGGTCACGCGTGGCCAGAGCCACTGACACCCCACCAACTTCTGTACGATTCAGCCTGTGCTGAGCTCTCATTCATGATTGTTTATCCCCATGAGGTCGAAACCTGAAAACAAATAGACCAGTAAAAATCTGATTCTTCTCCAAAACTGAGATCCTTGGTGGAACTTCCGTGTATGTGAATGGAGGAGCGGCGCATCAGCACGGGGCTTGGAGCAACCATCAGAAGTGTTGCTGGGGGACTGGAGCCATCCCTGCTGTACTGCTCTGCCTCAGCCAAGAAAACTTCCTCTGTAGCTGGCAACGAGTAACACGAAGTAGGGAAATTGTCCTCATTAGTTCTTATCCCTCTTCAACCAAAAGTATAAAGGAGACACAGGGGCATGGCTGGACCTCAAATACTGAATTTGCCAATGTGTAAATATTGTTGTTCAATAGTCCGCTGCTCAGGTGGGTTTCTGGTAGCCCCCAAAATGTCCAGAATCATCTCTAGAATGCTCAAGTTATTTATAATAACAGTATCCTGTTCTGATACACTACAATTTTATATCCATTTTCTTTGGGAGTGTGTGAAGAAAATAAGGTTAAGCCAAGACCTGGATTTGGGCACGCGTTTTTTCTTTGAAGGAAAGGTTGAGAGGGAAGGAAAAGGAAAAGGTTGAGACACCTCAGTTTAGGTGGCCTTGATTCATCATCCAATGCTAGCTCCTGAACTTGTTTGCATCATGGTGTGTGTGTGATGAATACTTTTGAACACCCAAATTACAGTTGGTACCCAAGAACTGATGCGCTCTTGTTCAGGAGGCTGGGAAGCGTTGCCATCGGAGAATGGCAGGTGTCTAACATGAAACCCTCAGCGCTTAAAACAAAACCAGTCTCCAAGGTGCTCCAAGGGAGAAGGAGGCAAAAGCCAGGCAGCATCTCCCCCTGCTCCATACCCCTTCAAACTAATTAAGTGACCTGAAAGCTCATGCCTTAATTAGCTGGGAAATAAATTGCACTGGCTCCTCCTGGTGGCTGCTCACACCAAGCTCAATAGGCAGGGATGTAGTGGTTCACGATTAGCACCCATCTTCATTTGGATGAGTAGCCATGCGTTTCATTTGCACTGCAATGGAGCCTGGAGCCTTCAGCCAAAACCGCCCAGCCTCCTGTTGTATCTGTCACAAATACTAATGGCCACCACATTTGACCATTGCATCGTTAACTTTTTGCTAATCGTTGGCTGTTGATAACAGCTGCCTTCGGTAGAGTCGCAGGAGGTTGGGGGTTGCAGGGGCACAGCTCACTATGGGGACATAACTGGTCTGTGCTGCTGGGATTCAGCTCCAGAGGAAACTGGAATAACACAGCTAGAAAACCTACTGGTGGAGATGGTAACACATATAGCCAAATAATAAAGAAAAGCATCTAGATGATAGTTTCAACCAGTTTGTGTCCCCTAAACAAGCCCACCTAGGAGTCATTTTTTTAATGGCCCAACTCCCCTCTGCAGTATGGAGGAGCCAGCATCCCCCTGTCTGGGGAGGCTCAGCTCAGGAGGGGGAGCGAGGGCGTGTCAGAGGATACTGTGAATTTTCATGGTAAAATTTCAATAAACAATCTGCACGAAAGCAGGCACAGTGACTGAGCGTGCTGCAGGCTCGCCCGGAGACCTGACTGCATTTGAAGGGCTGTGGTTATAATTACTGTCACCATTGCTTGCATCAAGAATTACAACCACATGAATTTAGAGCCTCATCACTTTTAGTCAGTGCTTTAAAGTTGTCTCTCTCTTATGCACACCCAGTGGTTTTCTTGACCTATTTTTGGACAGTGAGAAATTATTTATTTTTATATCTAGATTTCCCAGTCAGACATGGTAATACAATAAACAGGGGACTGTGGGGGACAGGAGAGAGATACCTGGCTCTGCACTCTTGCCCAGACTATGTAATGCAACAGGGAGCAGCCTTGGATGTAGTACTGACTGGTGCTATGGAAAAACATCTTATAGACAATGCTGATTGGTGCTACAGAATACAGAAAGGGGATGAGGATTACCCCAGGCTGTGTTTTGTCAGATGTTCTGTGAAGATTCACACAAGCCAGAACGTGTTATGGGTCTGAGATACGAGACCTCTACCAGAACTCTACCAGTTCCCTCTCCATCCCTCTCTTTCCTGGCAGCTGCATTGTTTAGTAATTGAATTGTAACAAAGGTCTATCTGGTTGTTACGGTGAAATCATATAACAGCTCAGGGGAGCATTTGTATTTATTTCAGCAGTAGGATAAGTTATTTGGTTTATGGTTGAATGAAAGGATCTGTGCTCCCCCTTACATCTGCGTGTTCTGTTGTAGCTCCAACATAGGTGCTGTGGAAGCAGCCCTTATATACAGCCCTTATATACATCCCCTCTTCCCTCAAGAATAAGAAAAAAAGCCCAGAAAAACCAGAGAAAAGACACAACAATGGATAGACGTGGTCACAGATCTAGGTCAGGGACACTGGAGGACCTATCTGCTAATCTTCTCCTGAGGAACAACACATTTTTCTCAGTTTAGAGACCAGATGAGTGATGAAACTTGTACCCTGAAATGCATGGAAAGGAAGAAGGTTTCAGATAATTTAGATATATATATTTTAATGGGGGAAATGTAATTTAAACTTGCAAATATGAACAGTAGTAGAGGTAAGATGTATATAGCCAGTGGGAAGCCCTCAGAAGTTGGGTGTATTTGTAAAACTCAGCTTCCCCATGGCTCAGGGGGCTGGTGCAGGAGTGAACACCTCTTCAAGTGCAGTATCTCTTTGAGGAAGATGAGCGTGGGCACTTGGGTCAGACTAAAGTTCTGTCTAACCTTGTACTCTGCCTCTTTTACTGTCTTACAGCAGATCTCCAGAAAAGTGTGTGAGAACAAGACAACATGTAGTTTTGCCTCCCTGAATTGCATATATTGTAGCCCAGCCTCCAGCAATCTGTGGTTCAGGGACTTCCTGAGCCAGAGGTAGTATCTTTATGTTTGGCAGTTGCTCGTGGACACCGGGCTGAGTCTGTTCTCATGGAGCGTGAATCCATGCTGTTCACTAGCGTGCAGCTGTGCCAACTCACTAAGAGATGCCCCCCTAGTGTTGCTGTCCTAGTTAAGTGGCGTGTGCTATATTTTCACTTTATCTAGGCTATAGAGTCAATATGAATTTTTTATAACACGCAGCACTGAAAAATTGAGAGGATTATTTCTATAGGTGTGGAGACTTTGAAGGTGACAGTACTATATTTCTCTGGGATTGGCTTTGTGTTTGTTTCTGCAGTGTCCATTATGAGGAGATAATACGGTATGTTGGGAATAGCTCTGTGCTGCAAAACACATCTTTTTTTCCAAAGCATATCTGTGTGTCATTCCCTTCTTTTCCATATTTAAAGCAAACAGTCCATTTTCATATAATTGTTATGTGGAGTCAGAGGCAAATATTGATAGATAATGACAGAATTTAATTTATTTCTTTGTTGAAGATTGATTTTTCTTGGGCTTCGACAGCACTGGCTGCTTTCCCAGAAACATCTCTGAATTTATCATCGCGGGGTGCCAAACTGAGACAGAAGGAACAAGTTTTAAATATAAAATGCCTCAAAGCGTGGGGACGTTTCAGCATGATGAAGTTCCAGCCATAACCCTGAGCGCATAGAGTGAGGACAGCTGAGAGGAATCCAGGCAGTGAATTAACAGTGTCAACGAAGGGAGATCAGCTTTAGAGAGGGGGTTCCCTTTCTGCCAAGGCGTAATTACTCCCCACTCCTAACTTTTGGTTCATGCTGAAGATCATTTCCTTCTCTGTCACAGTTGTGTCTAGGCAATGAGTGAAAGAAATGAGAGTGTAAACTAAGACAGACTTGCCCATCTGCAGTATTTTGCAGGCTCCAGCACTCAGAGCCACAATGGGAATCCAGCTGCT
Organism: Tringa tobata; assembly: GCA_033628505.1. Lineage (NCBI taxonomy): Eukaryota > Metazoa > Chordata > Aves > Charadriiformes > Scolopacidae > Tringa > Tringa tobata. Next base: position 5,832,520 of record JAHREE010000143.1, on the reverse strand, counting down.
GAAATCATTGATGGGCCCAAGTCTCACTTCGTACTGCCTGGCAGAGGAAAGCTCATGGCCTTGCTTTCTCAGTCTTCCCTGCTGACCAACCTCGTGAGCTTTACTATCTCTCTCCTGATCATTGTTTCTGCAGAGGAGCAGGCTGAAGCTCACTACCAAGGCACGTGCAAGGTGACATTCCTCGGAGGCAGACAGAGATGCAGTTGCTGATGTGATATGCACTGTAATTATCAGCATGAGTCACTGGAGCTGTACACACTGTAGCACAGCTGAGCTTAGCTGTGGTACTCATCTTAGTATCATCCCACAAGACAAATTAGGAGCCAATGCAAAGTAAGTTGAATTTCATATTAAACTGGAAACATTAAGTACTCTATTGACTTCATTAGACTGGACTTAGAGTGAAGAGATATAGTGCCAGGGTCATAGAATCATAGAATAGTTTAGGTTGGAAGGGACCTTTAAAGATCACCTAGTTCAACCCCCCTGCAATGAGCGGAGACATCTTCAACTAGATCAGGTTGTTCAGAGCCCCGTCCAACTTGACCTGGAATGTTTCCAGGGATGGGGCATCTACCACCTCTCTGGGCAACATGGACTGGTGTTTCACCACCCTCATTGTAAAAATTTTCTTCTTTATACCTAGTCTAAATTTTCCCTCTTTTAGTTTAAAGCCATTACCCCTTGTCCTGTCACAACAGGCCCTGCTAAAAAAGTTTGTCCACAGCTTTCCTATAAGCCTGCCTTAGGTACTGAAAAGCTGCAATAAGTCTCCCTGGGGCCTTCTCTCCTCCAGGCTGAACAACCCCAACTCTCTCAGCCTGTCTTCACAGGCCTCTGATCGTCTTTGGGGCCCTCATCTGGACCCGTTCTACTCCTCACCAGAGCGGAGTAGAGGGGCAGAATCACCTCCCTCCACCTGCTAGCCACACTTCTTTTGATGTGGCCCAGGATATAGTTGGCTCTCAGGCTGTCCACAGTAGGTGAGGAACAGGCTGCCGACGGCGATACTTGTAAGCACACACTGCACTGTTTGGCCTGTGAAGTGAGCATGGCATCTTTCTGAGTAAAATCTTAACAGCTACTCCTTTTTAGTTTGATCTGGCTGGGCAAGCTCACAGCACATCCTTCGTACAGGGTTCACAGCCGGGGGATGTGGAGCAGACACAGCAGAACTAGAGAGGGGAAGCTGTAGAGCAGTGACAGGAAAAATGCCCTCTTTCATTGAAAAAGATCAACAAGGCAGTTAACAAAAAGTCTGGGTACCTGGCAAGATCAAACCAACCTCCACTGCTCGGTCTGTGCAGAGATCTTGCCCCCCTTGCAGCAATGCTGGCCAAGCCTCTCACTCCATCTAACATTAAAACAGTCTGATTTAAAAGGACCTCCAATTGTGGCGACCTGTGGTTTCCACCACCAACGTGGGGTACACTTCTCACTTCCAAGGTGGGAAAATGAAAGCCCACAACCCAAGCTCTCCCCCAAAGAAGTCCTTTCCCTTTATAGTGAGCTCTTGTTGTGATGAACTGAGTTTCCTCTGAGATGCAGGAGAGGTCTTCGTGCTGGCACGAGAACCTGGTTGTCTCTCTTCTCAGTGAGAAGCACCTCCCAACTGATTCATTCTGTGCTGAAGAGAAGCAGCTCTCATTTTACCAAGGATCTCACCTCTCTGAAGACTGTTCTTTATATTCTGCTGCCCTCTGAGCAGTAGTGCCTGCAGCTGTGAAGCATAGCAGCCTTTGCTGATAAGCCCTGCACCCTGTGCATCTTCCTTTCTTTGAATGTTTTCTACCAGGAGAGCAACCGATCTGTATTTCCTACAGAAATTGTGTCTGGCTGCCAGGCTGGATGGGCTTTTCCCTGATAGGAGAAGTGACACTGTAGTGTTGTGTTTATACCAGCTGTGGCATCAAACGAAGCACCATTGTCCTGGGTTGAGAGACACAGGACTAACTTTTCTTCTAATACTGGGGAAAAACGCACTTTTAGAAGACTAGTGTCTGAATTTGTGAAAATATTTCCTTTATAGCCAGCCAGGCTCTGTGGGATTCAAGGTCTCAGTGTTTTCAAGCCTTGCCAGGTGCAGGGAAAAGGAGGAGCAAGGCCTGGACATTTGACCCAGACTGGCCAACAGGATTATTTCATACCATGAATGTCACATTCAATATAAATTAGAAAAGTTTGCTGTGTAGCTCTCTCTCCCTTGATGGCAGGGGGTCCAGACAACTCCTTGCCCCGGTGCCAGACCCCTGAGGCCTTCCCTTCCTCCTGAAGCCATTGCGCTGGCAGTGTCCGCCATTTGCTGTCCCTGCTGGGAGTGCACAGCTTCCTGCTGATAGAATGGGCTGAGTATAATTCNATTTCATACCATGAATGTCACATTCAATATAAATTAGAAAAGTTTGCTGTGTAGCTCTCTCTCCCTTGATGGCAGGGGGTCCAGACAACTCCTTGCCCCGGTGCCAGACCCCTGAGGCCTTCCCTTCCTCCTGAAGCCATTGCGCTGGCAGTGTCCGCCATTTGCTGTCCCTGCTGGGAGTGCACAGCTTCCCGCTGATAGAATGGGCTGAGTATAATTCTTGCATATCTTATATCAGTATCAGGATTAATACTGGTTCTTTGGTATTTTTGTTAATTATTTAGTCTTAGTCTATTAAATCTATTTATATTTCAACCCTTGTGTTTCTTTGTGTTGCCCGATTCCCCTTCCCGGGTGGGAGGGGTCACCGGGTGATAGAATAATTGTCTAAATGACAATAGAGTGTTATGGGTTTTCTCAAGCCATAACAAGCATGTAATGTAGAAAAAGGACAAAAGGGAGGCAGTTTGCTAGCAGTGACATCTGAAGGCACAGGCTACCCAGCCTGTCCCCAGGATCTGGTGGGGCAGCAGTGCCGGGGAGCAGTGCCCACCTCCCACAGAGCCAGCTGCAGCCCACCCGGGGCAGAGCATCTCCGCCTGCGCCAGCCTGGCTCCCACCTCTGGCTCCTGCCTGCCCTCTGAGCACAAGTGAAGTGAAAGGTAATTATTTCTGGCTGAGCAAATTATTGTCAATTAATTTGCACCCCTCTGGTTTCATGCACAGCTCGGGTCTGGCATGTCAGTGCGCCGCTTTTGCACTGATCGACGGTCGAGCCAGCGGTGCGGTGGTGTTGGGACATCAGTCAGTGCCAATGCTGGTCCCTGGGAGACCTGGAGACCAGCTACCACCTACCTCGGGTAGGTTTAGCATCACATTTACCTTTCCTGGGCACTGCCACTGCCAGCTTCTCTGGACACGAAGAAGCAGGTTCCTCCGTACAGCAGCTCTCCAGCTACACTTCCAGACAAGCCTACAGCCCTGAAAATCCCAAATAAATACTGTCCCTTGCAACACTGGGTCTGAATATGAGCTGCTGTCACATTTTAGATGAGCAAGATTCAGGGCTTCTTGCCTTCAGAAAATTCAAAAGGAATAAAATGGAATTCAACATTTCTGCCCATCTCAGGCTGGTATGTCTGGTCTGTTCCTGGCACTACTGATTATTCTTGCAAAATCAGACTTGGGGGTCTGATAGCCCTGGGGGGCTACTTCTCCAGCTTTGCCTCCCTTTCCTTTTGCCTTCCCCAGCAGCTGGTTCCTCTGAGTGAGCAGGGGACTGACTCACTGACACTTTCTCTCTTCTCCTAGCATTAGGCTCTCCTATTAAATTTTGAATTCTGACAGCACTCTGCTGTAAAGGAAATGAGTTCCTCCATTAACCTCTGCCCTGCCGATGGGAGCTGCAGACCCTACCAGCCCCTTCGAGGGGGGAGGCTGGATGAAGCGGGGGAGTGCTGGTACCTTCCAACCCTGGAGAGGTGAATTCCAGCCAGCCCATTGTACCGGTGGCTGAGTGACAGCCACAGCCATCACATTAAGTTGTAAAAGATAGGAAATGTTCTTCATCGCTTTTTCTGTCAGTTTTCTTTAAAAAAAAAAAAAAAAAGGAGTCACTCTAGATGTGCTGCTTTTACTAAGTTTAATGCTGCACCTGGAAGTCCTGTATGCATTATGACCCAACCATGCTCCCTGTTCTCCAAGTCCTTTATGCCTGGTGGTATCGGTCTCCGCACTTGGTTTATCTGAGCATGTGAGGATGTGTGGTCAGGGGGACACAAAAGACATTCTTCATGCTGAAAGGAATAGCACATTTTTTTTGTTTGAACTAACAAAGTGCTGGGTGGATTTCAGCATGCACGGATGGGAGAAAAGTCTACACCCCCAAGTCTTAGATTGTACATTTGCTTACCACGATGCTCTTTGCAGCACACCAATACCATATTGGAAGAAGGTCTTCTGAGATACTCAGTCTGACTGAGTATACGGGCACTCTCTTTCCCATCTAGCTAAATTCTAAAGCACAGGGTAAGATTTCAGCTGTCTAGGTAGCAAATACATTTCCTGTATGAAAAAAACCTGATAACTTGCCTATGTTCTGGAATGCATCTTTAGGCAGGTTTAAAACTGTACAACACATCTTAATGCTTGAGAAGTCATGTAAAATATGGTATGTACAAGAAAATTGGAGTAAAGAAATGGTAGTACACTGTAATAGCATAGAAGACTTTTTAAAAAAAAAGTGACCCTGGGCATAATCATTAATATCTCAGAACTTAGCCCTCAAGAATTACCATTAAGAGGGATAATAATTCACTAGCTGTATCAGAGCATAACAAGTTCACAAGCAAAAATTCATTAAGGAAAACTCTTTCTTGATAAACTACAGTGAAAATGACTAGAGGGATTCACGCTTGTGCCCTTGAGATGTGTCAGTTCTCTGGAAATTTAATACAGAATTTAGTGTTCTCAGGCACCTTCCTCAGAAATAGCACAGATAAATCACAGCTATGCTAAGCCCAGCCAGCAAACTCCACTTCTTTCCTAAATCAAGTCCTGGTGCCCACAAAGTGAAGAAAAGGAGAGAGCCTGGAGCTACCTGGGTGTCTGTTCTCTGAAGGGGACAGACCCATGTCCAGAGACTCCCGTGAGCTGACTGTTAGCCCCTTGGCTGGCGCAGAACTCATAGGGGTGTATTGGCAAAAATGAATGACAGTTTCCACTATAAAGTATGTTAAGAGGTAGGACAAAGCAGAGGAAAGGAACAGAGGGGTGTCCACGAAGGTTTCCTTACAGTGAGATCAGCAGGACTGTGGAAGAACATTGGGCATGCATGGGAGACCTCTTCTATGCACCCCCACTTACAGCTGCACCCGGAAAAGCACTAATACACACGCAATCAGAATTCCCTTCTGTGCCCAAAGGCCAAAAATCAGTACATTTGTTTATTTGTTATTACCTGAGCACTCAGGAGTCCCTAATCATGTATATGGATATTCGGAGTTCCTTCTAGAAGAGGACCTAGCCCTTGAGTCCAGTAGAACTAGGATTTCACCTTAACTCTGTGAGTTTCTCTTGAGTTACGATTTACCTAAATCCTGAGAAAAGGGCTTTTAACCATACTGGTTTTGTCAGGGCCACAGGGGTAGGGCAGCAATGTCCTCCTAAAATCTATTTCCTAGTGTGCAAAAAGCAAAGTTAATGGTGGTAGTCATGAACCTCTAGGTTTTGTGAGATGGATGTGAGGGCACTACTGTGATAGTTCTAAAGATTCATCTGGTTATCAGCATAGGTTGTTTTGTCACTATTTTTTTTCTGTTGAAGATAATCTTCTGGCACAGGCTGTTATGTTCACAGAGAACTCTGTGGTCCATAAAGCTGATCTCATCCTATCTGCACACACCCAGAAACTTGTCTTTCAGTGTAAAAACACAGTAAAAACATCATGAGATCTGAAGTGTCATTAAGTGTCAATTTCTACTTATGCACTTTGGCTGCATTTCTTTCTCGGTTCTTGCACTGAATTCAGCTTTCACCCTGTGGGTTCCTGACAGAAGAGCCAGGCTCCTACTAACAGAGGCAGAGCTGGGTTTTAGTGCTGAGGCTCAAGTGCCCAGCCCAGCTTCCTAAACCTGGGCTCACAAAAAGGGTATGGGTTGAATACAGCATGTTCTTCTTTGATTAAAGGAGATGTAATTGTTAGATATTAGTCCTCCACCTCTGGAGGGTACATGCCAGCGGTGGAAGGTGGGGGGTGAGGGCAGGCTGGCTTACTCTTGCTCCTGTCTCTCCTTTTCACTGGAGACAGAGCCAGCCTCTACCTCTCTGCTGTTGTAACATGTCAAGAGACACTGAGCATCACTGATGTAAAACACTCAAACTGGATTTTACCTATAAACAAACAGTAGGAAAACAAATATGTCTTTCTTTTCTAATGCATAAATGACCAGATACACTGCTGTCTTCTGATGCCCATCTCACCCAGCCTTCCACGGCGTGGAGCAAGGGACTGGCTTTAGGGCTGGAGGACAGTGCCTTGCTCATGGTGTCTCCTCAGCAGTTGTACCACAGACCTGAACCACAGCTGAGCTCTGTGGGACAAGCTGGCAGCACAACTGGTGCAGGTCCCCCCTGTGCTGCAGGAGGTCCTCGGAGCAAAGAGCATCACGGGAGCATCATCTCCATTTGCTCCCAGATTCCTTTAATCCAGTGGCATAAAAGATAACCTTATTTTAACTGATAGTCATACCCATCCAATGTCCATCCTTCTTAGAGGTAATTGAGCAGGGAATGTATTCAATCCGTACAGAATTTACAATAAACAGCCAGTAGACTCCGGTGTTGTTGACTGGAAAATATTGTACTCATCGCTCCAGCTGTTTCTGATTGCTAGTTACAAATATCTGTTATGAAACACCCATTTATTTAGGCATTGCGGGTCACTTGACAGCGAAGATGAATGATGTCATCAGATTTCCTTTTATTTTTTTCTGGATGAGTGATGTGATGTTGTTGACATTAATATGCCAGAATTGTGCAAGATCCCTTCACATGGATCTGTTGATCTGCACTTGAGACTGTATAGCGGCAGCACCGCTGTCCCAGGCCTAATTGTTCCTGGAGGAATTGCTTTTAATTGGACTTTTGTTGTGTGGATAGTGAAAGGTGAGACTGAAATTTGAGAATTTGCTTTAACTTGTGGCCATACCCAGAATTTAAATTCAGATCTCCCATATGGAAAAAAAAAACCCAACCATAAAACCCCCTCCAGTATCTTGTATTGCCTACTCCATTATGTGGAAGTTAATAATTAAAAACATGCTGCAACTGCTTTTATGAATTCATAATGTGGAGATGAAGGATTACTGCAAGTTGTAATTTGACATACAATAATCTTTGCTTTATTTCACTTGTTTCCTAGAGAAGCTTAATTTATTTTTTCAATTTTGATAATACAAAGAAAGAATTAACATCTGATCAGATGTTTCCTCAGTACAATTGTAAAGTGCCTTTATTTAAAAGAAAATAAAACTGCATACAGTTTGCTAGACCACCTCTTCAAAGCCCGTCTTACATGGTATTGTTATACACCAGACTCCATCATCCCCCATAGACAGGACCGTGCGACTGGCTGCCTTGGGGACTGCCACCACCGATGTGACATACCTGATCCCTTCAGACCTTGGGAACACAGTCTGATCCAGCACGAAGCTGAGGGGGTTTTATGCCCTGCAATTGTATCCTTAGGTGGTCTTATTATATTTATGTCCCCAGACGTACAAAGACCACCAGTAGGCATCTAACCCTTGACACAGCCACCAGCACTGGGTAACTCATTGAAGCTATGATTGCTTGCACTGTGCAGCACCTGGGGGCCCAAGAAAGCTGAGCTTGGTACTACCAGACATGGAAAGACCTTCTGTCCAGCAGCTTTACTGCAGGGTAGGGAAGGGTACAGACACATAAATGGACTTGTCCAGGGTTAACAAGAGAGCCTGGTTTTCCTGAGTGCATTGTCCATGGTGGCTCTCACAAAGAGGGGCTCCAGTCCTGCCCACTCTCCGGCTTGGGTGGGAAAAGGAAGAAATGCTGAAGCAGCCAGAAATGCACGTCTGGGCTCTGGTAACTCTGAGGAGGTGGGTAAAGGACAGCGAACCCCCATGTCCAAGCCCCTCTGACAGCACAGCCCATGAGTAGGGCCTTCCTTACACAGCACTCCCACTCATGTGTAGACAGACATTTCTGAGGTAACCAAATCCAAAGCCATTAGGGTTTTGGGGGTAAAACCAGTGTCCTGGTTTCCACCTGTGTGCTTATACAGAGCCTGGGCCAGCAGGAGGTATCCCTTGGATGTGCACATATTATTGTTAGAGGGCCCATGGCATGCACCCTGCAGTGCCAAGACCATGTTCTGGACAATGTGTGGACCTGGCTGTGGTCACAGCGTTGAGCTCCTGATGCCTGCTGGTGACACACGTTGGGTATGTTTGTACTAGTACATTGAACAGTGCCAGAGAAGATACGCAGGCACCGCACCTACACCGCTTACGATGGATGGCCCAAAGCATGTTTTAGACATGGACATGCAAAGCAGTCATCTCCCAACCAACTTCCAGGTGTAGTTCAGAAGCAGGTAAGGGACAGGGCACATTCCAAAGAGGTGACCTGTGACTGCCTGTGTTCTGGGGATTAAGTCTCAAAAACCGGCCATTCCTGGCTGCAGCCAAGGACTGGTTTCTGAGCTTTCCATGTTTGTATACAGCTTCCAGCATCTTTAATGCAAACCAGCACTGCTCAGTTGTAAAAAGCTGTCTGTACTTTATACGTCGTCTGTTTCTTCATATTGCAGTTGGCAAATCTTCTTACCATAGAAGCTGTGGGTGCAAGCATGGTCCCTGCAGATGTTGATCACAGGCACAGCTGCTTCCCGGCCAGCCAGATGGGGCGTTTTGCAGTGTAACTCTGAATGTGAAGCATGTAGATAATGGCATAGTGTATATGAGCTTAGGTAGAGGCATGGGACACTATGAGGCTTGCTTAAGATGGAATAGCAGATACAAAAGGTCAATAGGAGTTATTTTGAAATGAACATACACTGCAAGGATGGGATTTTTGTGCTCTCTAATCTATGTCTCAGTTTCCCTGGTCAAGAGACAACTTACTTCTCTTCAGAGTAAGGCTGGATGTGAACTAGCAGTGTATGTGCAGGTCAGACAATCTGGCAAGCTGACACCTTGCATGAGATGGAAATGCCCCAGCAAGACGTTGCAGTGATCTGCTCTGGTGTCCTGCATGGCATGGACCACACTGTTTCATCAAATTCAGGCTTCCTCAAGCTTGCAGCCTCTTCCAGAACTAAACTGTATGTCATGAAAAGTTACTCATTACTCATTTGGAAAGAATTCCCCAACTAGAAATCTCCAGTTACGTATCCTCAATGAACTCTACTTTTAGTCTGAATTTGACACTTTCAGCTTCTAGCCTTTTCCCTGTTAGCTTAGAGTTTTCTACTGCCAGGTGTCTCTTTGTACAGGTATTTATAGGATCTTCTCTTTGTTGAGATCGAGCTCATTTGATTTCTCATTGAAAGAAATTATCCAGATCTCAAATAATTATTATAGACCTTTTCTGAACCCTTTTACACTTGCCAACATTCTTTTAAAAATGGAGATGAGAAGTGAGGAGCCGATACTTTGATCAGTACTGTTGCTTTCAGTGGAAATGACATTGTTTATACCTGACATTTTGCTTTTTGGCTGTTGCAACACACTGGGAGCTCATGTGCTCTTCGTGACTCATCAGGCCTTCACAATTATTTTCTAAATCATTCTTTTCCTAGTACCAATCTATAACTATGACCTACATTTTTGTTTCGTACACAGATGACCTTGCCTCTAACTTCCTTACAGTGCCTGCTGTTGAGGTGAGCCTTAGTTTCCGTGATCACATTGCTCATGGGAGCTGACCTTATTAATTATGATCTCACTAGCTTTTGGGTCACCTGCAAACTGTTATGGTTAATAGAGACGTCAACTGAATTTTAGTTGTCTGGCACATCTTGTTGCTCGCATTAGAGGTGTGAACACCATCATTACAACCTGGCTGACTCCTTGAGAGCTCTGAAAAAACACTGTACTTTGGAGGAGCATCCCACACCTGGGCTTTCTGGGGAGGAAGCTGCTGAAGCCTGCTCCATGTGCTCCCCTTTGAGGTTCTGGCTTTCTGTTCGTGGTTCCAGAAGCCATGTGTCTGAGGTACCAGAGATTACCCTGAGATTGCCAGAAGGTAGCCTGGCAGAGGCCTGAATCGCCATCAGGCTGTGCTTCTAGGTGCTGCCAGAGCCCTTCTGGAAGTAACTGCAGGCCTTTCTGCACACCCTAAAGCACACCGTTTATCTTTTGTGTATCTGGCTGGTTTCGTCCTAATCATAGCCCCAGTTCCTGAGAGTACATAGAGTGGATATTCAGAGAACAAGGGCTTCACACAAGGGCTTGAGATTGCTCTCAAAGTGCAGTGCAGATGAGGCCCCAAGTTCCTTCTTATCACCTCAAGTGTTTGAAGATGCTGTTACTCTGACTGTGATAGCATCCATCTGCTGCACCTTCCCTGGCGTGGTGGGTGATATCTGGCTTGAGCGTGCGATGTCAGCAGCTACTAGGATTGTCCTTTTACAGCTAGGGAGAACAAAGTGGACACTGAGGCAGACAGAGGCAGTGAAGCTGAATCCCTAAAAAGCCTAGTTTCATAAAGATAGTAGGTCTTTGCAACCACACTGCTGCCTGTCTGTCTCTCCCAGACCCTCCAATGAAAGATGTCTGTTGGTCAGCTTAAAGTGAATTTGCCAGAGGGCTCTGCTCCTACAGAAGCTAATTTCCCAAAAGCAGCAAAAAGGGGCGGCTGAATGGAGGAGGGAGGGTCTGCTCAACACCTAGCTGTAGAGCCTGTGGAAAACAGCATGTGGAAAACCACTGGAAATGGTGTAAGGAATGAGAGCTTGCAGGAAATTAACTGGGAGCAGATGGCAGCCCAGGCTCTGTAACGCAGGAGGTCTGGGATCAGCAGGATGGCACTCCCCTACTGGCCAAGCGGAAGAGTTCTTCTGTATCTGTAACTTGCACATCAGTTGTTTAATTTTCAACAAAATGCCAGTGACTGAGTGTTTCAGGATCATTTCTCTGTGTCACATGCACAGGGTACAAGTACTTCCCGATCATTAGTGTTAATACATCGAGACTAGGAGTAATTGAACACTCATTACCCCTCTGTTCGCACTTCGCAGTCTCGGGGAGCTCACACTCTGTGTCAGGCCAGGGGCACACAGCAGCCACTACAGCTCCATCTCCTTTTGGACTGTTTGGAAATCTGCTAATTAAGGTATTATTTGATAATAGCACTTACTATGCAGGAATGTTGCAAAGACTAATTAATTGGTTTTTTTTTTTTAAGTGGAGAAAATGAAAATTGCTATCTAAGTGTGCCTAAGTATTATTAAGTGTTAGAGAGTAACGGTGGTGGGGTTTGGGCAGATGGTTCTCAACCTTGGGTTTTTTCTGATATTTCTTTGCAGCTTTAACTTCCTAACCCGTACCACACGAATTTCAATTAAGAGTAATAGTTCAATACACAATGTGTAAAGCAAATTCTAAAAACAAAGACTGTTTTGGCATTATATAAGTATATATATAATATATAATAATACATATATTTCATAGAATCATACAATGGTTTGGATTGGAAAGGATCTTAAAGATCACCTAGTTCCAACCCCCTGCCATGGGCAGGGACACCTCCAACTAGAGCAGATTGCTCAAAGCCCTGTTCAACCTGGCCTTGAACACCTCCAGGGATGGGGCATCCACAACTCCTCTGGGCAACCCGTTCCAGTGTCTCACCACCCTCACAGTAAAGAATTTCTTCCTGCTATATCTAATCTACCCTCTTCCAGTTTAAAACCATTACCCCTCGTGTGTGTATACATATATATATATACATACACACTCACATAGTGATGCATGCATGTATGTGTATATATATATGTATGTATATATGTCTGGGGACAATATGATGAAGGGAAGTTTTAGTAATTCTTCACAGATGACGCTGTGGTAATACATCCCCCAGGAAAAATATGCAGGTCCCTTTAGGGCCACAACTCCTGTGTTTCTGACACTACCTTAGCAGCAGTGATTCATGGCAAATAGGATATTATAAAGTAAATTATACACATTAAATCAGTCCCCATCATAGTTTGCTACCGAAGGCCCTCCTGGATTTCGCCCACTATTATTTAAAGAAACTGTGAAGACATTCAGGTACTTGTGAAAGGCTCTCTAACAGCTCGGTGACAAGGTGACCTTATACAAACCCAGACAGAAACTGGTAAGGAAGGTTTTTTTCTTTCCTCCATCCCACTGTGATACAAATGCCATCTTTTCAGGGTACAGTGTGTGTGTGGTGCCATATGCAAATACAGGAAAAGCAACAGCAAAGGAAAGCCCGAAATGCTGAATACCAATTCACTTTTATGTCTCAGGGAGTTGTGTTTAATGGCTGAGAAAAAAATACTCCAAGGACTTTCACGTTGAAAGAGAATCAATGAAAGGTTAAACAAAAAATGAAAAAGAAATTAATCCATAAAACAAGGAGTGATTCTACAGCCACATCATTAGCAGGTATTTTTAGTTTTTCTTCAGAAAGAACGCCAGTCAGCATTTTTGTGATTGAAAAGGTCAATGCTGGTGTGAATGATATATGGATCTGCAGAGCCAGGAATGAAAGATGTGGAAAGAAGGGGTTTGTGATGGGTGGAGAGACTGGCAGCTGAAGGGCTGTGGGAGGGGGAGGTCAGTGAGCAGAAAGTAAAGAAAATACAAAATTCAAATTGTGGAACGCAGACTGCTTTGGTGGCCTTGCATTCCAGGGAGGGGAAGCTCCTGTCATCTGAGAAGTCTCTGCTTCATCTCAAGAGAAACGTTCTGTCTTTTCTCTTGCCTCTGTGGCTGCAAGAATAGGGAACTGCAGAAATATTGCTGGCTGGCTAAAAACCAGGCTGCGACCAAGCTTTTCATGTTCTTGATTACGGCAGCTACGCTTGGTCTTCAGACCACTGGTGGCTTGACATGGTAGAGAGGCTTGCAGGGCAAAAACCTAGTGGTGGTGGCAGAAGCTCTGATGATCCTGTGGTGGGACTTGCACCAGGGAACACAACTGACTGTTCCAGCAATTGCTACCCAGAGGCACAGTGGTTAGAAGCACGTGAGATCCTGGGGCCACCTACAGAAGTTAGGTCCATGCAGACTGGTTAGGGCAAATTGTAACAATATCAATACAGTATTTGGCAAGATTATTACTACTGTGCCTTACGCTACAACCGAATGATCCTGCAGAATGTCATAAATCTTCTTTGAAACCAGCAGGAGAATCAGATGGGGTTGCTTTCGGCAGTGTGGCCACGCCGTGACTCAAAAGCACCACCTGCTGACTCTCCACACAGTAGCAGAACTTCCCAAACTGCCATCTTCAAATATTGTTTTATCGCCTCGCAGCTACTTGACTATTTCAATGGGTTTAGCAATAGCAGGGTGATATTTTTAAAATGTCATCGCTAATACCTTTTAACTACATGCTGGCAAAGATTTAGTATTATTATAAAACCTGAAACCTTCTACCTTCAGCCTAGAAATGTGAGGATGAGGACATTGCTTTTGGAAAGGACATCAACTTAATTTCCAATTTTATGTCAGGAATAAAACCTGTAGAGTTTATGTCATAGCTGATTGCAGGGGCATTCAGATGCCAAACTGCTCACTTTCCAGACAAAACAAAATCGGCATCTAAATACAACAAAATGTGCCTGCAATTCCGTGTGCCAGCAAAAATTACACCTGCAGATGTTCTCAAGTGCAAAAATCTGAGAACACTTGAAATCAGTTCCAAACACGTGAAGTTTGAGAAAAGTAGAACATGAATATCTATTATGAGTAGAAAGCACATCCTGCTTTTTTACTTTTAAGGGATATTGACTCAGTAATCTTGGAGCCTTCTGATATTTACACTCATGGACCTTAAAAGCTTTTAAGTCTTAAACAAGGACAAATAAAATCATAATTAAATAAAATATTAATCTGGCCCTCCTCTATGTTACTTCCCAACACTGCTGTTACTCTTTGATCTTTTTTTATCCCTCTGTCTTTTCTCTCCTTTTCCTCTCTCTCTCTCTCACATGGAAAATTTTCCTGGGCTGATTCCTCCCGTCACCATTCAGGGAAGGAAGGCTGGCAGAAGCGATTAGCCTTTTGAGAGTGCAGTTCAGTCGTTAGTGCCAATGAATTCCACACCTTGGGCCTCTCTGTCAAGAGCCTCTGATCACAAGCAGTCTCCGTGCTGTCTCTGCCAAGAGTCCATTTTCCATGGAGCTACTGTGAGTCACAGATGGGTCAGCAACCTAGGATGTAAAGTTATTTAAAATTAGGGTACTAATGCCGTATTAGAAAGTGAGCATAAAACCCCTTTTTTGGACCTAAGTGATAGGCAATAGCCTACCATGACGGTCAGCTGTCTTGGAGAGCTGCCCAGGGCACACTGCCTGGTGCTGGACATTGTGAGCACCTTCTTCCAGCAAAGCAAGGCTGGATGTGGCTCCTTTTGACAACGTAACCCCCTGATGCCGCTCTGTCGGGGCCAGAGCGCTGACGGGGCTGACACGAGGCACTATTTTTGCAGATGAATTACCTATTCCTTAAAGCATGATGAAACTCTGCCAGCCCTAAGACTGAGCGTCCATATTCAGAAAGATTAGCAAAGCAACTCTTTCCTGACCATAATAATCACAGATGGGTCCCGAGGAAATTGTTTTAATCTCAGGAATGTATGGTGCAGTAAGTGCCAGGAGGTGATCTGCTGGGGCTCTCCGCTCTTTCAGTTTGGCTGTTGACTCCTCAGGGAAGGTGGGTGAGACAAGATGTTTCAGAAGATCCTCTTGGGGCTCTTTAAGGCTTCTGGAGGATTCTCACAGCCTGTGTTCTTGGTGGAATGCCTGCAGAGGAGCGGGCACAGGAGACAGCAGCTCTTCATGACCCTTTCCCTGCTGGCGTGACTCTGACCTGCAGCACAGATGTGTCCCTGCTTACCCTGATGCACAGGGTGAGGGGCTCCTTCCCAAAGGCCACCCCCTCTAGACTCCAGCAGGGGCAGCTGCCAGGCACAGGGAGAATCCTCCACTTGCCATCGCTGCTCTCTGTGGTGCTCCAGCAAATCACGTGCAAATCACATAACGAAAAGACATAGTCCCCCATCTCCACTTTGGTTGAGCTGTCTCCTTCCTCCAACAAATGTAAAGAGGAGCAGCTGGGAAAAACATAACACAATATGTTTTTACTGTACTTCCTTTAACGACGTCGTTTTCCCAGGACTACACAGTAAGTACAGCTATTAACATGCATGTATTGCATTCCTGAGAGTGTTCCTAAGCATGTCTCACCCATGTTACCAAGACACATGAGAAGGCATTACTCATCTGTAGCAGCATTGTTACTCTCCAAAGCTCTTTGATCCATCACCATGCCCGCCCTTTGTAATGATAATTTAATAAGAGAGTCTGATTCTTAATAATTCAGTTTTGGAACTTCCTCTTATCTGCCTTTTGTGTGCTGATATGAACTGGCACCGTTTCAAAATAAAATTACGCTCTTGATATTTCAGATACTGCAGGTATGTGCAAGCACTATTGCCCGTTTATAGCTTTATTCTCTGTATTTAATTAACGCAATGCTGCTGGGTTGGCAGTTCAGAGATCGATGTTCTCTGATTAAGTCTGGAGGAGTTGCTAGAGAAGAAGCAGTAGTTCCGTATTTGCCATCTACCGATGTCCCTTGGCCCTGACCTTTTGCATCCAACCTACAGAGCAAGCGGTGAGGGAAGCTGCCAGGTCTGTTCAGGCCCATATCTCTTTCTTGTGATGACCAGAATGGGATTGACTATCTTCCTGCAACTTGGCTACTGACATGGAGCAACTTTTTAAACCCAAGAAACCAAATTGAAGCAAAATTGCCTTCAGAATTATTATTTTCTCACCAGTATGTTAGTTAGCCTGATGCAGCTGAAATCAAAAGGTGAGAGGGATCGTATATTGCTGCCAGATCAACAGGTTATCAAATACACCCACCTCAAAAGCTTTTTGTGTTAAGGAAACAGGAGGCTGAGCTTTTCACTTAGGCAAGATTCATTATGTGCACTGTTTGCTTGATAAATTAGCTTTAAAACTTCAGCACATACATACCTAAGGACTGAAAAGTGTAAACAGCTTTACAATAGCAGATTGTTGAAATAGCAGACGATCTTGATTTAGACTTTAGCTGAATTTGGATGAAATTCTACAGAATAATGCACTTACAGATGGGAGACTCCTACGTGAACAGGTCTTTTCATTTTGTGGGACTAGGAGGCGATGATTTTGTCTATCTCATTGAAATACACCAATCTGCTAAGTATGTCCAAGTCCATCAACCCATGCTCAAATCACATTCAGACTGGATACCCCAAATCTAAGGCTACTTTTGGAACTTTCAGCTAACACTAGAGAAACTATGGCTCTTAAGCCAATGCCGTATCTAGGTGTAATGCAAACGCCACATGTATCCTGCAGAAGCTTTTGTTACAGAGGGGTGCCTGGGTGGCTCCTGGACAATGTCCCTTCTCATGCCCGTTTTCCCCAGGCCCCTCTGGACGATCAGCACAGCACATGGTGGGCTGAGGCTTGCTGGGTGCCGTCAGTTGCTCTTGTATGAGGCATAAGAATAATTTTGTGTTGTTTTTAATTTCAAAGCGATATGAGTTATAGTCTACTGGATATGATGTTTTTAAAACATGAGACGGAGAGTATGTTACATGCCTGGAGTTTGTCATAAATAATATGAATGAGAGTGTCCATTCCACTGGAGGGATCTTTCCAGAAACTGGGGAGGTGTGGGGATATGCTTAGAGACGAGCTCCTTCTGCTCTAGAAAACAATGTTTTTGCAGGCAAAACACAGCCTAAATAAAAGTGTGAAGTCAAATCTTGCTACTCAAGAACACTTGAAGAAAGCAGCCTGAAGTGGTCCTATCAAAATGTTTAGGAAGCAGCACGCCCCTTCATAATAGGGCAGCTGCAGCACCGCCGAGAGACTATGGAAACAGGGACAGCTCTAACAGCATGTTTATGATTGAATAGTGCTCAGACAGTCATTACTGAAATTAATTTCTGGAAAGAATCAGCTACTGGCTCGGCTGATTAAAGGCTAATTCTTACTTTTCAAATACCTTACACATTTCCAGTGCGTTGGACAGCTGTTTGGAGCATTTCAGCAAAACCGGGAATGCAACAAAATAAAGGAAATGTGGAAGGAGTTATGCATTTAAATTTCTAGTACTGTAGAAAAATGTGTGATGACAGAGTAATACATGACAATTTCTCTCAAGTGGAAAACATCATGCCTTGTGTGGAGAGAGGGGAAAAAAAAAAGGGTGGAAGCCAAGGGAATTCTTAATTTTTAATCAAACTTGCTTTCCAAAGTATATCAGGTAATTTGTAATTTATTTACACCTGATCTATTTCAGTGCATGCCCACTTAGCATTAGTGACAAGTAGAGAACAGGGATAGACATGCGGACTGCAGTACCTGCCTACAGTGGGATGTCTTCCAAGTTTGTCTTACACCTTTGTTTGGATCTCACATTTGCTGGAAAATACACAAAAAAACAGTGCACAGGGTACAGTCAAGATCTTAAACTGCTCCAGAATTCACTCGGGCTTTACTTTATCGGAAAGAATTTACAATTTAGCATGAGACAAGCCAACAAAGGTTGTATTAAAAAAAGGGAAAAAAAAGGAAGAAGAAAGGGAAGTGAGAGCGTGTGTTTGGGGCTGGGAATCTAGCGGCCTGACAGAGGCGAGGCTGCTGCAGCTCCACAGCCCCAGGCCCAGCTGAAGGACGACCAGGTTCGTACCCACTGTGGGAACACCCACGCATACAGCAGATATGCTTGTGCACGTGGCCAGCCACACAGACCCTTGGCACTCAGATTATCCAGGAGCTGGCCCCTGGAGCCCCTGGTCTCCCAGTTCCATACACATTACACACACGTGTGTGTGTGCATATATACATACACTGACATATAGCATGGATGCGGTGCAGTCCCTCTAGTTCCTGGCACCCCAGACACATGGCTCCTGTGAAGCTTTGCCCCTTCTCCTGTGGCAGACCCTTGGTTCCATAAGCACATGCACAGAACAGCCAGCCCCCTCAACCAGGGAAACGGTTAGAAATGGAGTTTAATAAGGCAGGACGGACTGTGGTGTTGGGTGTGCTGACCATCGTCAGACAAGTATACCAGCCAGCCTGCTGATGTACTACTGGCCTCTTTTACTCCCTTTTATNGGTCCTGTCAGAGAAGGGTGGGATCCTGTCAGAGGGGGGTGCTGCCGCCTGAGGAGGGTGCTGGGGCCGCTCTTGGCTTCAGCCCCGCGGGGGTGTCGCGGTGGCCTCACAAAAATCCCTCCTGTGTCATGTTTAGCCTCACGGCTGCCCACTAAAAAGTTCAGTTAAAGGCCTGGTTCTCGGGGTTTGGGCCTGCTGGGCTTCCGCCCCGGGACGGGCCTGCCGGCTCCCCCCGGCCGCCGTGGAGCCGGGGTCGCTGCCTGAGGAGCTGCGGGGGCGGCCGTGGGCGGGAGGCCAGCCCTCGGTTAATGAGACGATAGGAAAGCTAGAGAGGCAATGTGCAAATTGCACCTTACTACCCGGAGGTGGGAACCCGTGGTTCAGGTGTTTTACCCTAAAACATACACCGTGTGTGGTGTGGGTGTGCTTAACCGATCTGCACCCCCGAAATAAAATGGATGGATTTAGAACTTGACAATTTGTGTAATTGATAATGTTTCCTTGATTGCAGGACTTCATAGATCTGACTTTGTCAAAGACTCAGCGGAAGACTCCAACTGTCATTCATAAACATTATCAAATCCATCGGATCCGGCATTTTTACATGCGAAAAGTCAAATATACTCAACAAAATTACCATGACAGACTCACTCAGATCCTAACAGATTTCCCAAAATTAGATGTAAGTGTTTTGTCATTTGATTGTTAAGTAACTTTGCTTTCACTGCATCAGGAATGCTTCTTCAACAGCGTCTTGATTTTATTGTTTATTTTGGCCTGAGCAGCATCTTGCAGATTTACTGTGTAGATGATTTTGACTGATTCCCTGTAGATTTTACTGGGAGTAATTTTAGGCAAACTCATTCTGCAAAAATAGTATGTTCTTACTAAGAAAGGAAGTCTAAATTGTGCCTATGGATGGTCATTGAAAGATGAATTTCACAACGTTTTAGCTGATCAGATATGTTTGCCAGAAGTTGCTGTTGAATGAAGAGAAGAAAGTGTGGGGTTTCTAAAGTATGTTGTGTCTGCTTTTTTCTTCTTTGTGTATATGTATGTAAATTGTGCTTATGATTAGTCTTCCTTAGAAAATATTTGCAGGAAGTAAGAAGTATCCAAATAGAACACATTGCTTTTTTCTTGGCCCCGTAAAGGATAGTGCTGGAAACACACTTTGACAAGATGCACATAATCTTAACTTCCCAACAACTTCAGCTGGATCCACATGTCCAGTGGGGCTTTTTTATAGGCAGTTCTCTGCTTATGCTTGATTTGTTGACCCGCAACCATGCTTTTTCCCTGATTTTTTCATATCCAGTGAGTATTACTGCAGAATTTCTTCTGATTTTTGTTTAACATCACATGATGAAATTTCTGCAAATAAATACATAAGTAGCTGAAATATTTTGTTTGGAAGATTTGAACAGAAGATGCTGCTTCCTTGGAAATCTGAAGGATTTATTTGAGCATTAAAGAAACGCTTTGTTTCCAGTCTTACACAGAACTTAATGTAGCACTCGGAGGGAGGAATTAATATTGTTGCTGTGTTTCTGGTATGGTGTGAATTTGCTTATAGAAACTACTTTTGCAGGCTTCTTGTAGTTTCTTATTTTTAAAAAAAATGCCTTCAAAGTTGTAATACAAAGTATTTTACAAGGCAAAAGATGAAAGGGGAACTTGAATGAGCCCAAGATGTGTTTGCAGAAAAAATTCAAATTAAGATTTATGCATTTAATGACTTAGCAGATTATTTTTCTTATGTAAGATAGTAATGAAAACAGTTTGGCTTGTATTGTCATGTGTTGCTGTATTGGAGAAAAAAAATTACCTTACATAGTTGCTCAGAAGTAGTCATCTTAAAGAATATACTAGGCTTAATTTTCTTTTATGCTTTTGTTTTAGGATATTCATCCTTTTTATGCAGATTTGATGAATGTTCTCTATGACAAAGATCATTACAAGCTGGCTTTGGGACAGATTAATATTGCCAAGAATTTGATTGACAAGTAAGGGGCATTCATTTCTTCAGTTTTGTACCTGCCTGGTTGATAAGTGGCTAAATTCTAATTTCTCCTCTCCACAGTGTTGCTAAAGACTACGTGCGGCTGATGAAATACGGTGATTCTCTTTACCGCTGCAAACAGCTGAAACGTGCTGCTCTGGGACGAATGTGCACAATTATCAAAAGACAGAAACAAAGCTTGGAATATTTGGAGCAAGGTTTGTGTTATAAATAGGCAAAAATAAGGCATGAACCATTAGAAAAATATGTTTAATGTATAATACAGACACAGGAAACATAGAAGTAGTTTCAAAAACTCCAAATACATGGAATTTATTTTTTAGCTAAATGGTTTTCTCTCGGAAAATTATTTAAATTTCATGGTATTACTAACGATTGTGAAATGTTTTTCTTTGCTTACATATATTTGAGAAGTAGTGCTAAACATTTTCCAAACATTACTCCTTACTTCAGGCCTATTATTCCTTCAGATTATGGTGCCTGTTTTGATGGGATCATCATAGCTCAAAGACAGTGGCCTTCATTTTTTAAATGCTTACTAAGTTTCTTTTTTTGTTGTATGTAGATACTTGGGGAGTTTACAAACTATTATACATTTTCATAAATGATCAATGAATTTATAATTTCAGATAAGTTATTAATTTGTATATAAACAATTCAGCATATGAATTTTTATTCCATTTCAGTAAAACTTAAATTACTTACAAAAATTTTTAACATTTCAGTGCGACAACATTTGTCTCGTTTGCCAACCATCGATCCAAATACACGAACTCTTCTGCTGTGTGGCTACCCAAATGTTGGGAAATCTAGCTTTATAAATAAGGTATGTGAATGTTTGGGTTTTTTTTCAAAAATAATACTGAGATACTATTTAATTAATATAAGGTAATATTTAAACAATTTGGTATCCTTATGGTACTGTCTCATGTGAGTAGTAGCAAATCCAAATGTGCAAGTGGAGGTTGAATGAAATTCCTGGAAGGATAAATGGAAAATTATGATAGATTTCACTCTTAGAAATTATTCTGTTTTCCAAAATAGCATGTATCCCATTAACATATTTTCTGATAGATAAATTCTGCAAGAATAACCGTTTTTGTAGCAAAGGTAGCGTATTATAATTATGATATACTGCTTGGAACTTCAGGAAATTTTCAGTAAATGTGTGTGAATAAATCTTGTTTTAAGGTTACAAGAGCAGATGTAGAAGTGCAGCCTTATGCCTTTACTACCAAATCTCTCTTTGTGGGTCACATGGATTATAAGTATCTGCGTTGGCAGGTAAGAACTGTTATTATTTTGCATTTTGAAGACTTAACTGGTTATAATCTGGTTTGCCATTTTGCGATGTGAGTTGCATTTTTGTGTCTTGATGAGACACACTATGTCCGAGAGCTGCTGTGCAAGGTACAGTGTGCCAAATGAGGGCAGTAGTCAAAATATGTTCTCAAAATGTACATATATGGTGTGTTTTCAGTCTGAGGAAAGAATGGAAATGGAATTACTGCCAGCTCACTTTTAATCACTGTCAAATTCTGGGCCAGGTTGTGGCAGAGCTTTCCCGACTCTTTCAATACTTGGAGTGTTGGTTATTCTGAATCCTCGTTCTTCCATTACTCCAGATTCTCAGTTTGCCTGAGTTTACCTGAGTTCAGTCTTATTTATGACTGAAAGGGAAGCATATAACTATCTTTAAAAAGACCAGAAAGCACATATTGTTAATAATGTATCAATCCTGTAATAAAGCCTGACTTAATTATGTTACTTTTAGGTAGTAGATACTCCTGGTATTTTGGATCATCCTTTGGAGGATAGGAACACCATCGAGATGCAGGCTATAACTGCACTTGCACATCTTCGTGCTGCTGTGCTTTACGTGATGGATGTGTCTGAGCAGTGTGGGCACAGCCTGGAGGAGCAAGTAGAGCTCTTCAGAAATATTAAGCCATTGTTTGCTAACAAGGTAGGTTTGCTTTACATTATTGATAAACCCCAGGTTTTTATAACGTGGTAACTTGAATTACGATTCTTTTTTTTTCTTTTTATTAGCCACTTATAATTGTTGCAAACAAATGTGATGTGAAGAGGATTGCAGAGCTTCCTGAAGAGAGTCAGGTTAGACTGCGTCTCCCACCTCTCTCTCTGTCTTCTGACATCTACAAAAATATGAAGTGTTGTGGATGGCTTGGGCAAAGACTTTTACGTGATCATTTCTTTATCTGACTGTTTCATAGTGTAATGGAAAGTAGCTTTCCAGGTTTTGTCCCATACCTTTCTTAAGTACTGTCTAATGTATATCCTTGCCTGAATGTCGTAAATGCCAAACAGAAAGCAAGCCCTTAGTGGTATCAGAAATCTCTGATGCTGTAAAGACTTTCAGTTACTACTGTTGTTGGAAGTAAGACCGAATAGCTTTGCTTAATAATCATTTCATTAAGAGATCAGAGACTGAGCACTAGACTGAGAGGTGTTGCTGAACAGTTGCAGCAGAAAGTCCTGCTGGGCAACATGTTGTGTATACACAGGGCTAATTCTTTTGTATCTACAAGTTCAAGGACACACAGAATTTATGTTTCTCTCACTCTTCTTTCTTTTTTTTTTTCCCCTTGTTGGTCATTTTTAGGTGCCTTATAGAAAGTAGTGGGTCATTTATAGATGCCTTATAGAAAGTAGTTATTTGCTTATAAAAGAAGAAACAGATTAAATAGAACTGTAGTTGTAAAGTTTCTGTAATCTTTTTAGAAATGCATTCTAATAAAATAGTAACAAGTTGGATGTATTGATCTTGGATTAAGATTTCTATTCTTAAGGTATTGGTGTGTTGAATTATGAGCAGAGTATCATTCTTTGGGATAATGTCTCTATTTCAGAAAATATTTGAAAGTTTTGAAGCAGAAGGATTTTCTGTAATAGAGACAAGTACTCTAACAGAAGAAGGTGTAATCCAAGTTAAAACAGAGGTAGGTGTCTTTCCTCTCAACTTCGTTCCAAGTGAACACCTAGCATTTTGCCTCATTTGTGTGAACTTAATCTCAGTTACACAATCAGTTACAAATCATAATTTTAAAAAATTTGGGGAGTTTTTTCTGAGTTCTGTTGCTTTCTCTTATTGTCAGCTCATGGTAAAAAAAAAAGGATCATGTGCATCTTCTCATGATACTTTTTATATAAAATAGTTCAGTGCTTTCTTGAGAACTAGGGAGATAAGAGGTTAGACAGAAGATGAGATGTGAAGCCACGTACTTGGGATTGAAAGCCTACTGTGTCATTTCTTGTATCAGGAAGGTTTCATTCCTTACCTAATGTTGCCATGTGCACTTTCAGGCCTGTGACAGACTGTTGGCCCATCGTGTTGATACCAAAATGAAAGGAAATAAAGTGAATGAAGTATTGAATAGATTACACTTGGCCATGCCAACCAAAAGAGATAACAAGGTAGGCTACGTGTTTACAATTTTTAGTGTATTTCCCAGTACTTCTTAAGTAGGATAAGAATTCTGCCCTATTAACATGTGAACTGATTCATATGGTGCAATTTGCTTATTTTTTATCTATAACTGCCTTTGCTGGTGGGAGAGCCAGCTTGGGATTTCGTATGCTTTAGAAATACATTACTCTGCAATGTTGATATATATAGCATTATAAAAAAAAATATTCAAACATTTTTCCCCTTTTCTGTTGGGGTGGATTGTTGCATTAATTTCAGGAGCGGCTGCCTTTTATACCTGAGGGAGCAGTAGCACGTAAGAAACGCATGGAAGTAGACACACCCAGGAGGAAATTGGTAAGTGGCATCACTTGAATTGGAAATCAGCAGATGGCTTTTACATTTGCTGTAATAGCACACAGTTTTAAAATTGGAATGTATATAAAGACATGAATGTCTTTGCAGGAGAGAGATCTTGAAGTTGAAATGGGAGATGATTATGTTTTGGATCTGCAGAGTAAGTATTCTGTAGCAGTCATTATATTTAAGCAGTAAAGTTGGCTATTTCAGTCTTAAGACTGAAAGACCTAAACCTGACTTCTTTCAACTAAGTACCAGTGCCACCATTTTATTGCATACTGTCCTTTACTTCTTTTCCAGAGCTGGTGATCTGCAGTCACTGTTCCTTTTTTCATAATGTCACTCAGTTGTTTCCCCTTTTAGAGTCACAGACATATAATGACTGGTCTGATGATTCAAGTGTTTTCTTCCCTTCTGTTTCATATTGTGCTATTTCATTAATTCTTGATGCTCTCTTTGTTAAGAAAGTATCAGCATGAGACAGACTGCAGGTATTTGTTTCAGCTGGGTATCTGTTGCTTTTTGTGGCTGGGCAGTGGATCATTATTGAACAATATTTGGCAGGAGAAGGGATCAGCAGTATTTGTGACGTTTCAAGAGAAGACATTAAATTTTTGCCACTTAGGGATATGTTGGGGTTTTTTTATTGTGATCTGAGTGTTGTTTTCTGTCATTGAACATTCTTTGAAGTTATTTTTGTCTCTTTATTAACTTCTGTTAACTTTTTTATTTTTAAGAATACTGGGACTTAATGAATGCATCTGAAAAATATGATAAGATACCAGAGATATGGGAAGGTCATAATATACTTGACTACATTGATCCGGATATAATGAAAGTGAGTTTTCCCTTCTCTTTTTTACACTTACCTTGCCTCTCTATCCCTTTATTTTTTTAGTGTAAATTACTGTATTCTTTGATTAAAAATAGCACCAGTTCTTTTACATTGTCTGCACTTGCCATGGGAAAAAGATACTGTTTTCTGAATGTTTTCAGAAGAATAGAAAATTGCCTTACCTTGTCAGAATGATGGTGATCTTATCTTTTCTGTCTTAAAATATGAGGTTTTCAGGAGAAGTTGTATTTCTTCTTTCTTTGACTATAGCTAGAAGGGATGTAGCTGTCAAACTTTATGTATTATTAATAATATGAAATTCACCCATCAAATTTGTGTCTACTGGAGTAAACGGAACTCAATTCTCAATTTGTAACATTTTTGTTGAATAACGAGCACTGCTCTTACTTCTTGCTGGTTGTTAAGGAGAAGTGGTGAGTGCGTACTGTGGAGCCCACTGGTTGTGCGGTTGGGTTCATGTGAATTCCTGGTGTTCCAGACTCATGTTACATGTAGAAAGAGTTGGTTTTTTTCCAGAGTGTGTTTCCAGAAGAACTCTAACCATTCTATGATTTTAAGTCAAGGATTTGATGAGCGTCTTGATTTTCATTTCATCTCTTCAAAATCTCAGAAACTGGAAGAATTAGAGAAGGAGGAAGAGCTGAGAGAAGCTGCTGGAGAATATGACAGTGAACCAGAAAGTGAAGATGAAGAAATGATGGAAATCCGACAGTTGGCAAAACAGATCCGAGAAAAGAAGAAACTGAAAATCCTGCAGTCAAAGGAAAAAGATACTCGCGGTCCGAGGATGCCTAGAACAGCTAAAAAGGCAAGTAAACAATACATTCTGTAGTAAAATCTTGCCGATGTGTAATAGATTTGTGAAAACACACAATATCTGGCAGTGGAACTGATCACTCTGTCTCATGTGTGGCCCTCTCACTTGCTGCTTCCCTCCTTCTGCCCTCCTCAGAGTTCTGGGCACTACCTGGTTACAGAGGCCAAACCAGAGGAGTGATAGTAGCCCCCCTTCTTTTGCGTAACACAACTGAGTCTTTTGTCAGATTACATATATATTGCAGAAAAACTTCTGAAGAATACAGTTCAGCTCATTTAATGGGATTACTGCATTGTATTATTTTTATTATTATCATTTTAAATGCAAAGAATTAGGAGAATTATATACTTAAAATGATGTTAAATTTGTTGTGGAGCCCTCCCTATGCTGGAAAAGATTATATATATTTCTTTTTGGAAGCTAGGTATCACACTTTCTAGTGTTGGAATCTCTTGTGACCAGTCAGAGGTGATTGCAGAACGACAAACTCATAACTGGACATTTTGATAAAATGAATCTTGCTGATTCTGTATCCAATATTTCTTATCTCCCCCAAAGTGTGTGCCTTTTGGGGAAAGGAAACATTGCTGACTGAAATACCTCTTTGTCACCTTCCCCCCCAAAAAGGCAAACTATTTGAAAGATCTTTAGGGAATGCTGGGATATTGCAGTCCTGTGAAGAAGGATTTATGGGTGAAGAGAACTAAGTTGCAATAAATGAAATGTGAACTTATGACTTTCATTATCTGCTTGTGGGTTGTGTCAACGAAAGAAATCTGTAGTGAATATAAATGGGCTTATGGTGGTATATTAAGACAAAAAATAAGATAGAACCATACTTCTTTAAAAGAAAGATGTTTTCTTTGCTGTCTTTACAGGTCGAGCGGAAGGTGTTAGAGAAAGAAATGACTGATCTTGGACTCGACATGACAAATAAAGATGATGTAAGTTTTTGCTAAGTAAACGCAATGTTTATCTAAAAGAGATCAATTTCAATACATGCTACATTTCTTTGAGCCCATTTGAAGTGCGTATTACATTGGCACAAGAGAGAGGTGAGGTCTCTGAAGGAGAAAATAGGAAACCCAGATGAGGTAGTCGATACCTGCACTTTTGAGTGACGTGAGCAATACGATTTGGATAGGCTGAAAAAATAACATTTATCAAGAATCACATATATATGTTTTTTTATATATATATATGCACTGCTTTCTGTTTGAACTCTTTTGGAATCTGTATAGGATTCAAGAAGGGAGTTTGGCTAAATGTACTTCTTAATTTTCAAGTCTGCTTTGTTGGATGAGACACTACTATGTCAGAAATAGTAATAATGACAAATCAACTTATCTTTTTACAGTTCATTAATGCTGTGAGTTTTAATTGAAGATTTTGAGGGCAACTGGCGTCTTTAAGTGTAAGGCAGCTAAAGTACTTCAAACAGATTTGCCTTCAGGAGACATTTCATTTTATCAGAAATTAAAAAAATACCCATTTTGTACAGCAAATGCAGCAGTGTTATGGCTATCTAGGTCTTGAGACACAAAATTCTTTAACTAAACAAGGAGTTAGGAAAGAAGGAATGTCAGCACTACATGTCTGAAGTGAGCATTTATGCTTCTCCCAGCTGACTTGGCGTATTGACTTAGGAGCAACCCCAGTGAGGAAGAATTTAATACTTGTGCTGTAGGATGATAAGTCTTCATGGAGGAAATTCCTTAGGGCTCTGTCCTGAAAAGAGGGCACAAATCAGGGTGGGTTTCTTCATTGCTTTTTTGCTGTTGCAAAATTGCTTCAGTGTTGCTGTCCATTAATTGTCTGTGTCTTTTTATCCATTGCTTATGAATCTACTCGGAAAAAAATGAGAAAACTGGAGTTAATAATTGTGAGAAGAGTATGTTATTATTCACCAAAATTTGAATATTACTGTAGGACAGAAAGGCGGTGACCAGTGGTTGACAAGGTCTTTGTGTTACTATGGAATAACCGAAATAATGTGTCACAGCAGTCCACTTTTTGGTTTTTTTGTATTAGTCTAATTAGAAATGGAGCATGCCTGAGCTGATCGTTTCTGTTTTTAATAATTAAAGTGATGTTTTGAATTTCAGGCCCATTATGTGAGAAGGTCCCGTAGTGTTACAAGGAAACGTAAACGTGATGAGTCTGAAACCCCCAAGTCTGTGGCACGCAGTCGCAGCTCCTCTCGCACACCGCGGGATGTCTCTGGTCTTCGTGATGAAAAGGTTTGTTGGAAGTTATTTATAGCAATTAAAACAGCGTAATTTGGCTTAAGCCAGCTTCTGGGAAACTTCCTGCCAGGCTGGTTGTGTTTGTCAGGAGTTCACCACCTTCTTGCAGCTTCATCTTCTGTTCGTTTGAACGCTCTCTACTTCAAAAATGCCTAGTTTGTTCTTAAAAATAAGTTGTAATAATTGACTAAGAAAACACATTTTAAATTTTTGTCTCTAAATGCAAGTCTGACAGAAGAGTTCTACAAACTGTGGGGTTCCACTGTTAGGAAGTTAGGAATTCCAGGGGCAGTGGGATCAAGTTGTTAGGAGGATTCGTGTCGGTTGCAGCGATACTGATCCAGAGCTGCAGATGGTGCCCTTCGTTGGGTGATAGTTACTGTCCTTGTTAAAATCGTCTGGCTTAGTGGTTGTTTAAAAGGTAAAACCAGTGACCTGAGTTACTGAGGCCGTTACTCTGCATGTCTGTCTGTCTGTTTCTAAATAGATGGTGAAGAAGGTCAAGACTATGGCAAAGAAGGCTCAAAAGAAAATGAATCGCCTGGGCAGGAAAGGGGAGTCGGACAGACACATATTTGACTTGAAGCCAAAGCATCTGCTGGCTGGAAAGAGGAAATCTGGGAAAACACAGAGAAGATAAGCAGGCTTCTGAATTAAAACTAATTAAAACTAAGTTTATTAAAACTAATTTCTAGTCCTGTCTTCCTTTTTAGTCATATGAGGTGTTTAAAAAGTACCTGGTTTGTGTTAGTGGTTAAGATACGTGAAGCTCAGAGGAAAAGTTCCGATATCTTGATCTTGCAGTTCCAATACGTAATAAATTTGTCGATACCAGTGGCAGAAACCATTTGTAAATAGACATAAAAAATACCACTTCATTCCATTTTCTTATTACTGACTTCCATGTAGCAGTAAAGCACTTAAAGTTCTATGTGAAAGTAGATTTAAAACGAGGTTACGTCTAGAAATGTGAAGTATTTGTTAATGAATTAAACAGCACTAAAAATGCAGAGCTTCATGAGGCACAACATCAGTCAGGGTTGGTTTCCCCTGTGCGAGTTCACTCTGTGATGCGTGGGAACGATGAGTTTATGGTGTAGGGAAAGGCTGGGATGGGTGGGGGAGTGAGGGGACAGCGACAAGAACCGTGCAAAGGCAGCGTGTGTGCGCTGAGCCGGCTTTGGGTGAGTGGGAGGAACACTGCCCCTTGGCCAGGCCCCACGGGGACTGGAGCTGGGGGAGTGAGGGCAGTTCTGGTGCTGACCTGCCACCTGCAGTAACCTCACACCGCCCGGGCGGGGAGGGTCACAACCTTACAGCTTTTAATAGTTCAGATTAATATTTCAGGTGTGGAGAAATTGAAGACCAGACTGACATTCTGTCCTGAGTGCACATCGATTACGTTACTGTCATCCTCTGCTTAGGAAGACGTTTTCTTAGGAAGAGAAAAATTCTGTATCTGTTCAAGGCAAAATATATTGTCAAATGGGAACTATTCAATTTTTTGTCCCTAGGTGGTCAAGAACACAATAGGAATTATCTAGAGGTTAGTGAAATTGCACGGTATAATGTGTCACCTGAACAATACACTTAAAATGCACAGTTTTAAAGATTAAATGGGAATCCAATGGAATATGAGTGTTAAACCCAAAAAGGTAAGAGGAAAGATTCTTTAAATTATTATTTTTTAAATACAAAGGCTAAGGAGAGTGTGCAGTTGTCAGCTTTGGCATATTGGAGCATTACGTGTAAATCCATATTGTTTCCCTCATCTACTTTGTGTAGTAAATTGGGTATTAAAAATGTACTGTAACACTGCAAAGAAGTTCAGTGTCAAGAAAAAACTGCAATGTCAAAACTTTTAAGGGATTTTGAAGAACTGTTCTGCAAATCTTAGCTTTAGGCCTCCTTATGTGCTTTATTTCTACTTCAGGGTGTGCTTTGTCAGCTTTAGCTCCAAGCTGGATGCTTCAACTAGAAAAAAGCAGAACTTTGCTACAATAAATTCATGCCCCAGTCCCCCACCCCACACGTGTCACAGGCACGCTCCTGTTTATAGTGTGGTCATGACAGGGGTTATTCCCCATGGGGCTCAAAGTCTGGAAAGAAAACACCAGTCCACGGTTTTAGGTTAGGTATTTTAATCATAATCTTACCTTTTAAGACACAATTTTATTTAAAAAGTATTTCAAGTATTTGAAAAGTCCTCTAATGTATTACTTAGGTGGTGTGGCTGATCACACTGAATGCAGGAGAGCAGTGACGCTGCTCCCTCACCCGCTGGTACTTCAGCTTCAAGACAATGTCATCAGTTCAGGGTGACATCCAACAAACTGGGCTCTGAAACCCACCAGGTGTTGAACCACAGGGAAGCGTCAGCGCTGGAACCAACAACTGCGGTGCCAAAGAGGAACGTTAACCATTGGAAAAGTTTAGTTTCACCTCGAAACCAGACACAGCCAAGTTAAAGCCACGTTTTACATGCATGAAGCGGCATGAACAACATCCTACTTCATCAAGACACTTCTGGGAGAAGGTAATTTAAGAAACCTAGATTGAGTAGTCTGCTAACAGAAAAAAACCCCAACACAACTAAGGTTTTTTTGGGGAAAAAAAACCCCAAACACAAAAATCTTGAATTCAAATTGAGATACCCTTGATTATTTGTCTTACTAAAAAAGCCTTCCCTTTTCCTTACTAAAAAAGCCCTCCCTGCAATTGACTGCAGGATCAAAAAGGATTAGCTCTTGCCCTCTGGTACAATTTCTGATTAACTGAAATGAAGACCTGATGTAAGCCTATAAATTGTCAATCCTGAATTTTGTGAGTTTTCCAGGAATGACTATTCCAGTAGATGTTTCAGGGAAAAAAAAACCAACCTTGTATCAAGAGGCCTTTGTTTTCTGGAAGATGGAGCAGAGTCATTGAATGCGTGTCCCTTCTGCAGACACAGGCTACTCCTACACTGGGTAGGCTACATTTACATTTGGTGTAATTAATTAAACCCTCCCTCCTTTTTCTTTTTTTTTTTTTTTGAGATGCCCTTACTTAGCCATCAACTCACCAGAAAAAAATGGTGGGGGAAAAAAAAAACCACCAATCCTGCAGTGTTTATCACCCAGAGCTACGACATGTATTGCAGGACTTCAAAGCGAAACTCGGTCCGTGCAGACAATCCAATTACTTACACTTTTATGTGTTTGGTTAATTATAGAGTACAGCAGCTGAAGAGATTTGCTTTCTGCAATTAAAAATAATCCTGATTACTTTAAATTAATTGTGTTTCCTTCAGGCAGCTAGCCTTCTCAACAGCAATGCAGAACTCAAGCTCTTTTGCAATCACTATTTTGGGAGGCGGCGTGACGTTGGGTTGGGAAGGCGCCAGCTCCACCCAAGGAGCTGGAGAGGAGGTGCCCACCTCCCCTGCAGCCCCTGTCCCTGTGCCAGCAACTGGGCACACACGGGCTGAGGGTCTTTCATGTCACACCAGGCAATGGAGAAAGATGAACCCAGGGGGGTTCTTATGTTACCTTCACTCATTTTTACATGAGATGAAGCTAAACTCGCCCAGGAGGAACGGGGCTGGGGGTAAGAGGAGGAGAAGAGAAGAAAAAAAACACTGGTTATAACCATCTCTGTATAAAGTTATTTGTTAAACATGCTCCAGGCCCATCACTTTTCTGCACCCAATAGTAGTTACCGAGACAGCACATCACTGTAGCCTTCAGCATCTTCTACCCCAGCTATTTACATCCTGTGTATTTTTTCATGATCAACAAATTTGTTCAAGTTAGGTAAGTTATCCCACCACTTGAAAAGAAAGGTCTCTGCAATTAGTTTAAACCACGGAGTAATCTTAACTTCATTCTTGGAGGCTTTCTCCAAGAGCTGTTTCAGTTCTTTCTGTGTCACGTAGCAGTAGCTCTGGATCTCATTAGGGTCGGGATTCAGCGTTACGTCCTTCCGTACAAATAAGATGTAGTCGATCTCGTGTTCACCCCAGATCCCATCAGACTTGGCCTTGTAGTGGATTCGTGTCAGGTAGGAGATTTCTTCTGGAGTCACCTACAACCAAACACTTGTCAGAACCGGTGCCAAAGCAGAGTAATCGGCACCGTTTGGCATTACAGAAGAATTATCAACTGGTGCCCTCTTCCTTAAAATTATTTTTCCCCCAAGTGTACATCTGCAATGCACTTCTTCACAAAGAATTACTATGAAAAAAATTGTTGTACTTTGATGACATGACTTACACAGCATTTCTCTCGTCAGACTCACCCTGTGACATTTTGAGTGGATTTGTTCTATACAGTAATTACTAAATAACATTTACCAGAGCTTAACCCACACTTACCGAAGCACTGATGAACACAAGCACTATCACCTGCCTCCCAAGGAAAAGACCTGGCAGCTACTTAGAGCCAAGGCCAGAACTGTGAACTGTCAGACCACACATAGCCCTGATCTATCAGGGATCTGTGCTAGTGGCAGACCAGGTAATTAATTCTGGGGAAAACCCAACCATCGGGTTTCCCAAGTCCACACTGCTTCTCCCAAGTCCCACGACACAAACATCATTAGCTACAAAAATGTGGAAAGAGATTTCGGCCACAAGCGTAATCCAGCCAGCTTCACCCTGCTCCCCCTGCACTCCCAAACCCCCATCAGAAAGGAAGGTACCAGGGCAGTGTGACTGTTCTGGAAGAAAGACCGAGTGTGCAGGGCATCCTGCTTCCCATGGGAAACTGGGGATTGCAGAGGGACTCTGCAGGGATGCTGGCAGCAGCTCCCAGCAATGCCCTCCAGGAGCAGCAGCCCACGCTGCCATGGGCCCGGAGGAAGGAGGGCACGTTGCCTTCCCCCGGGGAAGCGGGACAGCCCGCCCAGCTGGAAAACACGCCGGCACCCCATAGTCAGGCCTGACGCAACGCAATCCTTCATTACTGTGCCAGTTAGTCTTTGGCCCATACTCAGTTTGAGCAGTGGAATATTCCAAAATACCATTTAGCAATACCAGCTTTTGAGACTCTGGAATACAGATGAAGAAGTCTCAAATTCACTAAGTTCTCCACATCTCCAAAGTTAAAATCATTTTTAGGTTTCAAGCTCACCCTATCTGCCAGATGCAGTCAGCCTGTAAACTGGCAAACAATGGCAAGAATTCCTGTTTCTCCTTCCTTCCTTTACCTGTTCCATGGGAATTCCTAACTCTGCTTTCAGACGTCTCTGTGCCGCTCTCCGAACACCAATGGCATTATTCTCTTCCAGTTCTAGTGGGTGGCTTAGAGGGTGACTGCAGCAAGTGTTGGTGAAACAATCTGCAAGAAGTTTGTACCAGTACATTTTTGACATGTATAAAGCATTGCAAAAAAACCCAAACCCTCAAACCCCCCAAAAACCAACCACCCACCACCAGAAAACCCCCCAAAGTTAGGACAGTTATTCAACACATCACAACTTTTTTTTGTAGAGAAGGGTCAGAGAGGAAGGAGGATGTTTTCCCTTCTTATTTTTCTTTCCATATTTTGCACCAAGATTTGTCTGTACCAAGCCTTACTTTGCAGGTTAGTGTTCCATACACATGAGCACATACATTCCATACCCAAGACACCATCTACTTAGAGAGACGGTTTGAAAAGCCTTTGTTTATCTTGCAAACACTAATTAAAATTACTTTTGGGAGCTTATATGCAACAGATTATTGAAAATACTCCCAGAGCTTCAAGACCAGCTGACAATAAGTAGAAGTAAATAAGCCGTTTATGCTTGTGTTTAAAGAACAGATGGCCTACACTCTCTGCTTCAAAGGTATTAAAAAATTACTTAGCAGTAATGTAGAATAACTCTGATTGGCCAGCCTTTTTTTTCCTAAGAGTCTACCTCAAAAACATCTAAAATAGAGTCAGACTACCTGCAAACTTACATTTGAGCATTTTGATTTTTGCAGCTACTACAGCAATTGCTTCAACTCCACTAAATAGGTCTTGCAGCAAAGGAGGTAAACAACGTACGCTCTGCACTTGCACAAACAGGATCAAACAAGTCAGGGAACAATCATTTCCCAGGAGTATGTGTAACAATAAGCTAGTGTTCCCATTATCTTATTCCATCCATCAGGTAAGTACATCTCAAACTCTTAAAAGTATCTCCTCTCCAAAGAAGTAAATTCTAAAATCTCAGAATGAGTCACATTGTAAAATTAGACCGGCACGTTTTAAAAATATTGATTTAAGCAAAGCATTTTTATAAATACAATGTATTTCAGTACTAACCTGGAAATGTAATTTTTGCATTTGACCTCTGCTGCAGCAACAGTTTATTTTCTGTATTAAATAAGAAAACACTGAAAGCTCGGTGCAGTAAACCTAAAAACAAAACAGAAAAAACACGGAGAGCTCTTTAAAAGGAGAAAAACCCAAAATATATGAAGACAGAGTTTAAGGGCTTAAAATGCCCTAATTTTTGCATAACCTAAATTTAAAATTCATGTATCTTAAAAAGCAAGGATTTGATAAAAATCTCAGAGTTATTTAGGTTTCTCTGCCAGCTTGCGCAAAACATTCTGCAATTAGAAAAGAGCTAAGAACAACACTGCAGCAGAAGAGCTCTACTAAACTCAGTCAGATCACCCTTCTGAAGACACACATTTGAGCAAGCTTCTAAGGAGGGCTCAGCATCCATAATTTACTATCAAAAAGAGATGATGCAAAAAGCCCTAAAAAATTGTATGGAATTTCAAGAAGCTTCAGGAATTGCAGAAGTACAAAATCCCTTAAAAACAGTACAATTGCTATTTTCTGCAACTTTTGAGTTTGTTATTCCTCACTCTACAGGAAGATGCTTCCCATGAGTATGGGAAAGGAGGTCACAAACTACTGTGAGAGATTCATGAATCTGACTAACCTAACATAAACTCCACAATCAATCACAATGACAGCAACAACATTTCCTGTTAGCAATATTTGAAGTAGAACTCTGTGTGAACTACTTAAAAATCAAAGTCTCTTCTACTTGAAAAAAACTTGGCAAAGAAGCAAGTGTCATGCTTTAAAAAAAGCTACATAGAATCAGGTATCTGTAATAGGAATATAGTACTATTTTATCATCAAAATGTGATTCAAAAATATTTATCAAGACATACAGCTTACATCCACAATCCCACATTTCTCTCCTTTGCTACTGCCTCCAACTGTGTATTCCTCCACATTGCAGTATTTTTGACATCAGATAAGGTATGCTGGGGGGGAGGAGGGGTGTGTGCAGCAGAACTTGCTCTGGTTTGTTCCAACACTCACCTGAGATTAAGGCTTTCATTTAATCATGACTATATTCTAAAAATATCCCATCAACTTAATGGTTCATTTAGAAAGTAAGCAAGCTGTACCTTTGTCAATGTTTTCATTCAAGTGACAGTTTTTCTTGGTATCTGCTCCAATCTTATTATCATTTTCATCAATAAGGATGCACATCTCTGCCAAGAGCTGCACCTGCTGCTCATCCAGGTGATCGGTGTTTACTTCAGGCATCGTGAGGGTAGCACACGTTCTACTGAAATAAACAACAAAAAGAACAGTCATTCAATAACAGTAACATCTATAATGTTCTTTCTGGGTAGAGTGTGAGAAATAATCAAATGGCTAGGTTTTTCAACGTGGTGTAAATTGTGCACCAATTGTATTTTGGGGGTTTTACATGCTTTTGGATTTCTGAAACTTCCTACCCATGATATCAAATGTTGCAATGCGATGTGTAGGTGCCTAAAAGGTTTCTTTTTTGTTTCTCTGAAACTCCATGCAGCAGAGTGGCTGCCGCAGGCCAGACGTGCCAAGCGTAACACTTTGATGGGCTGGTGGTATAAGAAATCCAATTCCATATTCCACAGAGCACAGATGTTACCCTGCCCAATCCCACAGCATATACATTGCCAGACAGCACGTATACTTCCCTCCCTGTCAGTGAGAACTAAGTAATGAGGATTCCCTGCCCAAGCACTTCTACTGGGGTCTGGAGCACAAGTGTTATGAGGAGAGGCTGAGGGAGCTGGGGTTGTTCAGTCTGGAGAAAAGAAGGCTGAGGGGAGACCTTATCGCTCTCTACAACTACCTGAAAGGAGGGTGTAGAGACGCGGGGGTCGGTCTCTTCTGCCAAGTCACAGGTGACAGGACAAGAGGAAACGGCCTCAAGTTGCACCAGGGGAGGTTCAGATTGGATATTACTGAAAGGTTATCGAGCATTGGGATGGGCTGCCCAGGGAAGTGGCTGAGGCACCATTCCTGGAGGTGTTCAAAAGACGGGTTGACATGGTGCTGGGGGACACGGTTTAGTGACGGTTTTTTTGTCAGAGTTAGGTTGATGGTTGGACTAGAGGATCTTGAAGGTCCCCTCCAACCTAGATGATTCTATGATTTCCTCACTTTAAAATGTCTGGAGTAGAAAGTGTACATGCTTCCCCTCCAGGTGTCTTGTGATTTAATTCATTCCAAGTCATATTTGAATATCTTCTGAGACGGAGACATGATACTAATCCACT
>JAHREE010000143.1:5532929-5781538 GCA_033628505.1 Tringa tobata | reverse complement strand
TGTATGTAAAAATATAAAACTGTTCAACACATCTGTGTGTGTGAACACAGAGTTTGGTACTTCGGGCCTTAAAAAGTAATCCTGAATGCTGCAGAAACTGTCAAACTGAAAGCCATTGAAAGAGTGGTTCCCAAGGGAGACAGGAAGGAGGTTGGAAGAGAGAATATACATGTGTTTGGGATCTCATCATGTTTTGAAAAGAAACAGAAATGTGATGAGCACTGAAAACCTGTTCCTAATTCTTGACCATATGTCCAAGAACCGGAAGGTACTTAGTGAAGCCCAGAAAATTGGCAGTAACTTGTTTATGGGATGGGCTGCTTTGAATTTTCAGTCCTGTCTTTCTACAGCAGAGGAATCTAGCCACAGTGAAAAAAGAAATGTAGTCAAATAAGGAACTGCCTGATGGTAGTTCTTTCTCTTCTCTCTTCTTTAATTTGTGAATATAGCTAATTAGTTACTACTGATTAATCACACATAAAAAGCTCTGATGGGATTAGGTGCAGGGGAGGACTGTGCAGAGTCCAGAGGAAATGAAAAAAAAAAAAAAAATCATTTTAGTGCAGTACATGATACTGGCACAACCTGAATTTTATTTTAGATTCACTGTGGAATTGATGTCAGGTTACTGGAACTCAGGTGTTCCAAAAGCTAAAAATTACAATACCAAGTTTTCTAATGAGAAAATTTGAGGATGGATGGGCATCAAAAACTTAAGTAAATCTAGTCTAATTTTGAGATAAATTTATATATCTTTATATATTTAGATTTTTGTGATATAAAAACCAAAGCAAATTTAAAGCTGTTTTTATTCATAGTGCATACTGTGGTTTTGGTAAGGTATGCTTCTCCTTGGCTTTATGATATGTTAAAAAGCTGAAAACACAATGTCAAAACCACCAAATTGGTTAATGCCTTGTCTTGTTAATAACGATGGTGCTCATTCCTAGCTTGAGATCTAGTGTGTTGGCGGATCTTAAATTGGAAGTGGCCCTGGGTTTGGTTTAAATTTTCTCTGATCGGCTTATATAAAAGGAAGCTCAGTTGCCTTGTTAGCTTTGCCAACTCTGCTCTCCTATTTCTCTGCAGACTATTGCAGCTCTTTTAAGTTGTAATTGTTGTTTCAGAAATCATTTATGCTGGAGAATGAATTTTTATTTTGTTCTCAATGTTCATGATCAAAAAATTTTGAGTAATCAATCCCAAAACATTTGAAATGTTTAATAACTGGTACCCCATGAAACTAAAAATAATTTCTGTTGAATATCAGGTTTAAATTAAAAAAAAATCCAGTAATTAATTGTTTCTAAAAATAAGATTTTGACAGTAAAGAACATATTCTCCACCTTTATGCAAGAAATGAAACATAATTTGGTTTTTCTTAAATAGGGGAAAGCAGTAGATTATGCATGGTAATATTAATTGGTGATACTGTCAGGTGTTTTTAGGGATGTTAAAATGCATATTTGGCTTTAACAAGCTGGCAAAAATTAGCAACAACAACAACAGCCTGGTACATCAGGTGCACTTTCACTCTTTTCATGGGCACTTTTACTATTAAGAAAGTGAAAACGTGAGCTGTCAAAAATGGTGGAAAGTAGTTTTCAGAACTTCTGGCATTAAAATTAATTTCTGCTTATTGTGTAAACAAGCACATCGATCAAATTTTGTGTACTAACATTTGATGTTGCACAATACATTTTTAACCTGACAGTGTCCCTAAATTATCATGTCTGTTTGCTTTCATTTTCCAGCTGGGTTTTAATTTTGCATGCATTTCAGTGAAATAGAATATGCATAATAGTTGTTTCCTGGAAGCATTTTGGGGCTGTCTCTGCTAGTGTTCTCCAAAATTGGTAGTGGAATTTATTTTTCTTTTGTGGAGGTGTGTTAGCTAATGAATAAGTAATACAGAAGTGTTTCTACTTTATGTACATATATGCATATGTGGTTTTGAACTTAATGTTGTTTGAAGAGTAGCTGTAAGTAATAGGGATCCCTTCTTTTTAATGACAACCCAAACAACTCCAATTTAGTAGAAATAAATATTTCTATTTTGAGGAAAAAAAAAAATTTAACTCTGGTTGTTTTGGCAAAGCAATTTGTAATGTGTGATGCTTGTGCTTAGTTTATCATAGGAGCCTCTGTGAAGTTGTTTTTTTGAAGTAATGCCAATAGAAAGTGGAAGTTGTGCATCTGCTCGCCAAGCAAAGCAGAAACGCAAATCGCACAGTCTTTCAATCCGAAGAACCAACAGTTCCGAGCAAGAACGGGCAGGACTGCAGAGAGACATGTTGGAGGGGCAGGTAAGATAATACACTGCTGCTTGGGTAACTTCCTTAACTTATGTTTTCAGCGCAAAGAAATGAAATCAATTGAAGTAATGAAATACATCCAGTAGAGCTGCAGGAACAGCAGACTTCCTAGCTTTTAAATGCTGACTGTCCTTGGCGGCTATTGACGTGGATGTTCAGGATGTTCTGATTACAGGTTGTAATCAGACCTGTGGAGCTTTATATTGGCTTTTGTGTGTTGTTGCATGAATGATAAAGCCATGAAGAAATACAAAGGAACAGCCTCTTTATTTCACTGTACCTCTTCCCTCTCCCCACCCCTTAAAGTTGAAGATTGATTCTTGATTTCTTAAGTTTGAATTTGGAATAGTAGTAACACAGGAATATGAATAAACCAAAATATTTGTTATTACGACTCTGATAAGGAAGGTATTAGTGGAAATGCTGTTCTGTGTTCCTTTCTATAAAGTAAACAAATATTGCCTGCTTGACAGACGTGAGCTAACTTAAATTTTTGTTTGTGGTTTTGTTGTTTGTTTGTTTTTAATTTGGCTTAGGTGAAGGTATGATTTTTGTATATTAAACTTAAGGGAAAGAACAACAACCACAAACTTTGGTAATTTTCTTAATCATGTCAGTCTGTGTAGTGGGCACAGCCTGGAGCCACGTGGAGTGTTTCACCCAACAATACTGAGATTAACTGTTGGTCAGGGCCCTGTAGGAAGTGTTTGAAGCAGTGCTGCCAAAGATAAGCAAATAGCAGTTTGAAAACCACTTACTGTCAAATTGAATATGCAATCTTAATGCCGGCCTGGCAAAGATAATGCAAAACTTGATTTTTATCAGAGAGGGGTTTTGAAATACCAATGATGTTTGGCTACAAGAAACCTCGTTTTTTGAACTCTGCAGATACTCTGGAAGGAAAACCTTGTGTTTTCTCAGTGTTGTGACAGATTTTTTTGTTTGTTTGGTTGGTTTTTGTTACATGGATCTATTATGCAGTTTATTACAGTGTTAGTTTTCGGGGAACTAACAGAGCACAACTTGTTCCCTTTAGCCATCTAGAAGTCAGAGAATGTAAATACTTGGACAGAAAACTGATTGTGTATTTGGGCTATTACAGCCTTACTTCAGGAAAGCAGTGAAGGGCAGCTGAGAGGTCAAGGCATCCTGTCACTTCTGTGTAGTAGACTAAAATTTTAAGGTGTTTTAGTATTTCTCATCAAGCTCTATAATTGTATTATGCTGTAATACGTAAATGTTTTACTTGTTTTATGTATCATCTTATTTAAATTGGTTGACCTTTAACCTTGAACAGCCCATAGCAGATTCTAATGAGTAGAGAGTATTAATGTTGCTTCACAGCAGAGCTGTAAACCACATCAGATCTAGAAAAGTACTTTTGCAGATAAACAGATAACATTATTACATGGTATTTTAATAAGCTAATTTAAATAATGCCAACTTTAAAGAGAGTAAAGGAAATTGGTGCGTTTTACTATGCTGGTTACTTTAGGACAGGTTTAGATTTGCTTATGTTTTCAGGCTCTGAGAAGGGGATTGAAAACCTTTCCTACATCTCTTTTTCTGTTTTGAAAGTTGTAGGTTAACTTAGTTCCTTTCATAACCTTACTGTATGGAATTATTGGGTATTGAATCGGAT
Organism: Tringa tobata; assembly: GCA_033628505.1. Taxonomy (NCBI): domain Eukaryota; kingdom Metazoa; phylum Chordata; class Aves; order Charadriiformes; family Scolopacidae; genus Tringa; species Tringa tobata. Next base: position 5,777,581 of record JAHREE010000143.1, on the reverse strand, counting down.
ATAATTCTAACTTCAGCGTTTCTCTTAATAGTGTTTCATTTGTATAGTATTCTTGTTTAATCAATCTTGTTTCAAGTTGGTTTTAATCAGGATGTGTTTCACATTCTGGTTGACTGTGAATGCATGAACAAAAGTACTGTCTCAAGGGAGAGGCAGACGAAGATGCAGAAAGGAATATCCTAGGGGGACATAAGGAACATAGGACCGCCTCTTTCAGCACAGTGCCATGGCTTAAAGGAGCTGTGAAACTCCTACTTTGAATTATGCACAAAGCAAATGTGCTCTGTGTCCTGGCCATTTAGGGGCTTCTCTTGCTCATCTCTTTAAAATTGATGTTCAGAAATAACTTACAAAATCGGGATCATGATAGGCTTTTCTGATTGTTTCTGAAGACAATCATCTTGACTGTATGAACCAAAATGTGAATAACTTCTGGTTGTTTAGATGCTGACTTGGTGGAAGGCTCATGCTGCCCTCTGATGGCTAATACGCACACTCTTCGTCCTAATTCAGTTTATAGGAATGGAACCAATTTCTTTTGGTTTGGGTTTCCTGGAACATTTTAAAAGAAAACAAGCCAGAATAATCTTTAGACTTGCATTGAGTAATGAAGTTCGCTCCAACTTGGGTGGTGTCCTGTGCTCTTGTTGCCACTCTCATGGGAGTTTGTACTTCCATTCTGGAAATGCTCCTTTTGTACTTCTAGACCTGAAATAGTGGTTTGTGCTGTGGCAGAAGCTGCTTTAGTAGAATTTATTCAGGTAGTGCTCAAGGGCGGTTCTCCCTTTGATCCTTGGGTGAATTAATTGATTATAGTTATTAGACTAATGACAGTATTTTCTCCCTTCTAATTTGCCATTTTTTTAGTGGCTTGCTGTGCTTTAAGTTTTACGATGTTTGTATTAGGTTCTCAATGTATTACAGTCAGTTGTCTTCTGCTTTACTCACTGTCTGCTCAACAGTGTTTGATAACAGATTAATTGAGTGAGAACCTTGACTCCCAACAGAAATCAGTACTTGCTTGTTTTGGATATGGTATGCAATTGTTAGTGGAAAATATGCTGCTGGTCTTTGTTTTATCAGCAGATGAATAAAATTCAAATAACTTGCCAACAGAAACTTGTGGTCGAGCTGTGTACTAAGCTCAGATCATATGAATCCTGTGTTAGTGGTTTTATTTCATATTTGGTTTTGTGCCTTAGGATTGCTATGTTGGTTATACTGAAGAAAAAAAATCAACCCTCCTCCATGAATTCGTTTCAAAATACTTTCTGTGAAGAGGAGATGCCAGAATAATGTCTGGGGAAGAAAGGATTAGAAATTGCCGTTTCCTTCACACTTAGTTATAGTTAGTGGCAAAAGTAGGTAAATGTTAAAAATATGTGTAAAAGCTTAGTTTGTCCCAAGCTTCGGTAATAAGGTGCTTTGTGATGACAACTTCCTGACCTAATGCATAGTCAACTCTGAATTACTTTGTCATCCAAAGGTGTTTTTTAGTTTTGAACTGGAAGCATCTTGACATTGTATTATATGTTTTCTCCTCTTTTTTTCTTTAATGAGTTGTACGCATATCTTGGTTTTATAGTTTTTCTCTAGTAAAATAAAAAAACCCCAACCAACTCACAAGTGTTTTGAATTCTGTCCCTTGAAAAAGTATGTAAAATGAATAATTTTATGACACACAGAGCTTATTGTTTTGTGTTCTACGCTAGCTGTGGTTTTGGTTTCCCTCCTTGCTGGGAGAGGGAGAGAACTGTTAAAGTCAGTTTAAGATTGAAGGGTAACTACATAAAATATATGTAAAGAAAAATATAAACCCTGATATTTTGTCTCCTAGGATTCTAAACTACCATCTTCTGTCCGGAATACACTCCTTGAACTTTTTGGGCAAATAGAGCGGGAGTTTGAAAACCTATATATTGAAAATTTGGAATGTGAGTATCTATTTTTTTCCAGCAACATATGAATTGCTTGAATTTAGGATACAGCAGCACTAATTGAGATGCTTACCTTGGATAGTGCACTTTGTGTAGCTTTTCTGTAAGGAGTTTCAAGAAATGCTTTGAACTTTTAGTCAAAGATGGGGTTTGTATCTTTTCAGAAAAATCACTTTCTTATTTCTTTGACACAAATAGTGAGAACTGATGTATGTCATCCTCCTTGACTCTCAGGTCAAGAAAGTGAAGTGGATGTCTCCTTGTCACTGCAGGCTCTGGTATATGCTGTGTTAATCTGTCAGTAACTCCAGTCAGCCATTGAAGTTTGTGGCTTTGCTGTATATTTACAGGCTTAATTTTAATGATGTAGTATTGGTAAATAAAATTGAAAAAGTGTCTTACTTGAAAAAAGTGGTATTTCTGGATCATACTTCTTAGTACATTACGTAACCAGCACCTGCAACTGCTCATGAATTTTGAAGTAGAGCACTCAGATTAAAATTCCAGGTGTTATCTCTGCGGAATGTTGTTTAATGACAACGCAGTCATATGGTAATAATGCAAGTGATCCAGGTTGGTGTAAGAAGATCCATGGTAAGTAACACAGGCAGCCGTGCAGTAAAGCCCCTGCTCAATTTTCCGTGCTGTATTTTGGAAGCTGCGTTGTGTGGCTTTGGTTCTGAGTTGTGGAGTTTTTCTGGTTTGCCTCCAGGTAATTTTTTTTTTTTTTCCCCACACCTAATCTGTTCCCACAGTTAAACCAAACGCTCACAAAAAAAAAAAGGCATTCTTGTGTGTTTTTTGAAAATGTGCCATTTTTTTAGTCTTTTAAAACCTTGAGATTATGGTTGTTAAAGGCTGTCATCAACACCGCACGTTTTTTAGTGACACTTTTCACAACTGAGTTTTCAGCCTTCTGCTGAGAAGTTGGCTGGTAGCAAGAAAAGTAGGGATTGTCCCCTGCTGCCCCACTTCAAAAATGTTTGTCAGAAAACAATTGGTGAATTTGTTTGTACCTTCCAGAGTATGATTGTTTTCCTTCCATTCCACTTCTGTTTCCTCTGCATCTCCCTTCTTCACCTCACAGTTTTAGTTTGCTCCTTTCAGGCAGTTCTTGTATCTGCCTGGCTTGTTTGTTTCAGTCACCTGTTGCTACAAGCCTGTCTCTGTTTACTTCTCTTTCATGTTTTCTTTGTTTTGTAAAAGTTTAGGTGTATGTGACTGGAAACACGGAAAGAATCTTGCTTTGCTCATTTCAAGCACTTGGATGTGGTATGCAAGTGTAAACTGACTTTCCCAGTGCTTAGAACTGAGACTTCCTTGAATTTCTCAGAAATGTCAAGAAGTATACTCCTGATGGGTCACGTTCTCCCACATTTCAAAGCCTGGGAGTGAATAGTGAATGGCTTCTTTAAGAAAAAGCCCTAAGAACTTGTGGAAAAACAGGCCTAGACTTAAGAACAGCCAAAAACTGCTTGGTGAAAGCCTCTCAATAGGATTTCTTTTGAGGAGAACACTTGAAGAATATCAGCCCAGATTTAGAGGAAAAACTATAATGTTCTTTATGAAATGAAGTTGAGCAACTTTTAACCAGTCCAGCCACTGGAAATCACTTGCGAGTACCTAATTTATTTTAACTATGCCATCACTCTGGCTTGTATTCAGATGGCTCTGGTGAGAGTTATAAATAATTGACAGAAAAACATATTCTTGTTACAAACACGTGCTTCATCTGATGTGCAATGAAAATGTTTTGATCATATTTAAAGTTTGTTAAACACTTGAATGTGAAGTGTATGTGTCATTCTACATTTTTAGTGTATTTCAAAGTATAAAAAGACCCACACGTGCTGCACTGCTTTTCTTACTGAAACTCTAGCAGTAGACAGGCATCGGGGAGAATACTATTTCATGATTAATAAAATCTTTGTCAAGAAATCACATACTAATTCTGTGGCTAAAATATTTATGATACTGCAAATTTTTTGTCTTCTGTTGGATTTAATTCAGTATAGGTGTATGTATTTCACAGAAGCTGTTTGTTAGTCACATTTATTAGCAAAAGTAACAGTAATTAGAAGCCACTAATACTTTCCTTGGAATCTGGGTCAGGTTTGGTCTCTGGAAAATTCAGCATGAGTCTTGGTTTATGCCTTGGTGAGACCTGCTTTTATAAAATCACAGTTGATCTCCTTTCCTGTCCTTAGCATAAAATAGATTGATTACTTACCATAACAATTCTTAAATAGTGTGTTAATAATGATATTGCTAATGATACTAAATATTTTGTGTTAATGTGAATTTTTGTTATTGTTAGTACGTAGAGAGATTGATACACTTAATGAGCGTTTAGCAGCTGAAGGACAGACAATTGATGGAGCTGAACTGAGCAAAGGACAACTGAAAACAAAAGGTAAGAGAACCACAAAGAATCCTAAACTAGTATTTTTGATTTTGCTATTTTTATACTTAGTTGGCCAAAACTTAGAATCTTATTGAAATACATTAATACCAGTTACTTATACAAATAAGCTAATACTGTATTTGAAATCTCTTCCTTTGAATTTCTTTGTCTCAACAGCCAGTCATAGTACCAGTCAGCTTTCTCAGAAATTAAAGACAACTTACAAGGCATCTACTAGCAAGGTATGATACAAATTAAACCCCTACTCATCAGTGTGTACTCGTGAGACTAACGCGGCTGTCTTTTAAGTTGTAAATTGTGGTTTCTTTAGGCTGAGTAGTGCTGTTCTTTAAGTAAATCTGCCTCATGAGGAACAGTATCTTTATCCTGGATTCATTAATTACCCATTACTTCAACCACACTATATGACATTTTTACAGTAATTGCTTATCTTATTTAAAGAATGAATGTTGGAGAGGAGAGCGTGCGTGCACATATGTATGTGAAATTACTTTTCTGTAAAGAGAACTAAAAAAATTACTCAGTTTCATGAGGGAAATAGACAACTTAGTGAATTTCTGAGTAAAGATTTGGGTATTGCAGTTGAAATGGGGATTTAAGTAGGCATCTATACACATACTATTATAGTTTGGGTTTTTTTTTTAATAATTTTTAGTTTTCAGCTATGAGACTAGAACAGTTTGTTTCCTTTTTGTTGCAAGCCTTGCAAATTAGTAGCTGGAGATCTTTTTTGCCTGGTATCTTAGCACAGTTACCCTTTCCAATGCTTTTTAATTTTGCACATCTGCATCTGTCTGGTGGTTTTGTTTTTCTCTTTCTCTCCTCTTTTTCACTTCTCTTAGAGAGTTTAGCTGATGCTCTTTTTGCCCCTATCTCAGGGCGGTAGATTATTAAGGTTAAGTGAAATGTGAGGAAACCACAGTGGGATCAGATACATAAACCAACTATATAAGAAGCTCCGTGCTGACCTGTATCGCAGGCTCATGTGTGGTTATAGAATGACTGTGGGTGCCTTGGAAATACCATCTGTTAAGGAGTCTGAAACTTTGACAGTAAGAATAAGAGTAGTGTGGTGAAATACATGTAAGTTACTGTGTTTTATTTGGCCTCCTTTTTATTTTATTGTTTTTCAGACTTTCTTTGTCATTCTTGCCAATAGAATGCATAGAGGTGCCTTTCCTTTTTCTTAAGAGTTAATGAGTTACAAATTCTTCCAAGGAGGCCATTTAAGTAGGGACGACATGATACCAATAGGGGCAATCTGGTATTAGTGCACCTACTACATAGTTATGAATTGGCACTTTCTGTACTGTAGTGTTGGGGTTTTTGAGGTTTTTCTTGTTTGGTGGGTTTGGTTTGGTTTTTTGTTTTTTTTTTTGTTTTTTTTTTTTAAGGCTGGTGGTAAATGCTTGTCTTCTTTCACTTGCTTGCGATGTAGCGCTCGTATTCTTTCCCGGGCAAGGCAGGCGGACCTCGCAACTTCAGCGTGGGAAGCTGGGAAGTATGGGGTGGAGACTCCTGGGTAACTGCTTTGCTTCATGGTGTTCTGATATGCATGCACAGCAAAGTAGTCATGAGTGGTGGAACATGAAGAATTTACTACCTTATACTACATATGTACAATGTCTATAATATCAATTGATAACCAACAGATGTTTGAATGTGCTGATTATTTCTTTCCACAACTCTGAATCAGAATTTACTGGAGGGTAGAGAGGAGATATGAGGGGAAATTATAAAGCTGAGAGCATTTCTTTCTCTAGTGTGTGTTCTGCAAGTCATGGGAGTGGCTTTATTTCAACTGCTTCTTCCTTCCTACACGGAAGAGTTGAAGCTGCAACCTTTTGTCTCTTGACGCACAAAGAGACTCTAGCCAAAAGTCAGGAAAGACTATAACTTAAGTTTCTAACAAACTAATCTATCCTGACTGGATGCAGTTAGAATTACCTAATACACTGTCTGGGAAAATGATATTTGAAGAATTTTAAGAGTTTAACAGCTTTGAATTTCTTATATCTGTATTTTTTTATTAACATTGAATGAACAATGCTGTTCACAAGAAATGGTTTGTGTTTCAAACTCAGTGGGGTAGTGGATCACAACTTTTCTCTTCAGCCCATCCTTTATGTTGTTGTTGTATGCCCAATTTAAAAACTTGTCAGAAGTCCTTTTTTTAAATCTTTCTCCCTGTGAGTAATTAGAAGAGGCTTAAGTTTTACAAAGCAATTGTTCTGTGTAATTGCACACAATTACATTTTTCTGATTGCCAACCAATAAAGAATATGGATTTGTTCTGAAAAGAGCTTTCAATATTTGCTTGTTCTAAAGAGAAAACTGATCCTTGAGTGCTTTAATATTGGTAAAACACGCTAAGACTCAAACTGTTGATTTTCTTGGAAAAAATGCTGAGATAAACATGCTTAATTTGAGTCCTTTATAGAAAATTCCCATACCTGGATACTTTTTGTCCCTTAGCTGAGATACGAGTCTGAATATTAAGTCAGCAAAACTTGTATGAGAAAAGGATGTTTTTAGCAGCAGATAGAGTAGATTTAGTGCTTGGTAATCTAAAAATAATTTTTTGTATATGTTAATGGACAAGATCCTGTAATTTAACTGCAGTTGTTTGTAGATGCAGGAATCGCTGTGTGAAATTCATGTTTTGATGTTAGCAAGATGTTATTGCTCATGTTAACAGTCTCGGGCTGTAACAGTTGTTAAGACATCAGGAAAACATTAACAGTTTATGCAGAATCCTAAAATAAACTGAAATAACTTGCTCCATCATAAACTAACTTCCAGGATCTCTGATTTTTTTGGATCAGGAAAAGGAGTCTTAAAGGAAGACATTTCTTCACCCAGCAGTTGAAGGGAATAAAACTTTTTGGAAGACATAATTTTTGTCCTTGCTACTTAATGTTGCTCCCCAAGAAATTGTTCATCAGTCACAGTGTAATGCTTCTGGGCTGGTCCTGAGTTGACTGAGTTTTCTTTCTTATTTCTAATGTGTCCTGTCCGCTTAAGAGAAATTTTTGCAGGGTGTTTCAATTTTTTGCCCTGCAGTTGTTTCCATTTGTATTCGGTTTGCAATTGTTTACATGGTAAACAATTGTTTTCATGGTGTTTCAGTTTGCAATTTTCTATTGTTTACGTGGCTAACAATTGTTTTGTTATTAACAAATCTCTGTTATAGAAGGAAATACATGAAAATACATGGACAGACAAAGCAGAAATCCACTCAAGATATGATTGCCCACTTATTTGTGCTTGAATATGGTAAACTGGGATCTGCTGAAGTTATTTTTAGAAACCTTCAGAGGTGCAGAGGCCTCTTTTTAGCAATTTGTATGTTCTCTAAGCATTTCCTTTCCTTTTTTGGAAAATTGTTTCTCAGTGGTTAAGGAGCCAGGAAGTAATCTAGGCACTATGTAGTTTATCCAATTACTAGTACATGAAGTGTGGGACAGCGAAATAGAAAAAAAGAAGAGGAAGAAGAAAAAAAAAAAAGAGTGTAGAAAAAGTGTGCTTTCAATATCCATGTCTGGATATTTGGTGTTAGTGTCCTTGAACTCTTACCTTCCATGTGTTCATTCAAGAGCGCTATTACTCCAAAAAGAGTTTTACAGCCTTGCTGTTAAATGATCAATGAAGCAACTGTCCAGCAGTTTTGGAAAATCTGTGCTTGTTGATGAATAGGAGATCTGACTGAGCATTAGAAGGACAGAATGCAAACATACTTCCACTGTGGGATTGAGAACTGAAAAACTTCAAGTTTGGAATTTGAGCTGGGTGCTATATTAGTCATTTACTGTTTACTTAATTCTGCTGTTCCACTTCTCATACAAGATTCCCTCTAGTGTAAGGGCTATATTCAGTGTGAAAGTTGCATCTGTAGGATTGTATTCCAAGCCTATGAAACTGCACTATGGTTGAACTAATAGTCTTTACCATTAACCCATTTTCTTTTCAATGCATCCTTAATAATTGTTCCTCCTTCTGCTGTGAAAATGAAATGCATATTAGCTGTTAATTTGGAATTCAAATAGGACATTTTCATTTCATCATTGGAAAGATGACATGCTCAGGATTTGGAATGCTCTTGCAGATACTCTTTAACTTTTAAAAACCTTTTTGGAAGTAATTTGCTTTAATGACATATTTAAGACCTTCCTTTTTGATACAAAAAAAAAAAACCTAATGGGATTTTAACTTTAGTTTGTTGTATCTGAAATGTAGACTTAATTAATTTTCTAACTTTTACTAAGCTGTAGATAAGTCTTAATGTGATTTGCGTTGAAGCATTAAAGGTTTTGACTTAACTGGTCAGATAGATACCTGCCCATAATTGCATGCAGAAGAAAACACTGATAAATTTGAAGTCCTCCTTTCGTTTTCTTATTATTTCAGTTTTAACAAAGCTTTTCAAACAGTCTTTCTCAAAGCAGAGTTAGGACTTTCAAGACTTGTGGGGTAAAAATGGGGTATTTTTGCTTTGTGCTTAAGTGCTTTTGCTCTAATTGAGGTAATTTTTCACCACTCCTGGTTTGACTTGTCTCTGGAATGTTACAGCGAGGCAAACTTTCTGTTTTTTAAAGTATTGCACTCCCCTTTCACTTGAAAATGTAGAATTTCTGCTGTTTGGTTGCTTTTTGCAGGTATTGTTTTCAGCCTTTCTGTACTGTAGCCCTTGTAGTTTTAACATTTTTGCTAGACTTTTTCTTCCTTTCCCTTTGTATTACTTATGCACATACTAATTTGGATTTAATAAGTCTTCTCAGTTTTCCTCTAACAGCATTGGCTTTGAGGAAATGTGCTTATCAAATGTTTAGATGAGTTTGACATGTCTTTAAAAAAATGCTTTGTTACACAAATAAACTGGCATATGCTCTCAGATTAATGTTTGACTTGATTAGCTTTTTGCAGTTTTGAAGAAAAAAGGCTGTGACTTTTAAATGGGAATGTTTCTGGATTTTACTAGAATCATCTAATAGTACATTTTTTCAAAGGCATTACACTGGATAACGTGGATTGTCATTAAGTTGTCAGATGTATGCTTGTTTGGGAATATTGGGAGTAGGCAAGAAAAGTTCTGGGGTTTTTTTTGTTTGTTTTGTTTGTTTAAAATTTGTAATCCTTTACTCGAACTGAACGGGAAGTGCACACTATGTTTGTACAACTCATTACTCCAATGAGATTGTGTTATTGTAGTATGGAATAGTTTATCTTGCCTTTTGTAAAAAGGGGGTTATTAAAAAAGAAGAAGAAAAAAAAAGTAATTGGTGGGCAATTGCATCCAAACTCACTTTCCAATCATCAGATGTCAAATTCTTGAAAATAGTGAACTGTCAGAACACTGAAGAATCGTTACGAAAAAGTTATTATCTATTTGTATTTGGGAGATAATTACTTAACCTTGGGTCAATGTGGAAAAAAATATGTCGGTCTCTGCTATTTCAGATTGTATCCAGTTTTAAAACTACAACCTCAAGGGCAATCTGTCAACTGGTAAAGGAGTATGTTGGCCACAGGGACGGTATTTGGGATGTCAGTGTGGCGAAAACTCAACCAGTGGTGTTGGGAACTGCATCTGCTGGTAAAGTTTTGTGTTGCTTGAATCTTCTTGAAAATTCTGGTTTGGTCCCTCAAGTATAGCAAATGTAGATCAAAAGCATACTGGAATACTGAGCTCCACACTGGAAGAGTCAATTTAAAGAAGTTCAATAGCTAAAAAATTCTGAAATTGCAATTTCCTTGAAATGCTTTTAACCTATGGAAGGTTCAGGCATCCTTGTTGATCTTTCCAACGTATGTGCCTGTTACCTTCTTTGCGGGTCCTGCTCTCCTTAGTCAGCCTCTTGGATGGTGTAAACTGGGGAGCTGCTTGTTTGGAGAGGTCTCTCACACAGATGCTAAACAGCTGTATACAGAGAGCCTCACAGACTTTCTATCATACTGTTGTTTAGCCTTTGTTTTACAGAAGCCATAGACTTAGTCATAGTTTATGTATTCTTACATTCATCTGTCTTTTGCCCAAGGATGTAGGGGAAGCTTAAAATCTAAATTTTTGGTTCTTATTAATTTACTAGCTTCATTCCTTCCCACTTGAGAGAGAACAAGTACTAATGAGTAAGTCACTAAATCTGTTATGCTCCAAAAGTCAACCTAGAGGATTGTGTGGTCTTGGAAAATTATTACGGAAATTAACCATAACCAGTTAGAGTTGGCCAGTTTGAAGTGACAGTCTTTTGAAGCTGGAACAGAATCTGGAGATACTTATTGGACATAAATATTATGGACCAGAAAACTCTGCTTCATAAACTGAACTTATATTGTTGTGCCCACTGAAGGGCACGTTTTGCCATTTTATGCAGGATATCTTGTCTGTCCTGATTTCATTTGGAAACACCATTCTCCAGCATTAAGGTTCACCCCACGTACAGATACTTATATTAATTACTTATTTGGGGTGTGGCAGGGTAAGGAGTGGCACTGGGAGTGATTTCCTTTAAGTAAATTTTTGTAGTGCTCTGCTGTGACCTATATGCATTTGGGACTTCTATGCAGGGAGTAAATAGTTTGTGCCTAGAACTCGTTTGTAGTGACTGCTGGACTTTATCACCACGGAGTGCTCTCTGTGCTCTTTCTGAATCTCATGATACACAGTTGGGGCATTATACATAAGTGTATCACCAAGTTAGGAAAAATATCAAAAGCAGAATTTGCCTTTCAATACGTACTGCAAATTAATCCACCTGGGATGGCACTTTTACCTTTTGTGGGAGATGTGTATTAGTTATAATGATAGGAAGCTTTTATATTTTATATATAAGGTGATAATCAAGAGTCTGTTCTGCACTAGAAATCTATTTCATATGGTATACTCTACATTTGATGATAACTTGTTTGTTGAATTGGTTAAAAGTGAAAAATATACATTTGTGGTGATACTTACATCTACTTTTTAATCTTCATAGATCACACTGCTTTGCTGTGGAGCATTGAAACGGGGAAGTGCCTCACCAAGTATGTAGGGCATGTTGGATCAGGTAAGATAAGGGCATGTTGTGAAAACTGGAAACAGTGTGGGAGGGTGAAATGTGTTTTGGACAACTACAAAAATGTTTATTGTGGTTTCACTTGCATGGTTGCCAGCACCATTAACAAGTCAATTGGGAAGTTCCACTAATCTTCATACAGAGAATGTTTTGTAATGTGATTCTTTCTTGGAGATGCATATTAAGACAGTTCTGTAAATGCTAAATGAATAAACAAGTCCATATAAAGAAATTTACAGGCACAGTTACAATACTCAGAAGTTAAATGTCAGAACTCATTGAGGTCTCATGCATATGCAGAACAAGAGAAGCTTATATAATCAGAAATTAGCTGTTTCGTAGGATGTGTTATATTTGGGATATAAAATACAGCTACTGGCTGAACATCTATTTGTACTTCTTTGTTTAATATGTGATCCCAGATATAATTCTTTGCATAGTATTAAAATCTTGTTTTGAAGACAGCTAATTCAATATATGCTTTTGTCTTCCTCTTTACCAGTGTAAATATTTCAGAAACAATGTTTTTTAAACCCTCCCTTCGGTGGAGAGGTGCAGTGCAGTGAGTGTTCTTGATGTTAGTCTTAATTTTTGGTGTCCAATTTAACAAGCACCTGATTAGCCCTCTTATGTCTCATAATGGATTACAGTATCTCGTTTTATAGACTAAGGGTGTTTGATCTATAGTTTTGCATAGCTTTAACTTGTTGAGAGTTGAGCCCTTTGAGTGATCGTACCCTGGAGAGTCATGCACCCAGAAAATAAGGAATGCAGTTTTTGACCTGGTATGTTTGGTTAAGTAACTCAGGTAGCACATCTCGTGAACTCTGTGGCAAATATACAAAGGAAATTAAGTTTTCAGAGAGTGGTCAGCTGCTTCAACCATGAGTTCTACTTTTTTCTCCTGCTATATGACTTCCACTTCCTCCAGCACAAAGAAACTAATAGATGATGCATAGAAACAGCAGGTAACGCTGTCATTAGTTCAAGTATCTCAGGTTACTTTCTGCATGGAGAGAGTACCTTTAGCTTCCATAAAGTCGTGTTTAAAAACTCCAATCACTTGCATTTTCATGCCGAGTTATTTTTTTAAAATTACTATTTGGATAAAAAAAGCTCTAAGCTGTATTTAAACAGTTGTGTGTAAACTAAGTAAAAAAGAAATTATATACATTATAATTTCTAAAGTTATACACGTTATATTAAAAATTTTTCATTTAGTACAATTTTGCTTTACCTGTTTATGTTTGACAAATGATTTGAAGTAGAGCAAAGGTGTTGGGTGCCAGCAGTTGGTGCACAGCTGAGTTAGTTCAGTGTGAACAATTTAAGGAGTATCTTTTTAGGCTCATTACACCATACTCTTCTGACAACATAAGCACCTATTTTACTTGATTTCTGAGTCCTTTCTTGAAGAACTGTTGAAGAGAAGCTTATGAATTTTGCAAATGAAGGTCCTCAGTAGTGAAAAGTAATTGAATCTTACCCATTGAAATAAAAAATGAAGAGCAGCTTTATAGGCTGATAGAATTTTCGCAAGTCTGTTTTAAAACAATCATGTTTCAATTACATATGATTGCAGGACTGAACTGTAATTTGTATTATTTGCATTAGGTTTTTAGGCATTTGTTCTTGCAATCTTAATAATCAGAAAGCTGATGGTCATATATAGTAAATTTTCATTATGCTAGCAGTAGTTATGAATACTTAAAATTGTGTTTATGGAAGTCCAGAGCATTGTCTCCTGTCAGGTTACACACGATTCTTTGAATGTAGTTTGTTTATCCTCTGTAACATGAAACACTTCTACTAGATTCAGGAAATAACTTACTAGAAAATACGTATTGCCATATAATCAACTATAGTTGCTTTCCTTGATACTACATAGGCTTACATACTCAAATAAAATACCTTTCTGCTTTATCTAACCTAAGAGATTGCTGTGCTACAAAAAATTACTTAAAACTGGACTTCTTGATTTTTCCAGTGCTTTTAATGATAAAATGTTGTCAAATCATTCTTTTAGTATACTAGCTTAAAACTTTGCTTTGTTTCCCACAGTAAATTCCATAAAGTTTCATCCAACTGAGCAAGTGGCTCTTACAGGTATGTAAAGTTTTGTCATATGCTGAGTATGTTAATCGTGATGAAAAAATAAGTGTAATTTGCTAGCTTCTTTTTGGCTGTAGCCCCTCTCCTTACTGCTTTGTTGGTATCCTTGTTGATGGAATTATTTTTATATTTTAAGGCATAACAAATCAGAGCTAGATCTTTCCATCTGTGTTTGTCATTTGTGCTTACCTGCTCCAAAACAGACACTTAAATTCATACATCAGCTGAGTGTTCACAAAGCCATGGGGTTCATCCCAGAGTACTGAAGGAGCTAGCGGATGTTATGGCAGGTCCCTTCTTGATCATCTACCAGTAGTCCCAGGAGCCTGGGCAGGTCCCTGTGGACTGGAACCTAGCTGGTGTTACTCCATCTTATGAGAAGGCTATGAGGGAAGACCCAGGGAACTACAGACCTTCTAGTTCAACCTCAGTTCCTGGAAGAATTATGCAGAAGGTTATTCTAGTACTGTTGAAAGGCATTTAAAGAATAATGCAGTCATCAGGCACAGTCAACGTATTCACAAAGGGAAAGTTCTGTTTAACTAATTTGGTATCCTTCTACGTTAAGGTCTCCAGTTTAGTGGATGAAGGCAGTGGGTGTAATTTTTCTGGATGTTAATAAGGCTTTTGATACTGTCCCTCACAGCATCCTTCTGGACAAGTTGGCCAGCTGTGGGATGTCAGGTTCATGGTGTGCTGATTGAAGAACTGGCTGAAGGCCAGAGCTCAAAAGGGCTGTAGTGACTGGGGCTACATCTGGCTGGTGACCAGTTGCCACCAGTGTTCTTCAGGGTTCAATTCTAGGGCCAGTTCTGTTCAATGTATTTATCAACGATCTGGATGCAGGATTTGAATGCACCATTAGCAAATTTGCTGATGATACCAAGCTGCGAGGTGCTGTTGACTCTCTTGAGGGACAAGATGCCTTGCAGGGGGATCTAGATAGATTGGAGCATTGGGCAATGATTAATGGGATGAAATACAAGAGGTCCAAATGGTGGATTCTACACCTAGGACGGAGTAATGCCGAGCACAAGTGTAAATTGGGAGAGGAGTGGCTGGAGAGCAGGCCAAGAGAAGGGCATCTGGGGGTTCTGGTTGACTGCAGGCTCCGTGTGAGCCAGCAGTGTGCCCTGGCAGCCAGGAGCGCAAACCACATCTTGGGGTGCATCAAATGCAGCATCACCAGCTGGTCAAGAGAGGTGTGTTCAGCATTGGTGCGGTCTCACCGTTAGCACTGTGTGCAGTTCTGGGCCCCGCAATTTAAAAAGGATGTGAAGATCCTTGAATGCACCCAGAAGGAGGGAAACCCAGCTGGTGAAAAGGATGGAAGGCATGTTCTCTGAGGAGCAGCTGAGGACTTCATGTTTGTCTAGTTTGGAGAAAAGGCTGAGGGGCGACCCCATTGCTCTCTACAGCTTCCTGAGGAGGGGACATGGAGAGGGAGGTACTGAGCTCTTCTCCTTGGGATCAGTGGCAGGACATATGGGAGTGGTTCAAAGCTGTACTGGGGAGGTTTAGATGGACATTAGGAAGCATTTTGTTACCAAGAGGCTTCCTAGTCGATGCCCCAAGCCTGTCAGTGTTTAAGAGACATATGGACAATGCCCTTAATAACATGCTTTAACTTGGTAAGCCCTGAATTGGTCAGGCACCTGGACTAGATGATCATTGTAGGTCCCTTGCAACTGAAGTAGTCTATTCCTAGATGCGTGATGTTTCCAGAAGTACTATTAGTGCAAAGGTGATCTCAGGACTAAGAATACCATTAGTGCAGCTTCAGGTTTGAAAACTGTCTAATGTGGTTAATGGTATGGTTTGTATGGTCCAGCAATTAGGGCACTAGCTTTGGGATTAAAGAGATCTGGATTCAATTTGCTGCCAAGT
Source organism: Tringa tobata (assembly GCA_033628505.1). Lineage (NCBI taxonomy): Eukaryota > Metazoa > Chordata > Aves > Charadriiformes > Scolopacidae > Tringa > Tringa tobata. Next base: position 5,762,165 of record JAHREE010000143.1, on the reverse strand, counting down.
CATTGTAAAATGAGGATAATTAGTACTGAGGTTAGAAACTAAAACACTGCTTCTTTCTGCATCTGCGGTGACCACTTCAAAGGAAAAACAGGGAGTAGAATGCCTTCTGTCTGGGCTAACAATGATTTAAGTTTGGCTGTTTGGATTTTCCTGTTTTCATATACTAACTGTAGCCATTGTTTCAGTACCATAAACAATGTTGCTGTATAAACCGACTTATAAAAAACAAAGCAAAACAACCAAACAAAACCTGCCCATAGCTAGATTTTTGTTCTTCTGTTATTTTTCTGAGAGGTGGTTCTGCAAAGTATTTCCATTGAAAGTTTTCAGGGAACCTGTTCTTCAGTCTCACTTGATTGATTTAGCACTGATTACAATAAAAAATCTTCCTCCCTGATCCAGAGCATTGACACCAGAAATAATATAAGGTTGACCTTTCTTCTGGCCTTCTTACCTGATCGATTAGATGAGTTATTTTTCCTAGTGCTTTCATGTACATTGCACTTGCCAGATCTATGCATACTCATAACAAGCTGTTTTTTTCCTCAATCTGGAACTCTCAGCACTGTACCCCTAGGTATTAGAGCATGTTTGTTCTGTCCATAACAAGGAGAATCAAAGAATGGTTATAGTTGGAAGGGACCTAAAAGATCATCGAGTTCCAACCCCCCTGCCACAGTCAGGGACACCTCCCACTAGACCAGGAGTTTCTCCTTAGTTGGTAATGAATAAGTCTATTTTAAAAACAGATGAAGTCTAAAATCAGGTGGTACTTCCTGAGCTGTAAACTGGTGCTAGTTAATGCTTCTGCCTTAAGCAACTCAGCTTATAGCTTCACACTTGCTCTTTTGGGTTTCTCATTAAACCACACAAAAAACATTTTAATGGAAGAAATCATCGAATGAAGGAGAATCCCAGTATTTTGAGAAACAGCAAATGAAGGATGGCGATAGTGTTGATGTATTAAATGACTTCTTCAAATGTTACATGTTAGCACAGCAGTGATATTCACGTTCTGATATGTAGTATTTAAGTGGATGTTTTCACTGCAGGGAAACACACTGATTAATTTGGTAGTTACTTATATTTTGCATGATGAGTTCTGTTCTTATCAATATGAAAGCCAGGAAAGTAACCGTTGATGTTGAGATGTGCTCACCAAAAAGGTCATAATGGTATCTGTTCGAAAAAGATGTATCTCAGACAGTGGTGCCAAATGTAATGTTAAAGCTTGTTTTTACTACCCATGGAAACACTCTTATTTAATCTCTTTGTTTTTTACCTCTCTTCCTCCTGGGCAGCATCTGGAGACCAGACAGCTCACATCTGGAGATACATAGTACAGTTGCCTACACCTCAGCCAACTGCAGACTGCAATGTAAGCAATCAACTTACTGCAACTAAACTAATTGTACAGCAATTTCATCAGATATGGGTCTTATGATAAGACTGAATGTTAAATTTATACATAATTTAAAAAAAACTACATGATTTCAGGATTGTAAAAGGTGGCATTTGAGGTTTTAGTTTAACAGATATATTTCAGCCTTTCTTGCAAAAAAAGACTCCATGTTTCCAGAGAACTACAGTGCAGAATAGAATATGCTGCTGTAATTACATTAATTGACTTTTTGTTCAAGGCAATAAACATGTAAGTTAACAAACAGTTGAGTGAAATTTTTTTTAATAATTCAAATCATAAATGATAAGTTCTTTTTAAACTAGTTGAAATTCTTGTAGCTTAACTTATTGAAGCACCTGTGTTAGCTATAGTTGCTCTGAATTGAAAACTGATAGTAAAGACTTGTATTTTTGGCATTTATTTAATTGTATCTTTATTGATTTCTAATTGACACTTGCCAGCGCTCATCGCACTATCTGATGATGTTGTCTCCAGGTTTCTATTTAGTCAGTATTTACTGTAGACTGTCAAATGCTGTATTTGACTTAAAAGCACCCTTACTTAATTGTGAAAACATAGTTTCCAGCATGACTAGGGGCAAGAGATGGCTGTGTACTGTGAGATAAACTGAGTCAAACATTTTCCATTCAGAAATCAATTTGGTTTGGCATTTCCATTTTGAAAGAGCAGTACAAGTGTTATCTTTTTCACATCGAGATATCATGAAAGGAAAGCATATGTCTTGCATAAGTGAAATGGGGTTCAGAGATCAATGCTTCGTGGTATAGCAAAAGAATTTATTTTGCATCCGGTTTATATCAGCACTGTGTGATGACTATGTATCAACAGCAGACAAATACTCATGGCACGATTTTGATTCTGATGGATACAAACGTGGCTGTAAATTATTGTCTTCCCAAAGATTAAAACAGTCAGTGTCCTGTTAGATGCTTCCTGCCCTTAAAAATTGAAAGGCAGAAAAGTCCCTTAATACATGTGCTGCAATGTATCTTGAGGATAATACAGTAAAGGGAATATGAAGATTACCAGATAGTAAAGGGAACACAGAGATAAATATTTCAGAAGAGATTTTTGAAATGAAGTTGTTATTAAAACAGCATTTAACTCACTGGTATTATTCCTTCAGCGAAGTTTTTGATAGTGAATACCTGAATAGGTTAGGTTCTACAGACTTAAGTTACACACATTCACATTAAGGGGATTGGGAAGCATTTACACTGTGAAATGTAACTTAGAGATGTTCCTTCCCATTTATTCTAAATATTTTTTCTTTTGCATTTTACAGCAAATGTCTGGAGAAGATGAAGTTGAGTTCTCAGATAAAGATGAACCTGATGGAGATGGAGATGGTTCTAGTGACTGTCCCACTGTCAGAGCCCCCTTAACTTCACTCAAAAGCCATCAAGGAGTGGTCATAGCAGCTGACTGGCTTGTTGGGGGGAAGCAAGCTGTGACAGCCTCCTGGGACAGGACAGCAAATCTGTATGATGTGGAGACTTCTGAACTTGTCCATTCTCTTACAGGTATCTGTTCACTCACAAAAAGAAAAATTGGTGGTTTATTTTTATATGTGGGATTATTTGTAGATATTGAAACATTGGGGGGGGAAAAAGTTTCTCTGGACTACAATGTGAGTGTATACAAGACTTGAGCTGCTGCTCAATATTGTAATGGATTCTAAAATTCCATCCTTTTTAATCCTCTGACCATGAATTTGTGTTCTTTTAAGCTTGTGATATATCCTCGGCATTAGTTGTTTTTAAACTGAATGTAGCCAAATTTTAGTTCTCATAAAATGTTCTTGCTTTGTTCATGACATATTAAGTAGCAATAGCCTATTGCTACTTAATAATGATGTGAAGTGTCGGGTTTTTTTCTTTTTGCTTTTACATGTAGTTCTAAATTTTTTTTAGTAACAGTAGAGTTCAGAATGATTATTATTCTTCTTTTTCTTTTCGGGGAAAAAAGAAAAAAAAATCATCAGCATTTCATTCCAAGTGTATGTGGAAATGAAAAGTCTTATTTTCATTACCTTACATGTTCTCATCTGTGATTGTAGGGCATGACCAAGAGCTAACACATTGTTGTACACATCCCACCCAACGTCTTGTGGTGACATCATCACGCGATACAACCTTCCGTCTGTGGGATTTCAGAGATCCTTCTATCCATTCTGTGAATGTCTTTCAGGGCCACACAGAGTAAGTGACAGTTCCTTCACAGGTTTTTACAAGTTCCAGAAGTATAAATGTATCTAGTTGCTAATCTGAACAAAACTGTTTCTATGCTCTTTTTGAGGTATTAAGTTCATTCCCCTGTGTTATGAAACTGATTTTCCCAGAAACCCCTAGCTGTCCTCCTTCAAATGTAACACAGCAGTACTTAATTCCCAAAACAGCAGCCAGGGCTCTTGGTGTGATATGGCTTAGATGGTAAGTCTGGATAAAACTCCTTACAGTTAATGGTAATTGAAGGTACGAGGTTGTTTTAGGCATTGGTTATGTCTGTAATTTAGGGGTATTGCTGTAATGAAGGTGATCAAGCAGATTACCTCTGCTTGTCGTGATACTCAGTGTGAAATAAAGGTTACTTCTTTGGAACCAGTGGGAAAAAAATACCCCAGGATTATTTTTTATTCTTTAAGCTAAAGTTTCTAATTTGTACATAAAATAAGAAATTAAAGTGAGGGCACTTTTTACCATATTCTGTCAAAACCATGGTTTTGGTGTAATGTTTTTAGTTACCAGTTCAGGCTTTAAGTTTTTATACTGGCTACTGAATATGGTCAAATGCAGTCGTGAATCTGTGTTAGCGTGTTGACTTATCTTTCTGTTAGTCAGAGTTTTGATACATGGAAAACGCAGGAGTGACTTTGAAAAACTTTATCCGAGGAAGTGAATCCTTTTTTTTTTTTTTTTTTTTTTTTTTTTTTAAGATTCTGGAATGTTTAAACTTGACTGTTTCAGAAACAGATTTCACCTCCCTTCTTGAGAATAAATAATGATCTATAATCCTGGCTCAAAGCAAAACCCACAAATATTTATTGCATTGTAACCGGGTTTCAGTATCCACTTTCTCATTTTCCCAGCTGTTGGTTAGCCTATATATAAAGTAAAACCTCTTTAACCTCCCCCCACTGCCCTCTGGACTCCTCAGCTTGGTAAATTATTTGGTGCACAACAATCAACCCATATAAGTAGCAATCTTCTCCTGAGAGAAAAGTAAGCTTAATTTTGTGGCCTGCATCCTAGAATTGTTCCATGCCATCATTTCTGTAGTGTTCTATTGCTTTTTCTAGAATGACTTGTAAAAGTTGGAAGTTTTTTGTGTCCATTGTTGCTTGCATTTTTTTCTGAGCTAATTAATTGCCTTGTCCCAGGACCTTTTTTCAGAGTCAGGAGCATGTTTGACATGAATGTTTTTCCATGTGTTTGCTGACCAAATGCTGTGGATCTGGGGTGATGGTACGTGCTGCAGAAGCTGTTAGCTGGTGTTTTGGCCTTTATCACTGAGACCTACAAACTCTCAGGGAATTTATTTTTTTTATAAATGGAAGAGACCTTGAGCAACCTCTTAGGTCACTAATTCCAGCTTTTAATTGTCTTTGTATTTTTCTGTTGTATTGTCTGTCTCAATTTTGTTTTCTGAATGCATGAGTTCTTAGTGTTGACATAGGCTTTTTCATCAAATACACTTGTAACTTTTAAGAGTTTCAAAACTGACTTTAATGGCTAAGGTTGTTCAGCTCTGTTTTGTTGGGTGATTCTGTTCCAGAAGATGAGTATTTCACTGAGGGATGCAGTCAGAGGGGAGCTTGGTATTTTGCAGTCAAGGCATAATTTGAGGGATTTTATTTTTTGGTCCATTATCGTACTGCCTATTGGCAAAATATTTTTAAACTACTCTCAAATCAACGCACTAGCAATCTTCTCACATCAAGCAGCATAGAAGACACTGTTTTATCTGTTGACTGGAAAATACATATACACAAGACATTTTTTGAGTTTCCCAAATGTCTATTTGAATAATTTGCCAAGTTTTTAATGTTCAGACAGGCTCTTGGAATCAGTTCTGTAAATTGGATGTTGATGATATAAATTCTTCAACTATAAGTCTTAACGGTCTCTTGCTAAGTAGTATCTGATGAATAGCTGTCTAGAGCTCATAGAGCGGCGTTTTTTCCTGTGTATTTCATCAGATCAACTCCTAGTGTGTTAAGCCAATATAATTAGATGCCAGACATCTCTATCATGAGGCCAACATACAGATTGTGTTGTAGCCCCCAAAATCTTACTCCATCCTGATACTCCTTGCAAGACACCCAAACGATCACTGAATCCCGGTGAGGCTCAGCTGGGAGTTGAAGTTTTGGTCCCTTGTGCCCTGTCTGGTGCTGCCCAGCCCTCCCTTCTCTCTCGAGCCCTGTAAAGCTCCCTTGGGGCTGGGTGCTTGGACAGTAGAACTGAACTGGAGCCTGAAGAGTGAGGTCAACGCTGATGAAGGCTCCTGGCTGGGGTGGCACAGCCTTCCCGTGAATGTCACACCTGTGGTGCCACGCACAGAGAGGGGCCGGGGGCTCCGTGGGGTTCGACCCCAGGGAGGCGGAGGGCGGCCAGATGGTTTCTGCCTCTTGAAACTTTGCATCCAGCGTAGGATTGCTGCCAGTGAGAGCAGGTTTTTTGTTTTTGGAAATGTTAGGGAGAGGAGCAAGGCTTTAAACCTGCTTGGAAATGCAGGTTTTTTGTTCCCTGCTTTGTGCCTGTGTGTGTACTAAAGACATTCACGGATAATGTAATTTCAGCATCCTTTTGAGTAGCCTTAGGGAGTTAGATTTAAGATTTAGTCAAAATGGCACATTCTCTTGTGAAAAATAGAACATACCGGTGCTGATGTGATGAGAGACTAAGGTATCCTATTATATGCAGAGTACGATTTTATAAAATTAATTGACATCCGAAAATTGAAAACAGTTACTGTGCATTGCCACGTACTATAAAGTGATGTTCTGTCAAAATAGGTGTATATACACCAGCTATAGGCATTTCTTTGTATTTTAAATAAGTGGACTAAAAAATCACCTATTATTTTGGTGTTCTGAGCATATTATGGCTTGCTTTATCAAAAGTGGAATATTTCTTATTGTCTACTACTGTGACAGTCCAAGAAAACAAATTATCCTCCAGTAAGGCCAGAAGGAATCTGCTGTGATCAGCATGTCTGTCTCAAGCTTCATGCACTGATGCCTGTTATGAATTAGGAGGTAATTTTAGTAGAATTGCCAACTGTATATTAGGTTATTCCAATGATAAAGATTTCAACTTAGCCCTTGGTAAATCCAGGAAGCTGCTTGTCCCAGTGTGTAATTAACCTCCCTGTTAAACTTTTTGTGCCTCCCTAGTCTGAGTTTGTCTGGCTTCAGTTTCTAGTTGACGGATTTTATCTTGAAGAGCTTTGTTTCTTGTATTAATAGATACTTAGTTGATGATAAAATTTTCCTGTATTTTCTTCTCTACAAATTACCAGTTCTTTTTTATGTTACCTATTTTGCCTCAAAGTGTGTTCTCCAATTTATTTTGACATTTATATATCCATAGATCAAGTTTAGTACATTAGTAGTACTTTTTACGCTTCAAGCTTGCATTTCCTTATCACGGCCTTATCATGGAATTGTCAGAGTTGGAAGGGACCTCTAGAGATCATCTGGTCCAACTCCCCTGCTAAGCAGGATTGCCTAGGGCACATTACTCAGGACTGCATCAAGACGGGTCTTGAAAATCTCCAGAGAAGGGGACTCCACACCCTCCCTGGGCAGCCTTTTCCAGTGCTCTGTCACCCTCACTGTAAAGAATTTTTTCCTTGTATTTGAATGGAACTCCGTGTGTTCCATCTTGTGCCCGTTGCCCCTCATCCTATCGCTGGAAACCACTGAAAAGAATCCGGCTCCATCATCCTTCAATCCACCCTTTAGGTACTTGTAAACATAGATGAGGTCTCCCCTGAGCCTTCTCTTCTCCGGGCTAAAGAGCCCCAGCTCTTTGAGCCTTTCCTCGTAAGGCAGGTGCTCTAATCCCTTAATCATTTTAGTTGCCCTATGTTGGACTCTTTCAGTAGTTCCATGTCTCTCTTGAACTGGGGAGCCCAGAACTGGATTTCTCTGAGTCTTCAAAATACATTCAGGTCTTTTTCAAAGTTGCATCTTCCTAGGGAAGTTTCCAAATCTGTAAACACTGCTTGTTTACATTTTTCTTATCTATGACTGTCTCTTCAGTGTGTGGCTTATTTGTCTGTGCTCTGCTCTCATAGTGATAAAAATATCTTGTCATGTTTTCTTTTAGGTTTACTCCCAGTACTCACAGTTTGTCTCACTACTTACTTTCTACCGATTAAAAAACAATGAAATGGTGTGGTAATAAGACTGTCTTTTGCTTAAATTTAAGTCTTTATTATTGTCTGATTCTGTGTGCGCACCAATAGGAATTTATATCACTAATGCTGTGGATCACCAGTCACATCTCTCTGTGAGGTGTTTAGCAGATCCCTGGGAAAAGGTTACATTTATATTATCATCCAGACACTTACTTGTTGCATGTTAATTAAATTTGACTTCCTGAGTTAAAGCCTCCAAAAATTGTATTTGGGACTCAAATTCCAACACCTTTTTCTCATAAGTTACTGCTTTAAATTATGTTTGGTAATGTATAGCGCTAGCTGTTGTCCTATTGAGAAATTACTGAATTTAGGGGTTATTGATTGGAACGCTTCAAGTTGAACTCAGGGAGTACCCTGAGAAACAAAACGCTTTGAGCATCTACAAGGCAATTTTCATTCCAGCTTTACTTCTGCTTTTGTTTGCTGACCCCTGCACAGCCGTGTCTCTTGTCGGGGCTCTGAAGGCCATTCTTTGTCCAGCTTGGTGACCTGCCTGAACAGCTCTGCTGCTGACATTCTCTTGCGTATGTGCTAGATGAGTTTCTCTGTCTCTTCAAGGACTTTGCGTGTGCTGGGGTCTGTCTTGATGCGTGGAGCTTTCTAAACTGTTCATATTGGACATCTTTACCATTTGTAGCTTAAAAAATATATATCTTAGTCTGTACAGGTCCAGTCAAATACTTTACAGATTTTATGCATTTGTTCTGACAATTCAATAACAGTGGAAATAATTGAATTACCCAATTGGCAACAGAATGCTTACTAGCTAGTGGATTCATATACATATTTTAAACCATATGCTGCTTTTGCTATGTATTTGTAGTATGTTCATGCAATTGGAGAGTTAGTTGGTAAATGTTCAAGTGTTTTCTTTAGTGACGGTCAAAGGTACACAGTGGTTGGGCATGTAGGGTTCTGTCAGTTGCTTTAAAGAAGATGTAGGTAATAAATCTGTATCCACTTGCTTATGAGTGCTTTAAGCTTCACTACAGTAGATGGAGAGAATCTTAATTCCATTCTTGAATGCATGCTCTAAAAAGTGCTATGATTTTTTTTTTTTTCTCCAAATGGCCCACAAAAGCATAGCCAAAGGCCTTTTCTTTGTATCCTATTGAGCAGAGCATAATGTTTTGTAGTGTGGTGTCGTTCTAAAGCTTACATAAGGTATGCAGCAATACTGCAGGGATAAATGGGCCTCTCTTAATTCCATCATAAATGGAATGGAATTGATTTTAAAGATATCTCCACCTTAACTAATTTACTAACTTGCCATTGAGCAATTCTCATGAAAGCTAGTGATTGTTTTCAGTCCTGTGTCATTTTATTATTTTAAGACAGATAGCGAGAAAAGGAGATAGGGGCAATTTTCTCAAAATGTCAGGAAACATGTATCTGGAATAGACATTGTTTATTTAAACACTTAAAAAACAACTTTTCAGTACTAACAGTAATCTCTGAATTCCCATTCTCCCTTTTTTTTTTTTTGGTTATTTTCTTCATGGTTTGTTCTTACCGTTTCTCAATGTGGAAGAAAAAAAGGTTCTGCTGATATTTGGAGATAAATCCACAAACAGATGTTGTGAATTGTACTGTAGTTCTTTGTGGCATCAAGTCCCTTTAGCACTTCCAAAACATAAATGCACAATCGGACGTGGAGGTGTTTGTGTGTTCCTTACCTGGTACTCCCATGGCCAGAGCTGTTGCCCTTCAAAACGGGCAAACCCAGGTCCTGGCTTCCCTACAGGCTGCTCTGGGTGAGGATGCGCTTTGCTCCGCTAAAAGAAAGGAAACTTGTACAGGAAATGTTGTCCCAAATACAGCATCTATAGGTTTTGTTCCTGAATTTTACTCATTAAAACGAGAGAGATATATTTGAACACTCAGATTTTGCTGTTTAAGTACAGTTTGATGTACGTTGAACAAAATTATCTGAAAACTCTGTTTTAGTCCATTTTCTTCAGAACTTTGTCCCACGCACAGATTTATGCTTACGTGTAGATGCCTTTCCACCGGCACAAAAACATGTTGTCTCCAAGTGTTCAATGGTAAATCCCAGTGTAGGTTGCAAATCAAAACGGAAAGAACAGTGTTAACTCTATTTTTGGTGCGTTGCCAGCGAGGGTTCTGCATCAGCATTTCATGGTCCAACTTTTTCAACCTTTTTTTTTTTTTTTTTCTTCCTCCCCTATGTGTGAAATTTCAGCAGATTGTTATGCAAAACAGTTTTGTGTCTCAGTGTGACTGGGGGAGACAGCTGTTCAGCCTAATGAGGAGTGCTAGCGCTACAGAATTTCTGGTGATTGAGACCCACGGCGGGAGCGGGCTGTTGGAGGCCGGGCAGCGGTGTGTGGTGAGGAGGTGCCACGCTGTCAGCTGGAAGTACACGCTCGGCTGCTCCCCGCGACAAGATAAATGAGTTTTGCTGGGCTTTGGCAGAGGCTGAAGCTTTTCTGGAGAATAGTTGTAGCACACCAAACTCCCGGTGGGACCCACGGTTTGAAGTGTCATAAGACTGGTTCCTCTTTGCCAGGTTTTTTTTTTTTTTTATGTCCTACAATACCTGTCATCTTTTTGAGTTATTAAAAACCTAATGTCTTCTAGCATTCCATTAACACAGGGTCTGATGATCTTTTGTTGATGCTTTTTATTAATTTAGCCAAAGGGATGTTAAACACAGTTTTGCTGAGTTAGAGCAAAATGAGGACTAGTATAAACAGAAAGTAAAAATAGCCCCATGAAAATGCAGAAAGAAGTCTTCTAATTTTTGTGAGGCGGGGGGGGTTTAGGGAGGCAAACTTTTGAAAGGTTATTTGTATATTGGCTGCTCTGCCAAGTTCTTTCTTTCTCCCCCCACAGACTTTGCTTCCCTTTCTTCTCACCTTCCCCCCTTGATTGGGCTGAAATCTTGTTTTAGTTTATAGGTAGGAAGTGGTCTTCCTTCTTGTTGCTATTTTGTCTTAAGTAAAAAAACCAAACGCAATCGAGATAAGAGGCATCTGTATCGCCTTAAGAGACGTTCCAGATTAGAATAGCAGAGGAGACAAAGCATGGTCTGTAGTGCATAAGAAAACCTACGAGCACAGCACTTGCTTGTGTTTTTCTTAAGTCAGTGGTGTTGTATGTGTTCTTGAATTTAAATGTATGTGGGTTTAAGTATCAACTCAATACGTTCCACTTAAAAAAAAAAGAAAAGGGCAAAACAAAAACCCCAACCAAACCACCTGGTCTTTACTCAGATGATAATCAGGGACTGATGACCCTCCCCAGAGTTGTCAAGTTTGTGAGAATGATAATGATTTTAGTCTTTCTAGATTTGATATTAAGTTACTTAAAAGTTCTAGGCTTGTAATTTTGAAAATTAGGTATCTTTGCGAACTGAATCTAGTCTATCTATAGGTTCCCCTAGAAGAATATTATTTCATTTTTGTTAAAGCATAGTATCTAAAACTGTTCTCTAGTACATCCGTATTCTGTTTGGTTTGAAACTGTGACTGAAATTCTTATGATAAACAGTGGGTTCAGTAAGAAGTACTTTTATATCTAGCCTTTGAATTTAAAGCTCTTTATGAAAAAGACTGGGTTTGTAGTCATGTCTGCTTGCGAATAGTGCATGTCCCAGCCTGCAGTGTCTTACAGGGGTGAACTGTTGGGAGGGCAGGCAGAGGACTAAGACTATGGAACACCTTTAAAGATGTCACTGAAAATGGCTCAGCAGCTTTTCCTTTGCCTTTCTACTACTTGCCCGGTTGCCAGAGCGAGCTACAGCTGAAGTTCATTCCATTTCTATTTTACGAACTTTTTCTTAATGTACCCAATAATACCTGAACGAATAGTTGAACTGAAACTGGTACAGAAAAGGATTTTGTTTTTCTTCTGATAGTCGTCTTGTTTTTACAGGAGTGGAAAGGATCGAGCTAGCCTAGAGTTGGCATTCTGTTTGCGTGGCCATAGTTTCCAAAGTTTTCATTTGAAAGGTGATAAATCTAAGAATAAGAAAACTTTATATGGTCAAAGAAAGAGTTCGACAGTGATAAGTGATAATGGAGAACCAATATGAGGGCAAAGAAGCTGCAGAGTGTTTAAAGATGTCAAAAAAAGCATCCAAAATTGGAGGGTTCTTTTAAAACAGTTTCACAACATATTCCAACTGTAATTGGAATAAAATGTATAATGGGAAAAGAGATCAGATCTGTGTGTTGGCAGCAGAATACTAAAATGCTTTTTATTCACTCACCTGGAGCTTTTCTATGACTTGAATTCCTCATACTGGTGTGTGCAAGGAGGTCTCTCAACATATGTGCAAAGTATGGAGATTTAACAGCAAATTTTAAACCTATAAACAACGCTTTTTCAATTGTGTTAGGGCAGTATGGAGAATTTTGCTGTGTTTACAGAGGTATTTTGCAGCTTGCATAAAGAGCTGATGAGGAGAGAAACACAGGCTTTGCTAAGTTTAATGGAGGTCAGGCAGGTTGAAGCCAAGTTCTGTGCTAAAACCCATACCAACCCTGTTCTGCAGTAATTTGACTGTGTGAATGAGTTTTCTTCCCAGATGCAGAGGGAAGAGACCTGATGAAAGAGACCTCATCAGTTGTGGCCTTCATGTATGTTTTAACTTTCTGACTTTTGGTTCATAAAGTCCAGAAGATTAAGTGAAGACCTCTTGGTCTTATTGTAATCATCTCCCTGGTAGCTTAGAGGCACTCTAATAATGAATTAGGAAACTTGGTATCATGAATAAAGTGGACCTTCATCCTAATTAAAACTTAATTTGGTGTCAATTTAAATTAAGAGGCTTGCATAAACTGGTCCATTGTGGCCTGGCTAGTGCTAATCTCAATCAGCAGCTTAGATAGGACATGAATTCAAATTTCGGCAGAACAACCAAAGTGACAGTAACAACTGACAACTTAAATTAAAATTACTAAATTCTAAGAAATTGATGTGCGTGACCCAAGTTACAAGATAGGTCATTACATTAAATATGTAGAAAGAGTTGAGAAGCCTTCCCTAATGATTTTAGGGAGAGACAAAAGTGCTTTGTTATTATGTTGTGTGGTCAGGAAATAACTAGTTTTGAGAATTCATGCAGTTCTAAAATGAAAATAGTAATACAAAAACTTTAATTGGTTAATATAAAATAATAGGTAAAATATTTTTTAAAAAATAATCTCATTATTGTCATGAGAACTGTTCATTTGACCTCAGCAGTATACTGTTCTCTGAAAGCATAGAATATGAAGATAATAAAGTTCTAAAGTAAAATTCTGCATATGGTATTTTCCGAAAGTAATATGTTGCACTTCTGGTTGCTGGAACTATTCTTGGGAGCCTTTCTCTGGCTGCCCATGTGCATTTATAGACATAATGGATAAAATTTGAAGAACTGTTTGGTCATACTTTTTATTACGCCTGCTTGCCATTTTTTTTATCTGACTCTCAGACTTGAGCCACTTGTGAAATAGAAGTCACAATTAGAAATTATTAGATTGGTGTAGCTATTTCTAGTGGAGTTATACTGGAAGCTCAGCGTCTGTATTACGGTATGTTTAGGGGTGGGTACAAAATAGCTTTACCTACATCTGAGATCAGGTATTTCGGATCTCCTCGGTGTCTGTGCTGTGAAGGACAAATGCCTGAGGTAGTTCTACAGTAGTCTTGGATGGAAAGTAAAAGAACTTGACCACCTGTCTCAAAACACTTGAGAAGAGGAATTGTACTGTGTGCTACTGATTCAGTTTTGGCTGTCTGATAAGCCTACTGGACCTTAATATGGAGCTTCAAAAGTGAATTAAGGTTTCAAGACTGGCCATGTTTAGCTGATGTTAGGATCAGTGGAACATGACAGATGCCTCTGGAGTAACTGTCCACTGTTGGACTTCATTTTTTAGCACTTGCACCGGTCAAGCCCTTAAGTGACACAGCTTCCTGTAAGAATATTTTTTATTCCAAAATACCCACTTGGAGTTTTAATATTTCAGGTTGCTTTGTGTAAAAAAAAAAAGAAAAAAAAAAAGACAAGTTACATGTTTTAAAGGAAACACAGGAACAGAAAATAGAACTTGAAATCAGATGCTAGTTTAATAAAGAACTTTAGAGCTTGACATTTTTCTTTCTACTCCTGATTGTTTAGCACTGTGACATCTGCAGTTTTCACTGTGGGAGACAATGTTGTTTCTGGTAGTGATGACCGTACTGTAAAAGTTTGGGATTTGAAAAACATGAGGTCTCCTATTGCAACCATCCGTACAGATTCTGCAGTTAACAGGTAAGCACATCTCCCAGTTGCTATTTTTTCTTAATTCACTGAATATACATTTAATTTTAGTCACTAAAATTAAAGTTGAGATTTATGAGATTTGGAGAAAGGTCTGATGTTGTTTTATAAAATGCATATATAGTCAACATTAATTCTCAGTAAATACATCATACTACTTTTTTGAGATTTTTTTTTTTATATGGGATGCAGATGTGAAGGCTGTTAGAGCATCCTTAACAGTTTAAAATGGTTTTGTAGTTTGGCTTTTTTTTTTTCACTAGTGAACTTTAATTAAGAAAAACTCAACTGTATCACTTCTCGTCAGCTTAAACTTGTACTGTCAGGTTCTGTTTCTCAGTCTCACTGTTTGGTACGTAACCTACTTTTGTCTCTTCTGGGCAGGATTAACGTATGTGTTGGCCAAAGAATCATCGCCCTTCCGCATGACAACCGACAGGTTCGATTATTTGACATGTCAGGAGTGCGATTAGCACGTCTCCCGCGCAGCAATAGACAGGTAACTCTATATTTATAGCCTTAAAGTGTGTCTGTTCCCCTTTCATACAAGGTTAAAACTAAGATTTGATGTCTCTAGTTTAAAAGGTAAACAGATTCTGACAGACACTTGTCTGTTCAAATATGCTGCTGTTAGTTACTGAAAATGACCAACATGCGAATCAGAAACATACTTAGAATTTTGTTAGTTGGAATTGGAAATGGGGTTTCAACTGGTTTTCATCATAAATTTTCTCCTTACTGAAGTGACATTAATATCTGCCTTCTCTATGAAATGGAAAAAAAATGTATAAGAGCATTTAAAATGCGTTTTAAAGTCTTGATGTGAATTATGTCAGAAAAGTGACTTATGAAGTTTAATGTTTTGTTTTGTTTTTTAATTATGCAGTGTTTAATTTGTTACATAAACATAAAAGGAAAAAAGTGGGGGTCGTTTTTGTGAGCTCACCTTGTATGATTTTTTTTTTTTTCTTTCCTGCTTATGCAGATGAATTCTTGGTACCAAACATTAAACCATCCCTGCTGAAGCCATCAGGTTTTGTGCATTTGTGGTGCTATTTGGCATGGCAGGCATCACTAATGAAGCAAATTAGACTAAGTGAAGTTAATTGGATTATGCCACTTCAGTTGGCTTTTTTAGGTGGATTCAGCAACTCTTGACAGAATTTAGGAAGGCATTTTAAAACTTACTTAGTCTTTTTTAGTCTTTTTATAGTTTAGAGTTTTTTTAATCTGTTTAGTCTTGATTCTTTTTTTCTTTAGTATTCCCACTCAGGCTGACACTACTGAAATCATGGCAATTTTTTTTTAAACTTAAATGTTGTTTAGAATCCTCCTTGGGCTGTTTTTGTTACTATTGGATTTGAACAACAGACAAGTGTTGGGGTTTTTTTTGTTTGTTTTTTTTTTTCTTACTGTGACTTTCCTCCTGCTGTAGAAATTTTCTGAATTCTGAACATGATGGACACTTGATCTTGCGCTTTATATCAAAGCATTTGCCAGCAAATAGTTCCATATTTTAAGATTGCTTTTATTAAAAAAAAAAAAGTTAAAATCAAATTTTGATTTGGTTTTGTACATAGAATGTAATTAGATAGCAAACATATCTTATAAAATGCAAAACTTTAGATGCACCTGTTTGTATGCTTCTGTTATTATGGACCCGATGCTGGCATTAAGGAGTCTCATCGCTATAAAGATTTTTGCCTTGTGGATGAAAGTAACAGTTACCTTTTGGAATCTCAGGTACAGTTTGTAAAAACTAGTGTGGGCATTATCAGGTTTGCGTTTTGAGTCGCACTGATTTGTTGACATAGAAGCTCTCAAAACATCTCCCAGGTACTAACTGCTGTCTCCTGAACTGTCGCAGGGCCACAGGAGGATGGTTTGCTGCACAGCGTGGAGTGAGGACCATCCGATATGTAACCTCTTCACGTGTGGGTTTGATCGTCAGGCTATTGGCTGGAACATCAACATCCCTGCTTTGTTACAAGAAAAATGAAATGCTGGAAAAATTTTTGCGTTTTATGTTGCCATGGACTTCTACACTTCTGCAGACTTTTCTGAATACTGGTCTGCTATCGCTGTAAAAGCTCTTCCTTAAGTGGAGACTTTAGCAAATGTTGTTCTTGTTACCACATTGTGCACAGTTTGCATGAATTGTACAGAAAATGTGATTTTTTTTAAAATTAGTTTGTCTTGTGTATGAACTTTTCTATTTTGGCATCCACTGGTCAATATGTTCACTGTTGCATAGAGCACATAAATGTTCATAAGTTATTTAGCATTTAATAGACACACAGTAGGGCATTATATTTGTGACATAAATGTGAACCTTATGTAATTAATGTAGAGAGTGTATAGCAGTCTGTTACATTTTTCCATGACTCTACATATCTGCCTTGTGTTACAAAGAATCTGCAGGGCTAAAACTTTGAAATGAAGTGTGAATTTCACTAGTTGTATGATTGTAAACATTTTCCTGGTTGCATCTGATTTGAAATACTTTTTTTAGTGCTGCAGTATAGTGCAACTTCAACTCCATTTTTATTCCAGTTACTGGAGAAACAGTAGATTTGAGAAAGAAAATGCAAGCAAGTTGTAGTGGGTATAGACTGCCAGGTTTATTCGGAATGCTTTTTGTACATTTTCTTTTGAAAAAGAAAAATATTCATTCTGCCCTTCTTATAGAAAGTGATTCTAAAATTCATGGCATTTCATATTAGCAAAAAACCAGAATATGATGATTCTAATCACTGAAATTTAGTCAAGCAAATTTTGAAGCACTTTAGTTTATAGCTATTGTTATAAACCATTTATGAAAGTTTGACTTTACCAGTGAATGTGAGCTGACCTTTGTAAGAAGGATTGCTTCTTTTTGGTCATCTGCCCAGAAAGGAAATAGTATTTTGGGTTTTTTCTTTTGTTTTGATTTTGGGTTTGTTTTTTTTTTTTTTTAATATATACCTAGAGTGAGCATTCTTTTAATTGTGTTCACTTCCCATATTTTTGTTTTGAGCCAGCAATACAAAGTAAATGAGTACTACCTCAAAAATGAATGTTGGTCAAGATACATTGAATCTCTCTGTAGTCTAGAAAAAAGCACTTTTGGTCTCTGGCTGAAGTAATATCTCTGACATGAGAGGAAAGACAATCATACTAAATGTGATCCTTAAGATAATTAACACTTAAAGCTAATGGAGCAATACAATAAGTAAACATCATCTGTCACCTTTCTGTTCTCAGCTGTGGCAAGGACTGCTGCAGTCTCTATTCTGTTCCAAATGGGGGTAATTAACACAGGTCTCCCTTCTTTCTCCTGAATGATTTTACTCTGGTTTTGCTCCTCACTGTGCTTAGCCTTTTTTGCACTGGCAGCAGGGTGTTACACCACAGCTGCTGATTGCATAAATAAATGCAGGTGGCAGCTGACATCTTCCAAAGAACAAAAAGGCTGCTTCAGACAGACACTTCTTTTTTAGCTAGAGGGAGATACTGTCCCTTTCTGTCTGACATATCACTATCGGATGAAGGGTGAGGGGAGGCCAAGGGTGCCCTCTTACAACGGGAATCGTGGAGTTTATGGTGGGTTGGCATAAGTGTTAGAAACTTTTAATCTCATTATTATGATTTTGTGCAAGTATAGCTGTGCTCATGTCCTCTACAGCACTGTTTATATTGACATTAAGGCAAATGCGTTAACTGCTTCTCCTGTTATTTAACATATAAGTGCGTTGGAGTACAGTGGGATGGTGAGTGCTTCATTGAGTAATTTATGGGGAAACTAGGGTCCTAGAAATGGTTTTGAAGCGTAACAGTGAGGAAGCTGAAGGTATTTAATGGAGAACGTATGTTAGTATCTTTATCCTACAGGTCATCATAGCAGATTGTTACCTTGGGTTTTTTTCTGGTTGTTACTTTTTCCTTTTTTTTTTATTTTAATATAAGAAATATACAGAGTTGTACTGTAGTAATCTTAAAATACCAAAACTAGTGAGGTTGGAGAAAGCAGAGTTTTAAGTATTCTGATAACAAGGGTTAAAGGATGGAGTCGAAGTTTATTTTCACATTTTTTTTGTCTGGGTTATTAACTCTTGGGTAAAGCCCTTTGAGGTTGGGTTGGAGGTTTTATTCTTCAAGAAAAAAAAAAGACGTTTTCCTTTAGTTGACAGCAGAGAGAACTTTACACAGGTTGATGCTGTTTAAAAAAGAGAAAAACACTTCTCCAGCCAGTAGAAGCAGTTTCTTCAGCCTGGCCTGCATGTAGTACCTGGAGCAATGATGATCCTTTTATTACCTGAGGTGGGGGAGAGGGTCACTGGTTGTGGTCCTGCTAAACTAAGTTGTCTGTTTGATCTTCTCTAATACATATGTAATACAGGACCACTACACTCTATGCAGTTTAATCATCATTGCTGCAAGCTTTTTATATCACCAGAGGGGGCAATCCCCTGGCACCAGGAATAGGATGATTACACACTTTCACTTTGAAAAAGATCAACCAAGCAAGGTGCTAGAGCCACGTTCTTACGAGCAGGCTAACACTTAATCAGCTAAACACTTACCTATCACTTATCTTAATTTTATGTACTCTACCGAAGGTGAAGCTGAGGCTGCCGTTCCCCTTGAAGCAAATCACACATGAGCAGTGGTAGTGACTAAATACACAGAAAACATTTCATGGCTTTGAATGTTCTAAAGAGTGTTCTTCAGCACTGAACGATGTCCAGCATTTCATAAAATGGAGGAAAGTTGCAGTTTCAGTATTGTGCAGAATTTTCACAGAAAACTCGTCACTGGGCAAAATCAAGCTTTTATGTCTTTCTCTCAAGCAATGCACATCAGTTTTCACAAAGTTTGTGTATACTTTACAATCAGAAAGATCTGGAATGAAACATCTTTGTTGCCTAAATCTGTGAAAACCACCTTTTTTGAAAAAGAATTTATAAGTTATGTGGAACCACTTTTTATTATTCTGCTAATTTGTTTCTAGATGTAAAATGTTTTTCTTCATTACAATTCAAAATGCATTAAAACATTCAACAATTTTTTTTTTCAAGTTGCTGTTCTTCTGTGTTGCATTACGGTTGCTATTAATCTGAGTTCGTTAATTACTTTGTTTGTAGTCATAGGAGCATCCTCTCCACTTTCCACTCTTTTCTACTGAAGGAGTTTGTTTCCGCGATGTTGCTGGATACAGTTCCATGCCTGCCCCTTGCAATAGGACTTCTATAGCACAATCACTCATGCTGCTGGTATAGTATACAGACTGAAAAAGTGCTCAGACCTGCATTTGTACTGTCTTCTCTAGTTTTACCTGAAAAAAATTGTAATTATGTGTTTTTTAATACAGGTTATGCAGGAGTCTCCATATGACTTTTCACAGTGCTCTATAAATAGATATTTTAAATTAAGTCTAAACCAATTTAAATATGTTTAGAATACAGCGAAAGTGTTGCAAAGCTCCCCTGATGGGAAAACCCCGCCATCAGGTTTTCTGTAGTTTAAAGTAAAGGTTGTTTGCTTGATGCCACCCACCTGTATTATCTAAAACGTAAAGCTTTGCTATGTTAAAATAAATCCCTCAAAGCCCGGGGTGGTAGTAAGCTGTGCCTCTGGGTTTGGGATGCCCAGGCAGTACCAGAGAGCAGAACATTGCTTTATGCCGACTGTGTTTTCTTTTGGTGTCCTTTAGTGTCCCTTACTGCCACATTTTGAATCCTCAAGAGCTAGGGCTCTGGAAAACTTACTAATCGGTGTCACCAGAAATAAAAGATGAAAGTTATAAGGTGGCACAACTGAGGTGAGGGCTGGATTGAGATAGAATGCCAAACCCTGGTTTAGCTGATTTTAATCAAAGAATTTAAATCAAGTTGGGACTTATTGCATCTGATTTAAATTTGTGATACTTGTAACCACCATAAGTCTTCTAATGACCTACGGTACATATACCGCTTACAAAGGCCATTTCCCTTTGCATTTTAGGGGGGAGAGGATTTGAAGATGAGTATGTGTTGAAGCCTAATTATCTCTCTTTTTTTTTTTTTTTTTTTTAAACCTGTGAGTAAATAGCATGCATAAATAAGTGGTTTCAGTAGGAAGTCTGTGTTCTAACCTGAAGATAAGCTGTGGGAGAACCACCGTGTCACGCATCACAGTGTGCTCTTTAGACTGGCGTAGAAATTTTATTTAATGCTCCATTGAGACCAAAGTATGTCACTGAAAAATTATTCAGCCTTGTGATATTTTATTTTTAAGTAGTGTTGTTACCTTTTCTAATTCCCACAGGTCATAGTTTTCAGAACATAAGTAATTTGCAGGAGCTTACAGAGGAAATCCCATTTAATTCAGACTGTAAATCCTGGTCAGAATGTGCCAGTGACTGGGAGAGGCATCTCACTGCAGATGTGCTGGGGAGGCTGCTGCTCAGTGTCCTCCGAGGGAGAATATTCATTAGCATCAGGATGTGCCATTCCTCAGTGGTAAAGAGGTGAGGCTGGTGAGCACTTGCAACATCTAATCCAAGTGCCTGAATTAGCAGCTGAAGCGCCTTGTACAATTTTGGGGAGTTTCTGAAGGGTGGCTCAGTGCTCCACATAGAATTTAAGCACTTAGACTTCCCACTAAGTGGAAAGGTGCTCCTCAGGACTGAGTCCTGGGGCCGGGTCTGTTTAATATCTTTACCAGTGATCTGGATGAGGGGACTGAGTGCGCCCTCAGTAAGTTTGCAGACATCAAGTTGGGTGGGAATGTTGACCTGCTTGAGGGTAGGAAGGCTCTACAGAGGGATCTGGATAAGATGGATGGGCCAGGGTCAATGGTGTGAGGTCCAAGAAGGCCAAGTGCCGGGTCCTGCACTTGGGTCACAACAACCCCAGGCAGCGCTACAGGCTGGGGGCAGAGTGGCTGGAGCTGCCTGGCAGAAAAGGACCTGGGGGTGTGTTGGTCGACTTGGCTGAACGTGAGCCAGCAGTGTGGCCAAGAAGGCCAACAGCATCCTGGCCTGTATCAGGAATAGTGTGGCCAGCAGGACTAGGGAACTGATTGTCCCCCTGTACTCATCGCCAGTTTTGGGCTCCTCACTCCAGGAAGGACATTCAGGTGCTGGAGCATGTCCAGAGAAGGGCAATGAAGCTGGTGAGGGATCTGGAGAACAAGTGTTAAGAGGTGCAGCTGAGGGAACTGGGTTGTTTAGTCTGGAGAAAAGCAGGCTGAGGGGAGACCTTATTGCTCTCCACAACTACCTGAAAGGAGGTTGTAGCGAGGTGGGGATTGGTCTCCTCCCAAGTAACAGGCCGATAGAACAAGAGGAAACGGCCTCAAGTTGCACCAGGGGAGGTTTAGGATGGATATTAAGAAAAATTTCTTCACCAGAAGGGTTATCAAACATTGGAACGGGCTGCCCAGGGAAGTGATGGAATGGTCATCCCTGGAGGTATTTAAAAGATGGGTAGACGTGGTGCTTAGTGACATGGTTTAGCAGTGTTTTTTGTCAGAGTTAGGCTGATGGTTGTACTTAATGATCTTAAAGGTCCCTTCCAACCCAGATAATTCTATGATTCTGTGAAATGGTGCAAAGTGTGATGTCATGTACATTACAAGGGAGCTAAAAAGTAGGAAGAAAAGATTATTTTTGGCTTCAGTGACCAAACTTTTAATTCCAGTTGGCCTCAATAATTTTTGGTCAAAATGTATAAGGCAGACAGCGTCAGTCTTTTATGCAAAGGTGACATTTTGTGCCTTCATCAAAACCATTACCTTATGGAAAGGAGAAGAAATAACTAGTTATTTTCATCAATGTAATGCTCTAAACATACGCAAGTTTAGCATTTGATACTTCTAATGAATATTTTTCCTCTAAGTGCTTACTTTGGATAAAGGCAGCAATCTGGTTTTAATTTTCTTGATAGTTTTTTAAACCTCATCTAAATCTTTACTGTGTCACCGAGATCAGACTTGTACAGACACAAAACTGAACCTGGATATTTTGGTGGAACAGTGTTTGTCCTCTGAGGCCGTAATTGCTGAGCTGTAGTAAGGTGAGTAAATCCTAACAGTGAGGAAGAGGAAAATCCGATGCAGCACACAACAAACAGCACTGAGATCAGGTTGATAGAACGATAAAACCTTGGAGTACAAGGTGAAAGTATTAGGGAAAAGGGAGAGAAATGAAGGACAAGCAAAACTTTGCAGTGGCAGCTTAAGGGTAGAAGGAGTAGCGATGATATCGTTATTAATTAAGATTGTTTTTCAGTGAGGATAATTGCAGGCCGTGTTGTTTTGGCCTTTTATGTTTTATGAAGCTTGTGAAAACTCTCTCCACCAGAAGGCTGTCAGAAAGTTGGATGCTGTCACTGAGTGGTGCAACTTTCAGAAGCGCTGAGCTCCCGTCAGCGTTCTGTGCAGTCTGGCGGGTGGTTAGTAGTTTGGAAAATCAGATTCATGGACCTAAATATGGATCTAGAAACTTCATTTTTGATGCCTGTTTTTGAAAACTCTACCCTAATTTTTTACCTATATCTTATGTTGTCGCTGAATTAATGCACTGAAAAGTTCTTGGACACAGACGCAGGGCTTACTGAAATATAAGAAAACCAGAGAGATGATTTTCCCTCCCAAATTAAATGAGGCTACTTGGATTTTACTGTTGGAAAACTAAAGCTATGTTGTGTCAGTTCCAAATATAACTACTTACTGATCAGTGAATAAACTTGTTCTTTCAGATGCTCATGGCTCCTCTTGCAAAAATCTTTTTACCCGTGCGGAAGTCATAGCATAAGTTCTCCATATAAAATGAAGCGGAAAGTTTAGCTGAAGATACATTTTTATGTATATATATAAATAAAATCCCCCACAGTTCTGCCATTATGAGCAGAACTGAGGAAATCGAGCCTGAACACATGTATTCATAGGGCCCTGACCATTCAGACACTTGCCAGATTTCTGAGAAACCATCTGTATGATGAGTAGGATTACAGATGCCCGCCTGTAGATGAGCTACCAAGGGGGATCTTCTGTGCCTAAAAACAAGTGTAAAAGCAGGCAGTGACAGAGAGGATGTACAGACTTCTGTCTGCAGATGGTTTTTGACCACAAAATGTGCAACCTCCTTGAAGTCAGCAAATGAACAGCTTTTATTTACTTTGATGGAGGCAAAGGGTCTTGACCTTGAATGTCAATTACTGTACCTGAAATGGCATAAAAAAGCTGGAATAAGGTCAGCTTCTGTGAGAGAGCAGGAGGAATGGGCTGTGGGTCAGAGAGGGTGACATCACGGTTCTGCCAGGAGCTGGTGTGATTCGTACAGTGCTACCCGGGGGCAGGAGCACCCAGTGACCTGAGCTGAGGCTGTGGGTACAAGTCTCAGTTCAGGTAGATCCTGACTGGTGTTCTCACAGGCTGAGAAATCAGGTTAAGACTGAAAAAACTTCCCCAAACTCCTAGAAAGTTTTTTATAACTGAAGTCTAAGAAAGATTGCCATAATGTTTTCCTCACTGAAGAGACTGCAATTTCTGTTACTGATTACAAGAGCCTTTGCCGAAAGGATGAACTCGCGTTTTAGTAATCTCACTGGAGGTGAGGCCTCCCCCAACAAGGTATGAATTGTGTTTGCAGTGCTGCTGTGCATCACCTTGAATGCTCTAGAAACGCTATGCTTAATGTTATATTTCTATAAGTATCTTATTTGTTGGTCTCTTAAATATCCAAACATGCTCCGGTTCTTCCAAAGCCCATCTCTCCACGCAGTGCTGTTGGCCTCAACGAGCCTTCAGCAATCAAGTGTCTGCAAGTCTCATCTGCTCATTTGAGTTTTTACCTTGAACCACCTAGAGCTGTATTTGGAATTTAACATATTTTTGCTCTCCCACTAGAAATTCACAACCACTGAGTTGTCCTCTTCCACTCTCCTTCCTCCCTCACCGAAAAGGGGACTTTTTTTTTTTTCCTCCTTCAGTGTCTTCCTGTCTCAAAGTGACTTGAAGGGGGCAGAGAAAGGTAAAGCCAAACAAGGAACAAGTCCACGTCAGGCTTTTTCCTAAGCAGCTTGTGTGATGCCGCAATCAACTGCTCTGTCAATAGCCTTTGTATTTATTTTCCCATACTGAAGGCCAAAGATTAATTTATCTGAACGTCCACTCCACCTTGCAACAAAGCCTTGTGTTATACTTGATAACATGCAGAGCTATTTTAATCCGGCTTAATTTGATCTTGATCTCTGGTTAATATCCTTTTGATTTTTCCTCTAACCTGTTTTCCTGAGGTTTACAAGTATAAAATCATAGGAGAAATGGTATCTAACTTCTGATCCACTTTGTTAATAAGCTGATTACAAGTATTTAAAGTTATCTCCTCTTCTCCAGATGCAACAGAACGAATGACCTCTAAACACTGACAGTCTTGCCAACAAGTTACAGAGCTCTCACTGGAAATAAACAATGTCAGAATGCAGATGCAGACCCTGATCCTGAGAGTTGAACCATCGTAAAAGTCCAGCTGAGCTCGGTGGAGTCCTATCAAGGTATACACTTTCAGTCCTGTAGTTCCACCAAATGTGCAATTTTTGATTTGAAGAAACTGCCAACAAACTGGGTGATTTACACAAAATACTTGGTGAGTGTCATGGAGTGATTTCTCTGTGATGCAGTGGGTAGCTTGTTCCCCTGGCTGGGGTTAGAGACAGCATAGCCTAGTTGTCTCCTACCTCTGTTCCTCATGTCTTTAGTCATCTTCTTTTACATCGTAATTTCTTGGACAGGGTCAACCCCCTTACTGTGTGTTTGGATGGTGGCTGGTGAGCCGGAGGCTCTAGTACAGGCACTTTGTCTCTGGGGCAGAAGGGCTGTGGGTGTCTGTGCTCCCCATAGCTCAGTGATGAGAGGGATGGCTCTTGGGGTGGCACTCAGCAGTTGGTGCAAATGTGGGTCAGCCCCGATTTGGGGACGTGGGACAGGTGGAGCATGAAGACCTGGTTGGGATCCTTCTCTGGGGACCTGTGGAGGAGCAGTTAGAAGACAAATGAGAACATGGGGTTTTTAGCACCCAAATGCTGTGGAAGGAAGCTCCTCACCCCAAGGGAATCTGACTACCCAGGCCAGGGGGATTTGAAGTGATGGGGCTTGTCCTTTGTTTCTTGGGCCCATGAGACACTGGTGAATTGCCAGACTTGCAGGTGAGCTCTGGCCATTGGAAAGCTGCAGGCACTGGGACGGTGTCCTGTGCTTTCTGAGTGATCTGCCCTTCGCAGATGTGTTGAGAATAACTCCTGTCCACGGGCTTTACACAGAAAACGTGCTGCATGCCAAGGGTGCTGCTGTAGGGCCGCACCATTTTTCCCCATAATAGAGCCCATCTCCTCTCTGTGACACTGATTTTATACTGATGGAGCTCTATTACCAGCATCAGTTTTACACTGGGTATCTGAGAGCAGAGACAGATCCTTTTTCTTATTTGGAAAGAAAACAAGTCTTTTCTTCTCCATTAGGAATGGCTCTGCAGGGAAAAGATTGCAGTTTGCTGCACATATGCTCCCTGGTCCTTTCAGTGGAAAGATCTCATTGTTTTTAAAATGAGCAATTCTTCAGGAATCTACATGCACTTAAAAGACATTAAATGAGGAAATCTCTGACACTGCCCCTAGAGCTGTGTAATTTAATAAATAATATGCAAGGCTAAATTCTTAATTTTTGTATTTATCTTTCCATTTTTTCAATTCAACTACTTTTCAAAGGGTAAATCAGCAGCAGGCTGTGTAAAAACTTCTGGGAAGAATGAAAGAAATGTTCTGGCTGTGGCAGGACAACAGGTATGTGTCTGATTTGTGCCAGAAGGTGGTGTTTGTAAGTGCCTGGTGGCCACTAAACCATGTCTCTTACCCATGTCTAAGACTTGTCGATGAACTGGTGGGTGGGCACACTTGGGACCTCCACCTCCAGCCACCCCATCGGCCCTTCCTGGAGCCTCCACCTTAGGGCTGGGGAGAGCAATTTCAGCATTCACACTAGATGTGCCCTCATCTCGCAGCTCTACTGAAGTTCTACTCTGTTGCTAACGCCCCTGCCTTATTTTTCTTCTTTTTCCAGAAATTTCCTATCACGTGCATTTATCATAAACTCTCCCCGGGTGAGCAGAGCCGCTGGCCCCAGGTGTAGCCCAGCCAGGGGTGTTGGAGCACAGGGTGATGTGTCGTTAGGAACAAACACCAGCAGAGGGCACGCCAAGATATGCAGACGGGAAAAAATAAAATTACATATGTTCAGTTTGTCTGAGGAGTTAGGCAAAACTCAGTCCGTTCATAATTCATGTGCCTGTAGGACATTGTAAGGGAATATAATTGGTCTGTCAGGGCAGTGGCGGTGTTTTGCTTTGAAAAATGCTATCAACAGAATATCTTAAAACAACTACGAACGTAGCATGGTTTTAGATGTGCTGATGGGAAGAAAAGAGCCTCCCTTCCCCTGGCTCACCTGGTCCTCTTCCATTAACCTGTACTCCACAACAGTTAGGAAAAGGTAATAGTGTAAGCAGAGTTTTGCTCTTTTAAAGGCACATCTTTTTGCTTTTTAATAATTATATCTCTCAATATAATTTTTAATTAAATACACACTAGCTTATTTTGCTTGTCAGCGCTAGATTTACATCATGTAGGTTTTGTGGTATGAGATGTTTTCCAGCTTTTCTCAGAGGCTGGAGCTGAACTTGGCAAGGGGTGCAAAGAATAAGAAGGGCTTCTACAGTTGGACGGGGGTCTGAGCAACCTGATCTAATTGAAGATGTTCCTGCTCGTTGCAGTGGGTTGGACTAGATGACCTTTAAAAGTTCCTTCCAACCCAAACTATTCTATGATTCTATTCTATGATTCTATGATTAATATGCTAGTCTGGGTGGGATTGTGCACATTGAATGCCCAAATGTGAATCTTCCTGAAGAATTAAAGATCCTCTAGACATCTGTCCTGAGTAGGACAGCTGGCTAGCACCAATATACAGCTACCTCCTGCAAGAAACATTAATGACATCTGTTGATTAATTGACTAATTTTACACCATGCAATGGATAGGTCTGCCCAAAACCCCCATGAAAAGCTATCAAGTCCAGGGTGTCCTCTGCTCTGTGTCCACAGGATGGGGGCTTCAGGCTGGTGATTGCTTTGTTCTGGACCTGCTCGGCTGCTGGTGGGACAAGATGGTGATGAGATCAGTAGATCAGCCCCCTGGTGATGGGTCCAGGGACTGGTGGGATGAGGTCCTAAGTTGACTCCATGGTCCAGGGACTGGTGGGATGAGGTCCTAAGTTGACTCCATGGCCCAGGTCACCTCAGCAGCTGCTGCTCGCTGCGGGTGCCGAGTGGAGTGGAAACTGTAGCATGTAGAAAAGGAAAATCTCAGCTTGGTTTTTTCTTTTTTTTTCAATATTCAAAGATAGTAAAGTGTTTTAGCTAATCAGGTAAAGTGTTTACTCCAACTCTCCTACACCCTTTAGTTTCTCATAGATCAGGAACACAACTCTCTCCCCAGAGTCACTAAAATGTGGTTTTATTTTGGCAGGTGGATACAGGGAGCTTGGTCCTTACTTGGATGAAGCTAACATTGGTCCGGAGCAGGCACTGTGTTGCTCAGGGCTGTGCTGCAAACCTGAGGAAGGGTCAGACTTGGAGCTCCCCACTCAGTCGCTGCTCACCGATAACAAGTCATGACGGCAAAGCCAGTCCGACCCAGTAAACTGGCCTTTAACACCTGCTGGAGAGCTCCTTGTTCCCTCTGGAAACACACAGGTAGTGCCTGCAGCTAGGCTGAGATGCTGAGATGCCGGGAGTCTTAACCTGCCAGGTGATGGCCAAGGGGCAGTTCTGGCCCCACCACCGGCTCCCCCTGCCTGGCTGGCTGGGACTCATTAAGGGATGTCCTATTTAGCACGGGGTTTTCCTAAGGCCAATCCTCTGTCCAGGGAGAATGGATCATGTTAAAAAATTCAAATTCCCTCAAAAGACGTGTTTTCTATAAGCTCTCAGCATAGTTAAGACTTCTGTATGGAAATGTATAGTGGCTCTCCCCAGGTACCCCTGTCTTTCAGGCTCTTGGCCAAAACCACCCTGACTTACATGGGAAGAGCCTCATTCAAAGAAATATTGTCTGTACATGCTCATAATAGAGTGAGGTGAGATCCCTCCACCAGGAAAGCCTTGCTCAGGTGGACACCTGGGGTCAGCTTGGATGATCCCAAAGCTCCTTCAGGAGGTGTTAACTCCAACACCTCAGATGAGTCTCTCTGTGGCTGGCACAGGCCTGAATTGAGCAGTTTACCGCTGGAACCACTGCAGTTATAAACATGCAAACAGGTAAAACAGCCTGCACATAGCCTCTACCCAGGCCTGGCAGTTACACAGAGTACACAGCAGCACCTGCCGTAGGGTTTTTTTCAGGTTTTTCTTCTCTAATTGTTGGGTGGGAGGTTAATGGCACAAGTCCATGGGTGAAAGCAGCTCCGAGGTGTTTGTTGTTGCTCAGTTGCTTCGTTTCATTCTCTTTGTTGTCTTTTAGGTAATATTCCTTTGAGAAATACTTTGCCACCCAAAACCGCGTTGTGGTTGACCAACGTAGCTCGCAAAGCCATTGAGTAATGTCTACCCCTGAAAAGTTGTGTTACTTTGAGGTAACTTGTTTTTTCAAAGTAAACTAAGCAGTCTTTGATTCTTTTAGCTGAGCAGCAAAAAGATCCCCAAAAGAAATGAGGAGTTTGAAGTAAACCAAAACATCTTTTTCAGTCCAGCCAAAAAATGTGTTATTTTTCCCTTCAGAAAGGTAATAACCTGACACTTGGATATTTTCGGAGAGTCCAAACTGCGCTTGTAAAAGCAATGTGTAGGTGGAAAGCATCAGGCACTTTATGAGGAGATTTTCTTTAATACGGATACAGTAATATTTCCAATACTGCCTTTGGTACCCAATCAATCTCCAATAAAAAACCTTCTCCTGAATTAGAACAACAACAAAAAAATCCTCAAAAACCTTGTTTTGGTTGGGCAAAACATGTATAAACTCTAACTAACAGAGAACTGGTGGAGCAATAAACAAACATGTTTAGCACCTAAGGCACTGGTACCCTCCGCGGACTCTAAGAGTTCATTAAACCTTGCCCTGTAAACTTATGGACCAATTTTGTCTCATGCTGTCTACTCTGCCAAGTTCTTGCTCTGTAATTCCCTAAACAGGATAAACTCCTAAACATTCAGCCAGCAGCAAGAGGAGCAGCAGCTGAGCGCAACCAGCAGTCCCACCGCCTTGCTCGCTGCCATGCCTGCAGCTCACTTCGATCCCTGCTTTAAATGATCGTTATAATCAATGGAGTAATCAGGGAAATGGCCTGCGTAGCTGCCTGTGCCCTTCTGCTGGGCGCTCCCTGCGTGGCCCAATCTGTCCCCAGAGTCAGGATGCTGCTGGTCTGGCACTGGGGACCTGGGACCTTGCCTGGGCTGACAGCACGTGCCAGGGAGGGGTTGTGATGGTGCTGGGTCAACAGAGTTTATCTCGCCTCCCACCAGCCACCTCCAAAAAGGAGGCATAGTGATGGTGGCAGGCACCCATGCCCAGCTTACACTGAGCCTGTAGCTTGTGGAAGGCAAATGCCATAGGAGGTAAATTCCCACGTACACTCCGTCAGTATATATGCAAAGTTTTAAGCTGGCATGTTGTTCCCAGTGAATGAGGAGTAATGGGGGGGGGGGGGGGGATGCTTTATGAAACGCTTGCAAAATCACAAAGTTAAATTCAAAACTTTGTATTTTTACGTCTCTTTCCCTTATGGCAAAACATATATATACAGCAAAATGGCAGTTCTGAAGTATAGGAAGGTATCGTGGTTTTCCCAGCATAAGGGAGGTGGTTAAAAAAGCAAAATATCTACCTACAATTATTTCCTTTTTTCCACCCTTCATATACTTACTTTCTTCTCTGTGAGCTAGGTCTGTGTTTATGACAACTTAGTCCCAGACTTAGTATCATATATTCTTTTAGATTACAGACCTCAAAAATGCCTTAGAAAACTTGGAATAGAATCGCTAGGCCTACTTGGTGCTCCTCTAACTGGCAAATCACGTACAGCTTCTAGAAAGAGAAAACCATAAGGTAGTAGATCATAAGCAGTCACTTATTGTAAATAGCTTTTCAGCCCTCCTGAGCCTCTTGTCTGGCTGCTCAGGGACAGCTTGGGTACGGTGCCAAGGTAACATTAGGCAGGGTGTCTCTGAAAATGGCTAAAAGTCGTGAGAAAGGGCTGTGTGAGAGAGATCCACGAGAAGCTGATCCACAAGTGTTGCACCTGTTGGGTGAGGAGTTGCATTAATCTCAGTTGGTCACCCTTGATCCTTACCCAACCTGACCCAAGACTTGTCTTCCTAATTCGACCATGTACCTGTCTTATTGCCACAGACTTGCCCAGCGATTGCTCTGCTGTGGCTCTCCCTGGTTTCCACCACCAGAGCTGCTTGACCCTCATTGCTCAGGAGTGGTGGAACTGTGCTCCGCTCAGAGGCATTGCTGCCTGCCACCCTCACCTTCAGCCCTGGCTAGGGCATCACATTCCCTTGTGGTGTAGCTGGCCCTAGTTGCTCCCCAAGAGTTTTATTTTTTAGTTTTATCTAAATCGCACGATTTTGCCACCAGGAGTCCGTAAACTATTCAATTTCATTGACCAGCATTCAAGCATCAATTTAACTACATGTTAAGCAGGGCTGACTTTCTGAAACGGGACCAAAACTGCTGTTGTAGGAGGACAGTGCTGAATTTGGGTGATTTGGGATTTGAACATTTCCTATTGAAACCAACATGAGGCTCCAGCTAATTTCAATAACAAAAGCTATAACAAAATGTAGAAGTATGCATATTTAAGTCACTAGGTGGGAATGAAACTTGACTGTGCTCAAGTATTGTATATTGTATGCTGTTCAGAGTTTCACAGTAGTTAACTTTGTGCTGGCACACATTTTCAGTATATTTCAAATAACTGGAATAATTATATATGCAGTTCTAGTAAGTGGTTAATACAGATGATACGTTCCTACAGAGAAAGAATGATAACAAGCTCAGTAATTATGGGGAATGGGGATTAAACTTGACGAACTGCATGGGCACAGTAGAGTTGCAGTCATGAATTTTGGTTTTGACTGATACCAAGAACACGTAGTTGCTAGAGATGAGTAATAACACTGAAATATGCATCATCCCAAGCAGTGGCTTAACTTTGCGTATGTGCCTGTCAAATATAAGTTGAATGTTTGTCTTGAAGCATACGATTATTACAGAAATATAAACCTTGGCCTGCAGAGATCACGTATGAGTATCTAGTGTATTTTGAAAAACGTGGAGCAATATTTTTATTTCAGACTGGGCACCTGCTATAGCTAAATTAATGGGGCTTTTCAAAACATTTCTCTGAAGTATTCTTTTCCTAGTTTCTGAGTTCCAAAACTTCTTGTGCAGCATTTCATACAATGATAACAACGATAACACAAGACCCTCCTAGAATACTGAGCTAGACCATGATGAAGTTCATATTGTGGTATTCCCATGTGTGTTGTCCAGGAGCCAGTGCGGGGCCACCACACCTCTGCCCAGCCCGTGGCCATCACCCCAAGGTGGCACAATTTGCTTGAGGCTCCCTGTTGTGGATCTCAAGCAAGGGGTCACACAGGGGAAAGGTGTAGATCCCTGCTCCTGAAAGCCATCTCTGGGCAGACAGCTTGTCATCTGTTCCTGAATATTTCAGGCTTTGTGCGTGCTCTGCTCCTGCCTTGCAGTAACCTGGGGTATACTTGTCTTCCTTACCCCGTTAAAGCCCCAGCCTCCTTTTCCTCTGTGGTCTCTGCCCAGCAATGTCAACTGGCAGGTGGTGTGACTTGTTGGCCCAGTGCATTTTGGGGCTGATTTCTTACCGAGTCTTTCTTTAAAAGGTCTTTTGGAGAAGTTGCTGCTGCTCATTAATCTCATAGAGGTCCGGACTTACTCTTGGCCCTTAATGCCCTTAGCATTTGATCAATTCTGTACTGATTAGTGTTAGTCATTGCTGACTTAAAAAGGGTAACTCCTATCTGACTCACTAATGTTTTGGGCTGTAAATTCTCTTTTAGCACATTAGCACTGCTTTGTAGCGTGATATTTGATGGATGAATGTGTATGTTATCTGTAGCCTATTTTCTTGAAGCTCAGCCCAGAAAAGCAGTGTACTCTACTCTCTCTGGGAATATTGCAGGGTACCTTCATTTTAGTCATAACCACATTTAGACATAGTGCTGCTGTTTTAAATTGGGGTAATGAAATCTTGACAAGTGGTTTGGACAAACACAACACAAGCAATAACAGAGGCTTTAATAAAATGAAAGGATTTCCAGGGAATACCTTCATTTCTTCCCTCCTCCAATTTAATTCTTTCTGAGAATAATCAGACCATAACATAAGACTAAATTCAAGAGATGAAGTTCAGCTGGAGAGGAAATAATGTCCATAAAATGTTTTCAAAGGTTGTTCATTTGTTTGAAATGAGTTCTGTGAGTTGGACTGATGTGCCTTAAATACTTTATAAGCAAAAATACTTTGTGCTTGAACTACATTTTCATCTAGGGTTCTCAAATGTTTTAAAGGAAGGGGGGAAGGATAACTGTTGTTACTGCCTGTTGGCAACTAACAGCAGAGTCTTTCAAGGCAGCTTCTCCAGACCTGAATCCAGTGCAGTGTGGGCTGAGGGGACATCCATCCCACGTCCTGGTGTATGCACAGGGTGGCCAAATCTGCCTTCCATGTCCTCCTCCCCACTGCAGACTCTCACTCCAGCTTCATTCTGCAATGTGGGAAAAGTAAAAAGGTTTTATTGTGTGTTTTGGGGCATTTGGCTGGAGAATCAGAGGTGCTGTGTCAAAATAACTATTGGTTTATTAAGGAAATCTCAGTCAGAGTGAGCTTCAGTTCACATGATCAAAGTAACCTTCGCATAGGTCCAGAGAAATTCCTGATGCCCCCCTTCCCCTCCCCTGCATGGTGTATAAATAGCAAATGCTCAGTGTTGCTAGAACCACTCTGTTGTCCAATCTCTGCTCTAAAGGCACGTGCTCCTCCTCTAAAGGCATTGCCTTGGTCCTTGGTTGTGGTAACCCTGGTGAGCTTCACATGGGGTGTGTGTGTCTGCATTACAGCTGATTTAATGGGTACCATCTCCTAAATCCCGTAGTCTGACAGCCAGCAAAATCTCTTCCAGAGCCCCAGTGATAATGACTTGTCCCACTGCAACAGAGAAAAAAATCCAGCCTTTATCCTTCCTGCTGCTGTGAAATCTTGAAGGTTGGTGGCAAGGGAGTGATGGCTGGGGAGGGGCTGGGGCACTGTGCACCACCTTTTAACCTGGGAAAGAATCGAGGATTATTTCATGCTCCTGGCTGTTGTCTGACAGTGTGCTACCAGTTCAGCCTCGCTGAAACGGCCTGTTTTGAGTCAGGCCCCAGGGAAGGACATTTAATTTCCAAGTGAGAGATGAGTCGCTTTACTGGAGTTCCCTGTATCCCATGGTTTCTCCTGAATACATAACTTTTAGACAGAAGCCTAACAAAAGTCAGTCAGGGGATGATGAGACTGCGTGCTTCATTAGTACCTTTTGTGTTTCAATGGACAGTGGGGCAATTAACACAGGGCTCATTACACAGGAATTTTGATCATTTGCTCTGCTTATTCATCATAGTACTTCCTCTGAGAATACCAGAGACTGTGATTAAGCACAGGAATAATTCATGTAGTTCCTTCTTTGAGATTTCTATCACATCTTTGGGGTCTAATTGTTTTACAGCCTTCATTCCTGATGTCCTTAGGGTGAATGTATATAGCTCCTTGCATACAAACTGTGGTCTTCAGCTTCTGGTTGAGGTTATTTCCTGCTGGCACCATAGGCCAGTAGCTCCACCTGAAAAAAACCTCAAAGCAACAGCCTCAAGGTCTAGCAAGGTCTAATAAAATATTACGAGAACCACAAAACAAGCCAGAAAAAGCCCAAGGGGGTACCTGCTTTTGTCCTAGTCCATAAGACTAATGTAAAACCATAACAGAATAGCTTTGTTGGGCCCAAATGCCTCCAGTTACCCCACTGCTTGTTTTTGACAACAGATGATTGTTGCCCTTAGAGAAGAGCGTACGAACAGGACAAGCAGGTAGTGACATTTCTCAAGAATACTCTCCCAGCCTCCAGCAGCAAGACCTCTCTGAGCCAGATATGAAGTCTTCATATTTCATAGCTTTAGATGGATTTTTCTTACATTAATTTATTTACTATATGCATCATGAGAGGATTAATCCATAACCCTTTCCCAGGCCAGGAGAGGGATCTAGGAAGTCCATTTCTCCAAAGGGCCTACAACACCTTCTGCCTGCAGTCTGATCCTGCAGGTCGGGAGATGTGGGGCCCATTTCCACCACTGCCACTGAGCGGGATTAGTTTGTGTCACTGCCCTCTCTGCCCTGATGCTGCTCTTTTTCTTTTCACCTTCTCTGTCTCCCAACAGTTTCCATTACCTTGGCCTCAAAATCCTTCTGCAGAAGCCAGACCTGCTCTGCTGTGGGTTTCAGACATGGAGACATAGGTTGCACTTGTCCAAAATGTGCCAAAGGAGGACTCTGAGGGCAGCAAAGGGGTATGCACCTGGAAGGAAAAAAGGACATAAAGTAGCTTTAATTTTAGGTGGATGTTTTCTCTGGGCCTCTCTTTCCTGCATCTATACGATGCTTCTCACTATAATATCAACAGATGCCATTGGAAAACCCATGTCACATGTCCTACACCACACAGGACTATGACTGTGTGAAGGGTCTTTTTGAAAATCTGAAGAGAGAAATTGCATAGAAATGCTGTAAAAATTTCCTATTGGAAAGTTGACTTTTAAGATATGGCCACTGGGTAGGATTTTAAAATCTGAGGAAATGCAAAGAATTTTATTTCCAAGTGGCACGATAACATCAGGGACAAAATATCTTATCTTTTAAAAGATGGGGAACAAAACTTTTGAGGGCAGTTTTCAAAAACTGTGACCAAAAATCAGTGTTAGGTTATGTTAATCTTTACTTCTGTTTCAAAATGCTGGCCACACTTATTGTGTAGCTGAAGGTCTGCACTGAAAAGATATGGGTCATTTCTGCTAAAATCCATGCAATTATTGAAGTTTTCAAACATTCAGAATAAATTAAATGAATATCAGCGGAATATTCACAAATGGAATATTTTATTTTTTAGAAAATTGGAAACGCAGTTTGACCACTTGTTAATGAGTATGTTAACAAATCAGGTTTGCCATTATTTGATTAGTCCAGGCACTAATGTATTCTGCCTATGAAGCTGATGCAAAGCGGAATGCTGAGCCCAGTCAGTTCAGAGCTGGAACGAGGTTTTCTTATTCTGCAACGATTTAATTTGCTTTTCCTGCTCAGCACCAAGCTGATACAAAGGCCTCTCAGTGAGAAAAATAATTGTGCTTTGGGCTTGGTGTGTGGAGACGTGGGATGTAGAGTCTGCAAACATCCCAGCTGTGGAAGAGGCTGATGCCCTGAGAGGATCCAGCTCCCCAGCCTCATCCCTGCTGGGAGAAGCCACCTTCCCACTCCCAAACCTCCCTGTGGACCTTCTCCTTGGCGTCCTCCTGCACCTGGCTCAGACAGAGTGAGCAGGGTCACCAAAAAGCCACTGACCCCACTCACTATAGTGACAGGCTGTGGCTTGGCAGCAGTGTCTCAGGGGTGGGCTTCATCTCCACTGCCCTGCAGGAACAGGAGGAGGCTCCTGAGGGAGATCCAGGACCTGACTGTGCATGTCCAACAGCCCAGGCAGGGTCCTAAAATGTTGCTCTCCGCTCTAGGAGAGACCTCTGCTAGTGTCTGCCCCTGAGCTCTGCCCAGGAGCTATGTGTGTGGTATGGAGACTCCTGGGAGTACTCAGATTCTGATGAACCAGCAGCTTCTTGTTTAAAAAATGGTAGTTTCACTAAGTGTTTCCTGGCTGGAGCCGCTGAAGTATTTTCGCCTGTGCTAACAGTATCATATTGCTAGTAGGGGAAGCTCGTTCCTCCTAATTGTACTAAGCGTGTGGTGATGGAGATGGGAACCTAATTATCTTCATC
Organism: Tringa tobata; assembly: GCA_033628505.1. Lineage (NCBI taxonomy): Eukaryota > Metazoa > Chordata > Aves > Charadriiformes > Scolopacidae > Tringa > Tringa tobata. Next base: position 5,725,901 of record JAHREE010000143.1, on the reverse strand, counting down.
AAATTGATTTCGTTTTGGTTACCACACGGCTATTAGAGGAATGACAATAAATTTTGGTCTCTTTGATCAGGACTGGAGTTTAACCAACATTTCTGAAGTCATTAATGTCTTATGCCTCCCCCAGGCTAATGGTTTGATTACCGTGTAAATGTACTGGAGCCAAACACTTCAGCTATACATTATGGGTGATGGATAGAAAGTTTTGAAAAAATACATGTTGTACCTAAATACACCAGCAGTGAAACACGGAGGATGCCCGAGAGCTACTGGCGGGCAGGGAGAGACAAACACCCGGGAGCTTCATTTTAAGCCAGCCCAGAGCACAGGAGTACCAAGGCACCCTTGCCCAATAAAAGCCCTAGAAAGGCTGTGACACACTCAGGGAGAGGAGCTGGAAGGGGCAGGAATGGCTGTGAGGTTGGTCCTCCTGTCTTCTGGGCTTCACACACCATCTTGCATGCAGAGATCAGCATTTTCAAAAGCCTGGCCGTGTCCCGCCAGCGTCCCTGCAAATGCCACTGGTGGTCATTTATTATTGGGGCTGGGAATTCCTGGTATTTCAGCTGACTCCCCCCCTTTCCCTGGAGCCTGATGCTGCTGCCAGTGCAGGGGCCTCGCTGTGCTGACTGAGCCCCCGTACAAACTCACTGTTTCCCCACGGGGCTTGAGATGCCCCAGGACAGCTCCAGGGCATTTGGAGGTGGCGAGGAAAGACAGATGCAGGCAGTGTTGCAAGAGAGGCAGAAAAAAAGGTAGAAACCACTGGTGCTTAAGGATGAGTCTGCAGAGCTAATGGCTCTTCACCACAGAGAAGGAAAATTCCCCCTCCGTGCCCCCATCCCCATCCCTCTCCCTGGCCCTCGCCCCACTCCCAGCCTCCCCCAGCTCTGCAGCCTCCTGACCCCATGGAAAATGACTTCAGCTCCCCCAGCCTAAGAGATATTTATCTTATTTTTTTTCTCTGTCAGTTTTCTGTCCATTTAGTGATTCGAAGAAATTCAGGCAGGAGCAGGGAAAGGAAGGCAGGGAGAGGAGGAAAAGGGGACCTCCCCTGTTGGGGCAGCAAGCAGTGCTGTTGGCTGTGCTGTGGGAACTTGCACAAACAGATGTAGAGAAGACTGACTCAATCTTTTATTTGATCAATTAACAGCAGATACTGACTTAACTTCAAGTGTGGGGGAAAAAAAGGTTATTTATTTGCTATCCTAGCTCTACTGTGTGCAGACGTTTGTAAAGAGACTTCAACAACAAGTCGGTGTTATTGGCTACCTGGAGGAAAAGGGAGATTCATGTGACTTTTCTGAAGCCTGGAGAGAAGTATGTGGGAACAGGCCTTGCCTCTCCTCCTGCCTTCTCCTGGTCATAAACCACCCGTCCTTCCTGGTAGCATGTGCCTGCTCCAGCTTTGCAGAAGGCAGCAGGAGGAGAGCAGGTAGTGAGTGATGCGGAGAGGCAGGAAATCTGAATGACAACCAAAATACATTAAATGGTCACATCCATGAATAAACACAGTTCTCCAGTTGATGGAAATGTATTAAATGCGGGTGCTCATGTCACGGTGTCCTGTCTGAAGAACCACTCTGTTATATTTCAGTGAGAACACGCAGCAAGAAGCCTCCATCCACATACCACCATGGCTAACCCCCTGCACAGCGCCCTAGGTGAATGCTTCACAGGCTGCCCCTGCCATGTGCAGATTTTCCAGCTTCTCCTGGTATGTTACCATCTTTTGTTCTGCAAGTGGTGCTCTCATCACAAAGTATTTAGACGTATAAAGAGGTTTTTTTCCAAGGAAGGGAAATACCGACACAAGGAGAACAGCAGTTTCTCCAGTGGGGAACTCTGAGCAACAGAGAGGCCTCACAAGTGAACACGTGGGTTTCTCCAGTGTTATTTGTAAGCTCTTTTCAGTTACATGTGTTCACAGGGAGGTGAGAGCTGATGGTCTGAGTGTAGATGGAAGGGTGTAAGGGAACCTGCGTTTGCAGTGTCACCGTTACCACATTACTTCCTTTTTGCCCCCTGCACTGTTGGCACAAGTGCACGTGTGGTGCTGTGGTGAACTGGATGGAGCACTTGGACCTACTCAGAAATAATATCCCAGGCTAAAAAAGAGAAAGAAAAGAAGACCCGTTTTCAGCAGGATCAACTTTCCTGCTCTGCATCACTGGGCTCCTGCCTGGACTCCAGTGCCAGGGATGTGGCAGGGAATGACACAAGGAGCAATGCTGTTTTCAGAGGCAGTCCTGGCTTAAATGCAAGTAAAACTACTGCTTAAACAGCAGGACATGTAGCCTCATACCCCTCCTTTTCTTGTAGGGGAGGGTCTGGCCAGCTGATGGCCATTGAGCACCGATGTCCTCATTCATTATGTAGGATGGAGTCCTTAAGCAAATACATATAAATATGTATATATAAACATATGCACACACACATATATATACCAAAGCTGCCAGCCCATGGGCTACAGCAGCTCCTTGGATGCACTGAGGGCTTTTTTCCTTTGGAAAGCAAACCAAAGGCCAGCCCCAGCAAGCTGGAGGCAGCTGGTTTGTTTGCTCCCTTTTCCTGGGCAGCTCCTGCCATTTTCCCAGTGCAGGCTGCTGCTGCCAGGGCTCGGGGAGAAGGATGCGAAGGACTGAAGGGCTCTAGTCTGTTAATTTATTTTAACGAAGATAAGTAAATGCAGTTTTCTTTTCTCTGGCTTGCAGTTATTAAAGGCCAGTATGACTCATAAGCATGATCTATGTTATCGTTGGTGGCAATAATACGTTAATCACAGCTGATGGAGGCTCCTGCAGCCCTGTTGCTGGTGGGGGGAGAAGCCAGGCAGGGCTGGGTGAAGGCGAAGGACCACGTGTGGGCTCTTCAGCTGCTGCAGGAACAAGACATCAAGCACGGGGCAACCCAAGTGATTTCCACACCCAGCACCTCTGTAGCAACTTGTCCCCATGTGGCTTAGGACCCCTCTAGTAAAAAAGACAGCTTAGAGTGTAGAAAAACAATCAAACTTATCAGCTAGTAACAATAAGAATAACAACAGCGGAGTCAGGAGCTATTGCAAACCTCCCTGTAAAAGATGGAGAGAGCTGCTTCATTTAAGATGTATTTTTAGTTTGGTTTACTGCTTCTCCACGTGTTGTTTTCCATTTATCTATATTAGCAGCAGATGCTCGGCAGCGTTAGCAGGGGAGCCCAAAAGCACCTGGCCCCAGTGGCACTCTGACACTGAAACAGTCAGTGTGGGACATGATCGTGTAGCCTTCTGTCAGGGGAGTCTGTAGTAAGAGTTGGCAAGGAGAAAGATGCAGCAGCAGCAACTTAGTATATTTATGGGGAAAAAAAAAAAAAAAAGAAAAATCTACAAATTAAATGAAATTATGGACCTGGTCCTGGGACAGAGGTGTTGAACTGCCGTGATATATAGGGGACCACGCTAAAGTGTCCTTCCTGTCTTCCCATGAAGGTCTGTCTAATCGTACTTGCAATGGCTGAATAGAGCGTTTCCCCCATGAAAACTGGAGGAAGGATGACAAAAGAGGAGAGAAATTAGCAGCTGGAGTAAAGTATGGCACTCCCTGGCCAATCCCATAAGCACTAAAACGCTTCACCAGTTTAATGTCATTTCACAGGGTAATCTTCAGCCAGCCTTGTCTAGAGACACTAGCAGCCTGCTTCAGCGCTCAGTGGTGCAAATCATTGAGCTGCACTCTGAAAATACAAGGAGAGGGAATGATGAAGTGTTTTCATGTACCTTTTTCATGTGACCTTAACCACCCAATTCCCTTCATAAACAGAATTCTGCTCAGTTACACTAGTCTGAGTCCTTGGAAGTCAATGGATTTACATTAAGGTGGCAGAATTTTCCCTTAGTTGGACAATCCTGTAGTGTAGTAAGACAAAATTATTTCTTTGTACATTTCACTGACATTTTTGAGATAGAGTGATGTCCACATCACCCCTTGAGTGAAAAAGGGTTTATTTTCAAAATGACTGAATCTTCACTTTTGCCACAGTTCTTCAAGAGAGACCAGCAGGCAATGAGACAAATATATGGACAGATTAGGTACTTCTGATCTCTGCCTCACCCCTTAAGTAACCAAAAAAGAAGATATAAGGATATTTTAGGAAAGTCACACACACAGAAAACAGAGCTGAACTTGTACAACAGATATTTCAAATAATGAGAAAAGTTCCTCAAATGTGTTTCCACTTGTTAGAGGGTCAAAGAGTTACTGGGTCAGATGTGAAGAAAATAGATCTGGGAAATGCTGAGCCACCACCAGGAAATTCTAATGTGAAGACTCAAATGACAGTGATGAATGGTATTGGTTTTCCAGTGAGTACAGGTGTGTCAGGTCTAGGAACCAAGTTTTGGGGCAAAAAAAAAGGTTCATGTGGAATCAGTTCTCTTAGGTCTCAAATTGAAATATGAATTTGATATCAACCTAATCCTGTTGCCAGCAGAGACTTTTTCAAGGATTTAAATGGCAGCAAAGTTATGTTAAGAATAAACTCCCTCACCAAATCTCTAAATACATAGAGTATGTGTTAATTTAGTCAGCCACCAAAGCCTACAGCTGGAATTTATGGCCTTCTTTCCAGAATTTGGAGATGTTCACACTTAACTTTGAAAGACTAATCTGTTTGATTTATCAGCCATTGGAATAATCTCCCCAGGGAAGTCGTGAATTCCCTATCATTGGACACTTTTAAGATTCAGCTGGACAGGGTGCTGAGCCGTCCTGCCTAGACTGTGCTTTTGCCAAGAAAGCTTGGACCAGATGATCCTTGACTCCCTCTCCCATCAGTGGAGATAGGTTGAACTCTTGAGAGGAAAAGTTCTTTGCATCTCTTAGATGCTGTGTTGAGTGACATGCATCTCCTTATGGACCTAGTTTTCTCTATCCAGGAGGTTTAGAACATGGATTCAAACCAGACACCTAACCTCTGGGTGGATGAAGTGGTTTAGGTGAAGATGGGCCTTGAACAAAGAAGGTTTTTCATGTATTGTGAACTCACTGACTGGAGGGCAGGAGTTCCTCTATCTTGAACTTGGTTTGAGGGTCTTCACTTTCTTGTCTCTTCCTCATTCGACACCGTAAACCTAGACAATACTCCTTTCCTGGGTAAGTACCCCCAAACCAGCTATGTTATCATCTTTTTCTTGTTCTCTCCCATGCCAAAATGCTATTAAATTATAATGAATAAGTTAGCTTCTTCTGTATGAAATAATATAAATATGGGACACATCCTCTCCATACCTTTCTTCCAGAGTGCCTGACTTTCTGGTGATTATGATACTTGCTCTCCCTTTAGAGAGCAGCAAGCTGAGTTATTCAGTGAAGGAATTTCAGTGGGGTATGGTCTTGTAGAGGCTTTGACAGAACCACAGGTAGGACGTGTAGGTATACTTCATGAATCTGGACAGGTCAAAACATGGTGGGGATCAGCACCAGGCCACACACCAAGCAGCCAAGAAAAGGCATGGCCAGAAAAAGACATGTAGGCTCTAGTGGAAATTTAATGCTGGAGGCTGAGCAGGGGTTTGGTACCCAACAATGTGGGGTATAGGTTTTGACAATGACAGGTAGGTTAATAAGACCTTTTTGAACATCACCCCATCTCTGGCTGAAATCCGAGATTTAGGACCCAAGTTGCACTGTTCTGTGTGATAGCCAGGATTTTACGAGCCTGTGGTGTCAAGGGGACGCTGGCACCTGTTGTTACTTCTGAAAATCCTTTCTTTACCACTGAGACCAGGATGTGAACTAGCAATTTGCTTTAGAAAAAAAAGCAATTTGCTTTAGAATCCACAGTAAAAATATTACTTATTATAGATTTAAGAATTAACACTTTTAAGTGACTAAATGCTTTAATTTACCTTTTAAAATCAAACTAATTAATAAAAACAATCTGTTGCAAATAATATGCTGTGGAAGGCAGGGCTGGGTGTAGCTAGGCTGGTGATGCTGGGAGGGAAGAGTACTGCAGTTAAACCACCTACCTGATGGGTATGTGAAGCACAGCCTGAGCATGGCTTTGAGGTCCCAGGGGGAGAGGTAGGCACCAGTTAGTCCATCAGAGGAACTGGTCAGACCCAACAGTATGTACCATTCTTCATGGCTTTATTTTTCTTTGTGTGTGTGTGTGTTTTGGTAACATTGGGTGCAAAGGAAGCAGCCGTCTCCTCTTGGCTTTGATTGTTTCATGGCAGCACAGGCTGTGAAGGTGTCTGTTCAGGGCCAGAGGAGGATGAACAGGACCTTTTCCTCTCCACAGCAGAACAAAACATTAATGGTCTAGTGGAAGTAATTCTGTATTGCAAAAGAAGTTGATAAAATAGAACATAAAATTCTCTAATAGAGGATTTAATTACCAGGAAAGCCAGACTGAATGAAGCATTTGAGCAGAACTATTTCATTTCTGAAAAAGCAATGATCATTAATCCCCTTTCTCTAAGGCCACATTATTTACTCAGGAGGCCTTGGAGTACTAAGAAACCACACGTCTGTATGTGTGCATATACTTGTATGTCTTCGTGTTGGTTTGGGTGTGTTTTGGTTTGGTTTGGCTTTTTTTGGTGCCCAAACAGACTATCACTACTCTTTAAAAAGTCTCAGATTTTCTCTGACTTTGCCCAGATTTCCAGCTAAACTGGTGTATCCCCAGGATCAAGCTGAAACCAGCAACAGTAATCAGGTTGCAGGGCTGCAAAGTCGGCACAACGGTAATGAATCAGAAGGCTTAAAAAGCTCTTAAATCGCTGTTTCATTCTTTAACACACAAGCATGGCTATCAAGGTTTAACTGCAGCAGAAGGACTTATTTATTTTATTTGAGAAACAGGCCCTTCTCTGAAGCCCTCTATTAGCCGATATATCAGCTTGTTCATGTTTTATGTTGTTGTTTTTCCAATATACAGTTGGAAAAGAAACAACTGTGCCTGACGACGCCGGGGTGTACGCCTGTAAAGTTTTAAATGCAGTTCTGGTATTTAGCCTTTAAACTTAATGAGATTAAACACAGAATCCATCCGTACAATTTACCCTAATGACTGCTTTGTAGTTGTTTTCGGCAGCCAAATCGTGTCACGGTGTCTGCCACGGTCGGGCAGTAGCAGCTACTTTTGGAGGAGAAAACAGGCTGGAAACCGCCTGCTGCAAACTCAGCCGTGGCCAAACTGCCCAGGAGCGGGCCGAGGGGCTGCCAGGAAGCCCCTGTAGGGACCTCCTCACCTCCACCGTTTGCCCTTCATGGCCTGAGCTGTGTTTGGTCCCTGCCTGGGCACCAGGGCTGGTCTCAGCACATCTCAGAGCCTCTCTTGCAGGGACAGCTGATGTTACACATGGCTTTGGCCAAGTTGGGAATTCAGGCATTAATACTTTATTTGACAGCAAAGCAATGATAAGCTCATCACTTTGAGGGTGGATGGTGGCACAAACAGCCTTTCTACTGGTGTAACTTCTCTCCTTTCTCTTTAGGGCAGTTTTATGCTGCCATGACCATTTTTACTGTTAGGGAAGTAAGTGCTGTGTCCAAGCCTGTGGTGAAGGAGAGACTCCCTCCCTGGTGAGGGAGAGACTCAAATGGTGTTTGCTTTACCTATACCCACTTAAAGCAGTAAAAATACACTTTGAGATTTGTAAATACTGAGAATCTGCTGCTTTTATTACTCAAGGCAAAAATCCACTGTGGGTGGAGGAATTGGGTGAACTCACAGTGACTTTTTTCCACACAAATATATATTTTTTCCACACAAATATATATTTTTTCCACAAAATACCCTAGAAATGCTTTCTTCTCCCCCCTACTCCTTATCCCACCCAAACACCTAATGACATAGATCCAAGCTAAAGAAATGTAACTGCAGTAAAGCCTTAGTTTGAAAATAAAACTATGCATTGCCCCTGCCCTGCTGTTCTGGGAAATGAAACCCATGGCATGGTTTCATGGCTCCTTCCTCTTCAGCATGAGCAAGGAAAGAGCTGCCGGGCCAGAGAGTTGGTGGGACTCCCTGTGAGCTGTTGGCCTGAGTTTTGTCCTGGAACCAAATCTTTACAAGGAGGGGGACAGGAAAAACTCTTTCTGGACAGCTTTTACTGTTAGTGTATATCAACTTTAGGAGCTTCTGAAAGGTTCTGGAGGCTTTGGTAACACCAATGAATCCTGTGAGGACTGGCTGAGGGAAATCATCTCAAGGCACCAGGTGATGTTTATACACTAATGCATGTTAAAGCCTTGCATGGATGGTGTCATTTGGGCTCAGTGTGACTTTGGTCTGCTGTAGCTGAATACTGGTAGTATAAAGAAAGGATAAACAAAGGCCAGCCCACCCAATAAGGAAGGCATCTGCAGAGGTGCACTGACTTCAGGCCTTTTGTTCATCACTTCAGTTTACTTAAACAGCTTTATATAGTAAGTTCCATGCAGTATGAGTTTGCAAAAATATATCTGATTTTTTTTTTTTAAGAAAGGTCTCTGAGAGTAACCTAGAAAGTTCAGATTAGATGGACCTGGTTCACTCTTCTTCCAGGATAAGACTGTGTCCTTGTAGGGCTTCTTCCACAGCAGCGAACACATCCGTCTCTCACTACAAGTGTGTGATTCCTAGGATACATCAAATCCAAACTAAACAAGAACATGTTGCCTGTAGATCTATGGTAGGTGTGTGCAAAAATACATACTGGCATTTTGGGGTACATTCAAACTGATTGCTAAGCCACAGTGAAAAATGGTCAACAAACAGTGAAAGAACAATTTTACTTGGCATTTTATTCACTTAACAGAAACATTCACTTATCAGGTATCACTGAAGTGCAATTTACAGAACTTAGCAGCAAATTCACATATGTAAATTCAGATTTATTTTCTTTTGTTGTCTTTTTTGTTTCTTTTTTTTTTTTTACAAATATTACAAATGTACATCCATTAGTACAGTATTGCCATTCACTCATGCGTGTTATGTACAGAATCCTCACTAAAGAATTACTACTGAGTAAGTTTTCCTTTGCTTCAGGAAATGCTGCCTGTAGGTCCTGTGTGCTTCTGGGATGTGGTCCCATCACACTCCATCACTGCACGTAATGAGAAGTAGACATTTAAGGTTGTATTCAACCCCAGTGCAAGCAGGTGCAACTCCATTGCCTTCAACAAGATCAGCTGATGCCCACTTGCAGTGGGGACTCGGTTTTGTTTCCCCTACTAAACTCCTTCTGGCAGCTGAATCCAAGATTGCATTTATGTATTTCTTGCAACAAAGGATAATTCAATTCCACCACACTTTTCTTTTTGTCCTTAAAATAACCAGGAATGGTGCATTGTTGTCACAGTAGCTGCAACACTGGGCTGTGGAGCTTTATGCATTAATTGGGCTGATATCATGCCAGGGCTGGAGGAGGGTGGATGAAGGCAGGGAGATGTAAGGAGGAACCTTGAGGTCTCTTGTGTGCTAGATAAAGACTAAGTTGGAGAGGAAAAGTAGAAGACACTGCTTCCCCCTGCCTTATGGATCTCTGCATGAGAAACCTTGTCCTTCTCTCTAGTTGCCCTCTGGTTTCTCTCCCTTGGTGGGAGCAGCTGGAGCCCCTTGGACTGCCACTGCCAGTGTCACCCACAGCTTCTCCCACACCTCCAGTCGTGGGCTTGATCCCTCACCCGCTCACTGCCCCTCTGGGCACCTCTGCTGCCCAGGTCACGCTGGAAGTTTGCACCAGTGACGGCTGTGTTAGAGGACAGGATACGGTGGGGTATCAGGAAGCTCCAGAAAGTGCCAAAAATATGCTGAATGTTAATCAGAAGAGCTGACAAAGTGATCAAAGTATTGACAAAGTGGTTACCACAAAATGCTTCCATTATTGAAATGTCTCAGGTGGTTTTTTTTGTTTGTTTTTGTTTTTTTTGTTTGGTTTTTTGTTTTTGTTTTTTTTTTTTTTAATACTATTTCTACTCTAAGGATATTTTTTTAAATATTTTTGGTAGTTAATATGGAATGTATTATTTTGCTGAAAAGGTTTCTGGGAGAGCTTTTTTTTATCTAATTTAAAAATTCTAGTTTATCACAATTGTTTTTATACAAGACACTATAGATACATCTTGTAGTTTATAATCTAAAAATAAAATCTCATCAAAATACTGTAGCTATTCTATTGTGGGCATCAATAAACAATGTATTTACTGTATATGGCTCTCCAAACATGATAAACCCTATACAAAGAGCATCTATCTTTATTGATAGGAACAGTTTCCCGTGTAAAGGAAATTACATGGAAAAATATGAGCCTTGTGTTGTTTGAAAAGTAACTCAGCTTGACAATTCTGAGAAAATACCAAGACAATTATCACAAATCAGTAGCAGCATGTTATATACAGATTTAAAGAGAATCACAGGAATAAAAAGAAAACAGTAGTTATATACCCGCAAATCCTGTCATTTAAAAAACCCCAAACTGAAAGAAATACACCGGGTGTTTGAAGGTTGGTTCTGCAGTGGGACTATCAAAGCTCAGTTCTCCCATGACTGTATCTTCTGCATTCTGATGAAGTTTGGGATGGTTTAAAGATGTGATTATATCAGACCCAGCCACAATTATGAAGAAAATATTTAACTGTTGGGTGCTACTTGTTTATGAACTGAAAAACCCCACCTGCTTTTCAAACTGCAGACAAACATTAATAATAATAATAGTACTTGGCATTTACGCAGAGCTAGAATCTGAAAGCTCTTCCATTAAGACCTTACCCAAGCCTGTAGCTACATCTGCTGCACTTATGTCAATTGGGCTATATGGGGAGGTAAAACTCACTGCAAGAGTGACAGAATCTGGCTTACACCATTGCATATGACCAGAGCACTTTGCTCCTGCCAAGTTCCTTACATGTGAAGGAGGTAATTATTATTATCCCCATTTTACAGATGGAGAAACTGAGGCAGGAAAGAGCAAAGTATTAAATGTGCTCTCTAGTTTGGGTTGTCTTGGTTGTGGTCACCCAATCCAGCAATTTTGCAGATGTATGGAGCATCCTGAGCGCAAAACCACTTAATTTAGAGCTGTGGATCCTCACGAATTTTGAAATCTGAGGCTCTCGGTCCTGTCTCCAGCCTGCCTGATTTTAGGCAGCTACCTGAAGCTCCAGAGCTGCCTCCATCCTCACACTGATCTTCACTGCTGGCCCCTGCAGAGCTGTGCACCTCCGCAGGCAGCACAGAGTTGAATTTTGAAGAGCATCTGCATGCTGGCTGGTGCCGAAAGGTCATGGGTGATGAACTGGGTCTGGATAATTAAAATTTGCATCGTGCAAAACTCGTGGCCAGATTTGAAGATTTGGTGAGAAGCGGTTTGTCCAAGGTGTCAGAGGGAATAAGTCTAAAAACCAAGGGAATCCAAAGCCTGGCTTTGTGCTCTGAGCCAGCAGTGGAAAATGGAGTTTAAAAATGCTGCATATCTTTGAGGTCCAAATTCTTTCTCACAGATTTAGGCAGCTAACAGGATGATTTTTGCATAGAGGTTAGACACCTTTTTTGTGGATGATTATGGATGCTCTGAGACCTGCTGTCATGCTGTGTGCCTGGGGTACTTCCATCTTTTGCTCACTATTTTCCATTATTCAGTGATGACTCTTGCATTGATTATGTGAGGGAAAACAAACTCTGTTTTGGATCAGACAGGTGGCCTGCTAATGCCTCAAATCAGTAATAACCAACAGCAAAAAAACAATGAAAAGCAGAATCCTTGTGGAGGTGGCATTATAACTGGGGCAGGTACATTCTTGGGAAGGGATGATGAAAAAGCGGTTTTCTAAAGTCGAGTTCAGTGCATCAGACACATTTCTATTTACGCATTTCCAATACAGAATTAAAAGCAAATATTCCCATGGAGGTTGCTATTAAATCTCAAATCTGCTTCAATTCTCTCGGCTCACGCGTCCTGCCTAGCCTTCTCTCCAGCTGACTTGATCCGGTCATGTAGCAAAGGTGGCGGGTGATTTATACAGTTAGTAGGAACTGATCTTGCTCTGGGGGTTTCTTCACCCAGGTGCCCAGACCAGCTTTCTGAAACGCTTTAAACAGCTGCTGCTTGACAGACTGGTACGTCTGAGCCACCAGCTTTGCCTCGCTGTACACTGATGGCATGTCTCCATGGCTCGCGTTTCGTGTGCTCAGCTGCAGAACAAAAATCAGGGAAGGGGAGAAAAATGAAATAATAATAATAATAATAAAAAAATCAACCGATGAGCCAAAAGAAACAGGAGGCTTCGGTAGCCACATAATCTTCCTGCCTACATTTCATAAGCAACAAACAAACTATCACCGAGCTCTGTGTGTTTGTTTTCGGTTTAACAACAAAAAAACAGGGAAGCAATAAATGCCTGTGGCACGGTTTTGTGCCACTGTGAAGAGGAGCAGGGTAAAGAGCTTTACCTTGGAGTGGGCATAAGCAGCAGGAAATCTTTACAAAGGCAAAACCCTACTTCTCAGTTAAGATATTTTTTAGGAAAAAAAGGGGAAAAAAATCATTTCTGGGGATCTTTAAAGAATGTGCTCAGTTTATCCCAGGAAGTGGAGAGACAGAAGAAGGAGGGTCCCCTCCCACACTCTCCCCTTTTCTCTCTTTAATGTGGTACAGTAAGAGATGTTGTGAAACTTGCCCAGGACAGGGCAGAAACCGGGCATCAGGATTTGAGCTGGTGTGGGAAAACCCTGTGCTCTGCCGGGACACCAGAGCTGCCTTCCAGGAGCTGCCTTGGGAGACGACGCTTGGGAGATGCTTTGCAGAAGAGCTAAACAAATGACCTCCTCTGACCTGCCAAAGTCTTAACAGTGCTGAACCAGCAGTGAGGCTGTGACATTACACAAAAGAAACCAAAGTCTGGAAAATGCCTTAGAGCAAACAGAGAGGTGAAAGCCCAACGCTTACAAGCCAGAGAAATAGCATCCTGTAAGAAAAAGGACCCTCAAAGAACAGTCTCGGTGAGCAAACAACACTCCTTCCCTTCTCTCTAAAGAGGAGAGATGCTGAAAGACAGATTAAAGGAAAATGTGAATGCACAGCCTGAAATGAGCTGCTCTGGCACACCGTGGCTCTGCTCTGGCTGGCGTGTATTGTCCCAGCCAGCGAGGGAGGGATGATGCTGCCAGCCCCAGCATCTATGGGCTACAAGCTGGCCTGCCTGGTGGTGGCTCCCCTCCAGCTGCCCCTTTCTTCCCCAGAGGGAGACACTGATGACATTATCAAATCCTTTGTTTTGTCAAAAGCGAAGTTCCCTGCTCAGCCAGAAGTTACTCCCTCCTGCTCCCCCCAACCCCATCCTCGGTGCCAGCCAGGTGCAGTGCAGCTCTGCCAGCCATAGTCCAGGACATCACCTGCCCTGGGGCACGACTGATCCCAGGATTTGTTTCCATGAGGAACCCTCCATTCTGGGGACAGCTTCCCTCCTCCCTCCTTTTTCCACCTGCCATGCAAGAAATGGGATCTGCACCACTGAACTGTGACTGAGCCCTGGCCACGAAGCCCAGGCTGGTCCCTTCTGCTCCCCCAGGGTCAGGGGCGCTGCTAGGACAGGTCATGGCACTGCCTGGGATGGGTGACTCCCACCAGCCTCCTTCTCTGGGGTCTCCCTTTGGCCTCGTCTTCACACCTTCCCTCCCTGCCTGTCCGTTTGCCTTCCTGAATGACTTTGTTGGTGGAAGTGGCTGCAGACTTCTCTGCCATCACTCTGCCTTGATCTTTTCCACAAGTTTCCCAATAAGAAAAAAGTTTTGGCACTTAATAAAATTATTTTGTTTTGTCCTCATCTTGTCCCACCCCACATGGACTGCAGGACCATTCTTGACAAGCCTCATTACAGCAAATTACTATAATAGGAGTGAAAGTAGGTGAGATGAAGAGACGCTTTGTATTTTCCCTGCTGCTCCTCCTCAGGAGGACCAGGCTCACCACTTTGTTATCTGTGTTCTTCATTCCCCCAACACCTCCTTGAAGGATCAGGCAAGGGGAGAAATTGTTGCTCCAGAACCAGCAAAAATAAAGGAAAAATTCCTTATTCCATATCAAGCTTTTTCCTGCATGTCCTACATCCCTGGGCTCAGCCTCGTAGTTTTTGGCCAACCATCTGTCCTGATATTGTCTCCTTTCTGTGGGAAGTAATAGTGAAGCGCGAGGGCAGGTTGACTTTGGTGCCATTTCAAATAAGGGGAGTTCATGGCCATTTTCCTTAGAGAAAGCAGGGATGTCAAGGAGTGGTGACCATTTCAATTAAGTACAACCTGTAGTTTTAATGCCATTAAATTGTAGTGCTGCTCAGCATCATGACATTGGACAGCCTTCAGCACTTGACCAATTACCTTGAGACGAGCAGCTCTATCATTCTATGGATTTATCAACTTATCTGAGGGAGTGGGGAAGAGGAGGGGAATAGGCAATCCATAGCACTTGCTTTAGCCAGCTAACTTGGATGAGATTGGGAGCAGTTTAAGTTGGGAGGCTAAACCCTTGTGGAACAACGAAGTGAGGTAGATGCCTCCAATGCATACTCCTCTCAGGCCTCTCTTGAGCTTTGTCTGCTCATCTGAGCCTCGCTCTATTGCCAAGAACAGCCAGAACAGCCATCTCTCCTCCTGGTTTCTGTCATTGGATTTCTCTGGACTCAGCTCCCATAGCTGACCTTGCAAGGTCTTGGCTACTGGTAACCTCTATCCTCTCCCAGGATGTAAGTCCCCTGTGAGGGACATAGGACAATGGGCTGGTGGCAATGTCCCATCACTGCATCAGACCTACCTTGCCATGAAGCTTTGCCCACCGAGCGAAGAACATGTGCTTGCAGAGCCGTGAGGGACTGCCGCAGGTCCTCTTCCCCGTCGTGGCATTGATAACCTCCAGGTCGGCATTCCCCACAATCCAGTTCACACTGAAGCTGGGAGATTTTCCGGGCTGACGAGCATCAGCGTGGCTAACCCCTGGCAGGAGAGAAGGACACCAGTAACATCTGGTGCTCAAAACCCTCAGGGGCTGCTAATGTGTGGCGGGTCATTGTGACGCATGAGCCATCCTTGAGCAAACACGATGACATTGTGCACCGCACGTGCCATTGGTTAAATGTTACCAGTCCGAGTGCCTTAGAGAGACATAATTCAGACGTTCCTATAGATCTTTTTCCACCTTGCAGGCAAACTTTTCATTAGCCTAAGGAAAGCCATTAGATTGTAGCGCGTGGTATTGACAGCAGTGTGACAGCTGCTGAGTGAAATCTTTCAGAAAGGCTTTAATGGGATAACTGGATTTTAAAAGGAGCTAAAGAGCAAAGTGCTTTTGCCATGAGTTCCTCCAGGTGAGCTTTCCATGGTCCAGCCTATTTATCTGCTATTACTTGCTGGGGCCTTTGCTGTGACAGGAACTCTGGATTGTAGTGGGTAAAAATGGGGGATAAGAAAATATAAAACATACATTTCATCGTCACAGAGAGTTTATTAGTTCCAAGTTAATAACGATCCTGTAGACTCCACAGACTGACATGGAAAACTCTTGCTCCCCATGTTGACTCTGCCTGTAAGATTCCTACCCTGTATGAGTGCAACAGTCTCTTCAAGAGATAGTCAGTGGCAATATTTTGGATATCTTCAAGTAGGATGCATCTTATTTAATTTTAGACAGCTACAGTCATGATGTTTTTGGTCACCTGGGATGACTGCATGACCTTTGTGTCATTCACATGCCCAGTTTTGGACATCTGAATCACATATTGGAGTTTGCTGCCTACATGGGTGACATCTCCCTTGGCTCTAAATGCAGATCAGGGCTGCAAGGTCAGGTGTGGGTGTGTACACGAGAGCTATTTTTAATCAGGAAAATTCCTGTCTCTTTTTAACTATTTAGTGTAGTTCAGCCTTTTCATGACTCCTGTCACTTTCTCATTCCTTGAACCTGAAACCAGGGAAGGATTAGTCTTCGCAAGAAAATAAGAGATATAAAGTAGTTGGTTTATTTTCCAGTACAGGATAAACGTAACAAAGGGAGCTCTGCCTTGCCCTGCTCATTAGTGATTTTGGGAGCAAAGAATCAACACGGGGAGCTTCCAAGGCTGGAACAGACAGCGTGACCTGAAGCAGGTTGAATATTTTGGAAAATGCAGGTATTGGATGATGTGTTGAGTACTTCTCTACTAATTTGCTGTGTGGGCCATAAGCCTGCATACCAGGACAACAAAAAGCCACTGTGGTGGTCAGGCAGGTGGGCACCGTGCTTGTGGGCAGGGTCCACCAGCACAGGCCAGTGCCAGGGCTGGATCTCTGCTTCCAAACAGCAGCTCCTGCCAGAGGCCCTGACTGCAGCAGCTCCAGCAACAGCTCACGATTTGCACAGCTTGGTGGGGACCTGGTGTCATTGCTCCTGGGTAGATGGCAACAGAGGAAGGTCCTTTGCATTTGCCACTGAAGGGATTCAAAGAACTTTTACAGAGAGGGAGAAGTACTGATACGAGCTATTCAGAGAAGAGGCAATTAAAGAGGAGAGATCAAAGCCCATCCTTCCCAAAGTGCCCCTTCTTGCACACAGTAAGCATCTCTTGATCTCAGGAAGAATGGGAGGAGATGGAAGCCAGTGGGAACCTGGCATCCATCCCTGCATTTTAACATGCTAGGATTGGTAGGCCACTGAATAGGGCCAGGAGGAGGTGGAGGGCTGTGCAGGGTCAGCCATAGCAGAGATTCTGCTCCTGCCTCCTGCCTGGGGCCTCTCAGCATCATGGGAAGCAATGTTAGTCAGGGACATGCTCCATCTCTACTCCTTCCAGTGTGGTCCCCTCTGCCCTAGGAGGGAGCCACAAGGGCCAGATGGGACTGGGCATGCATGGAGAGAGAATAGGTGGCCACTGAAGGGAAAAAATCGTACAGCACAACCCCTTTGTGCTGGTGGCAAAGCTGGAATTGCAGAAATCATCTCAGACACTGGGACCGAACTTGTTACCGTGAGTAGGAGAGAATTACAGCTAAGACATAACCTCACACAGGATTTGTAAACACATTCATGTCGTATTAATACCTCTTTCAGTTCCACCCCCCTTCCCAAGATAACAGGTCAGTCTGCATCTAAAACTCCAGTTCACCTAGACAACAAGATATAAACTGGGAGCTTGAAAATCAGACAGCTCTCTGGCGTTATTCAAACGCTTCTACACAGAACAAGATGCAAACAGATCAAAACGGGCTGTTTGACAGTTTGCACTAGTCTCTGACAAGATAGCACCCAAGAGCTTAGAGGACTGAGTGCCAAGAAACGTGGTAGCAAACACCCTGCTGTGGAAAGTTGCCACAGGCCAATAAATAAATAAAAATGCTGTGAAAACACTGACCAGAGGAAAAGAAGGAAAGGCAGCACGGAGGACAGAGCAGGCTGTGGGGGCCCATCAGATGGGGCTATACAACCCTGCCTGGCCTGGGACCTCCCTCTGCTCTTAGTGGACTACTGTGAGAGCCGGGAGCTTGCCCCAGTGCCTGGAAAACCCTCGGTGCTGGTTTGGATTTCATGCTTTCTCTTCCCAGCTATCACATCTAAGTACAAGTATTCAGGTAAGTAGAAGATATTTTTACTGCATTTTCTGAATGCAAAAGAGGCTGTAAAGCAAAAACATGAGACTCATGACAGATGCAAGTACAGAGCCTAGATATATTCTCTGATTGTTGTTTTTGATCCTTTTGAAACATTTTTTTCACGTTTTCCTTTTGACAAATAATTGTTCTAATTTTTTTTGAAGAGTAACACCCAAATAATCTAGATAATTTTCTCTCCTTTATGTAAAACTTCCTCCTTAAAACCAACACAACAGAGTACAATAGGAGACTGTAGAAACTGGAAGGAAAAGAGAAGTCTTTGTACAAATAATATGACATTGAGTATTCTGGGATATGAACTGAAATCTGTCCTCACTGTCCTCTCTCCCCTAGCAAAGCCTCATGCCTCTACAGGATACCTATTAGAATGGCCTCAGTCTTAAGAGGAAAGGAAATAAAAATGTCACAGAGCTTTTCTTTCATCTAAAAAATACACCCAAGAGTAGTCCCAGTGAATGAATGGATTTCCATCTTGCTGTGATTGGTGTGAGTGGAAAACCTCACATTATTTTTCTGTGGGGCCAAGGAGTTATCTCAGGATATCCCATCCCACACTGTGACCCTCCTCCCCACTGGAATGTTTGTCCTGCTATGAACGATGACAAAATTGGCATCCCTATAACTGAAGGACTCCTGCCACTTGGAATCCCCGGCTGATTCCTGAGAGGAACACAGGAGGTGGAGTTGCCTGGCTGAGGTTGCTGGAGTTTGGTCTCTAATGCATTTGGTTTGGCTCTTGGTAGGTGCCCATCTCCTTAGTCACTGGATAGGCTGTCGGCACCGTTTTCCAGGTAAATGAAACACGCACAAGCTTCAGCAATGTAGGTTTTAAACAGTATTGGCTCTTTGGGATTTATGGAGGAGGAAGATTACAAATAATGGCTTTAGAGACAAAAACAATGTAGACAGAGAGAGGCAGAATCCTCCCACTGCTTCTCCTGGGCTGAAGAAAACCCACAAACACAACTGAAAGCAAAGCAAAAGGTTTTTCAAACAGAAGTCTCAGGGAAGGAGTAAGCCAGCCATGAAACATGCAGATATTTAAAGTGACACAAGGGCCTCTCTGATACATTTCTAACTCCCTGGAAATCTCTGGCAATGACTCCTGGACATAAATACACAATTGGGAGAAGTATGAGCCATTACTTTTACTCTGCAAGGCCAACCCAGCAAAGCAATAGCTGTTCTCTGGTTAAATCTCTTATTGTGTTTTCAGATCTTCAACAGTTCAAGTGTGTTTCCCTGTACATCCTGCAGACACAGTGAAAATGGGTGTGATTGTGATCTTAGTGTATGGGTGGAACTATAACGAGTTAGAGCTGGCACAGGGTGAGATCATCTTCTCCAGTGGGAGATGCAGGGGCTTCCGGCAGACAGAGGTGTGTTGCCAAAATAACAGCCAGGTTTGGGAATGGGGGTGTTATTCCTGATCAGCTGTGGGTCCCTTCCTCCTTCCCATGATGAGGTGTGGGAAGGAAGACGGGGCTGAGTCATGGCAATGCTGGAGCAGGGCAAGAGGGACAGGAGCGGGCGTGAGGTGCAGCAGAGGTGTGCAGCAGTTTCCTGCATGCCTGCATTGAATGGTCTTTGGCTAGCTGCACTGAAGAGTTAAAAAATGGAGATAATCTGTTCAAAAAAGGATAAGCCTTTTGACCTACTCACCTCATAACACGGACATGCACATTACACTTACCAGATGTACTAAACCACACAGAACCTGAGAATTTCCCCAGTGGCTAAACTACCACTTCTGCCTCAGCCAAACTGATTTTGTCACAAGGACACATGTGAAAAAGAAAAAAAAGAAAAAAAAAAAAAGAAAAAAAAAAAGAACATGAGATAGACAAGGGATAAAATAATGCTCTCCTGACTAAGGAACCTAGAGGACTTTGAAAGGTGATCGTGTACTCCACTAAAGCATCCTGACCTTGGTGCTTCAGGGAATCCTCCTGGAAAGGAATTATCATAGTCTAAGAACAAAATAAGGATCTAATCCTGTGCAGAACTGGTGGCCCTTAGCACTTACATGCCTTATGAGGATCTGAAGGCATTCAAGACTTTTTAGGATTTTGCTGGGATGAGGCTGGGCAGCCTGCTGCCTGGCTGGGGGTTAAGGGAGTGGGAGTCAGAGGGATAGAGAGGAAAGGACCAGAGAACTGGAGTAAGGACAGGGGCTGGGAAGGAGAAGTGGTGGCAGTGAGAGTAGGCCAAAAGATAGCTGGCAACCATGGAGATGTTACACAACAGGCAGCAGTCTTGTCAGACGGCAGCAATGCCTCCCTGTGATCTGCTGAACAGGCAGGGGCTCCTGCGTGAACAAACAGCCCTTTTCTCACGGCCACATGCTCCATGGCCAGCAAGTGGTGAAGGAGTGGGGGCTCCGAGCTAAGGGCAGTGGTGGTGGGGCTGCATGGACAGTGCCAGAAGTAGGAGGGCTGGTTCTCCTGACTGCTCATTTGTGTGTTTGCTGGATGAGGGAGAGCGGGACAGGAAAGAGTTAAACCTAAAATTTACTGCAAAACTTCCTCTCTGATTTTTAGAAATCTTTTACTTAGTCATACATTTTTTTCCAATTTGAACATTCTTTGTGCAGTGTTTGTTTTCCTCCTCAGCTTATATCCACTACTGATCCTTTTTGTAGTCACCGCATATGAAAAAGGAACTGGATTTAAATGCATCAGTTTCTTCATTCTACAAATTTTGTACTCTGCAGGAAAAAAAACGAAAGCATGGGCTAATGGTTTACTTACAAACAAGTAAACTTTCCTGTTGGTGACCGGCACAATTAGTGATGGGAGAGGGGATCATTTGTCTTGCAGGCAGGTGTTTGCTTACCACTGAGAAGCAGCTGATTGCGCCGGTATGAAGCTGGCAGCTGACCAATGTCTTCTATTCTATGGCTCATTACCCGGGAAAGGTGACCAGTGTGATAGAGGCTTCCCACAATGATGCTGTGCAAGTACATGGGTTCAATGAAGGAGCTGAGGAGAGCACCTTGGAGCCCAAGGATGTTCCATCTGGAAAAGAAATTCAGGAGCAATGAAACACACGGGTGGAGGAATGGCCACAAGAGAGCTGCTCTGGGAAAATCAGCAAAGGCCAGCACATGGGTTGGGGGGGGATGAGGCATGAAACCATTCCTGTCCCTGTCCTATGACACATGAAGCATTTCACTGTTGTGTTATTATACACCCATGGACTGGTTCCCCTTCTATGATGGTTTTTGATTACTGTGATGCCACTGACTTAAGGGATTGTGTTATTGCAAACAGAGGCCTCTTGTTAAGAACTACTCTTTATTAAAGCATTTTGTGTTTGCTGAACGTTCATTTAGCATGTCTTTAGCAGAATTTCATTTTTTTTCTGGATCTATAATTTTATGCTTGCCATTCTAAGCTGAAATGAGAGCTTTCGCTATTCTACCTTTATTTACCATTTGTCATACATTAGTACCAACCCCTAGTCAAACAGCCAAGATAACACATGACTTAGGTGGCCAAACTTCCCACAAAATTGTTGTCAATAATTTTCAAAAGCCTCAAAGGCTGATATTTCCTTGCACAAATGATCATGCAGATATGAAGACATCCACAAGAATCAAATCCTGCTCCTGAAGAGAAACAAAAGTATTACAGTTTTAGGCAATTTATTTGTAAGTAATAGCTTAACCTGCTCTTTTTAGGGAGTGATGGATATGTCTCACCCTGTTGCTGTCTTAAAGGTGCAACAGAGTGATGGTAGAAACCTTGGGGCCCTCAATCTGTCAACAGCTGTGAGGTCCATACCACTGCTGTTGGATTAGGTGCCAGAACTGTTCCGCATTTTAATAGCCTACAAATTTTTACATCAAGCTAGGCACAAATATGACAGGATGCTTGCTCCAAATTCTTCAGGGGACAGGTAATTGGTTAAAGAGTGGAAAAATTAAAAAGGGGAAAGAAGTCATGATGCCAGTTATCTTCCTGGCAAACTTATTTAGCTCAGCCCATCTATCAAGAAGTTGTTCCCCACCGCACAGACACTATCATGCTCTCTTACACTTGGATAATATTTTTATATGTTGAATGCTGTCAATCTGTTTGAATAGTTTTGAGTTCAGGAGTTCAAACTGAAAATGCTTCAG
Source organism: Tringa tobata (assembly GCA_033628505.1). Taxonomy (NCBI): domain Eukaryota; kingdom Metazoa; phylum Chordata; class Aves; order Charadriiformes; family Scolopacidae; genus Tringa; species Tringa tobata. The sequence continues at coordinate 5,704,174 of JAHREE010000143.1, read as the reverse complement.
AAAATGTAGTTTTGAGGAGTGTATTTTGGCTCATTAAAAACCAAAACACCGGCAACATTTGGAACTCCGTAGCTGAAGGAAAGGGTAAGAGGTGCTTGCTATTTAAGGCAACATCCAGTGGCTGCCATGCTAAATAATGTGTTTAAAGCACAATCTCCATCAGCAGCAAGCATTATGTAGCTAATTTCTTACATCATTGTTCTTTTCATTAATTAACATTTCTCAACCATTGGTGCAATTATTGCAGTGCCTCCGTGCTGTATGTCTCTTTTCATGATTAATAAGGAGTCATTATATTTCCCTTTCCTGAAGCAGTCAATTAACATGGAATACTTTCCATTAATTACTGAATGTTTAAAACCAGCATGCTGTACCTGGAGAGCAATCTGCTCTAGGAACCTGTGACACCAATTGCTTTAAAAGTTCTCTTTAAATTTTATTCCAAAAACACAAGCAATTTAGCTGGCTATATTAATTTGCCTCCGAAGCAGGGCTGTGAATGAGAAACATCTTTTAATCTCATGCAAGAAAAGGCAGCCATCTGGCTGCTGAGGATTTCAGAGTCAGACTCTCCCCGTCTCCCTCTGTAAATGCAGGTCATTAAAGTAATGTGTTCATCTACATAAAACTCAAATGGAATATAAAAGGTAATATTTATATACAAACAATTTAGTCCCACAATTTAAACAGTCATTGGTTTTATGAAACATTTACTTTAGTCGATCAGATTTGCATAACTTCATTTGGGGAAAAAAAAGTGTGGTCATTCCTGCAAATAACATCACTTTAAAAGGAAAGAACTAGCTGCCTCTTTGAGTAAATATCTTATCATGATGCAAAATTAATAATGCAAGCTTAAGAAATAGAGTTTAGTTCAGCCAACAGTACTATGCTTCTGACCAGTTTCTAAGATGAGTAAAAAAATTGGACAGTGATATCTTTGTCCAGATGGAAACTTGTAAGATATCAGTGTTGTTTTCAACATTTGACATTTCCTTTAAAAAAACACTTGTATATTTGATTGAAGGAGAGAAAAAAGCAGCTAAACAGAAAAACAACATATGTTCAACAATATTGGAATTTTAGCAATATTCACATCACAAGAAATCATCTGAGCTTTATTTACCAAAATAGGGGATTGTGTTCAGATCATAAATTACAAAGTAATAATGATTATTTAATTTAAATTCTTTGCAAGGAACCTGCCTTTTCTTTAGAGATGTATCTCTGCCTAATTTTGAATGTGTTCGTCCTAGTGTAAAAAGGGATTCAGATGTCAATGGAATTGCACTATTGGAAGCCATAGTGTAAGCATGACCAGGTCATTCCCTACGTATTAAAAGCATTTCATAAACGTTGATTAATTCTCACAGTGCTGTGAAGTAAAGCCCCATTTTTATACACCCCAGGGAATCAAGGCAGATGCAGACTGCTGCATTATTCAGAGACAGAGTAAAAGTCCTGGACACAGTAGTTGTTCCTCAAGACAACCCTGTTTTCCCACCCCAAAAAAAGTCCCAGGCAGGTGTGGGAGGCAATGAAACAGCCACAGTGAGGTTTGACTTCAAGGTATAAGTAGCGACAAGAGAGCTTGGAAGAGGGGTTGGACCAAAGAAACAAAGGACATAAAGGTTGTGAGAGCAAGCGCTGTGTCTAATGGGCAAAAAGTGGTGTAAAAAGAGACTCAACCCAGAACCAGATGGCATCCTACGGTAGAAAGGACAAAGAAATCAGAAAAGGTGCCAATACCGAGAAGGCAATATTCTGAGGGGACTGCTTGCCAGGTCTCCTTGAGCAATGCTGAGGCTGGTGTCCACCGTGGTGGAGAAACAGGATGAGGGTGGTGGCACTACCAACTGTACACTGGCCACTTCCCAGTTCGACACACCACTGTTTTAGCTGCATCCGTTCAGAGAAGAGGGATGAAAAAGCAGAGAAGGAGATTTGCTTTCAGGTTTAGTCCAAGTCAGACAAAGTTTTTTGGCCACTTGTTTCTTTCTGCAAAGCAGCCCTGAGCACATGCATGAATCCCACTAAGTCAGCACAAGTCCTAGGCAAAGAGGGGTCGTGCTGAGCTGGCCAAAATGAGACCCTCGCACTGTTACTCTTGTCCTTCCGAGCACAATAAAAGCACATTAACGATGGGTGAAATTTTCATCTACTCATTCTGCTTCTGCTTTGTGGATAAAAAGACCTACTTTGGAGGGCAGCCAGTTCAGTATTTTGCATAAACAATAGATTTAACTGACAAATATGTGGGGAAAGGTCTTTTGTCCTGTGTATTGTTCATCTCCTGACCAACACACATGGCTAATCTACTGACACGTTCCTTTGATATCTGAACATCTATGGAATTATTTGTAGGTGGAGGATGGGGAAAGATCTGTCTGAGCAACAATGAAACTATCAATAAGGGTGCTCATTTTTGAAGGAGCTATTTCTCTGTAGCCTAATTTAGGCCCATGAAAGTAGCTGTGTTCCCATCTGTAACAAAGTGCTCTCTTCAAATGTAGCTTTTCAAAATAAAATTATTATTCAGAGCAATGCAGTGTTACATTTTGGGTCCTCAATATATCAAAGTGACTTTTCTCGCTATGAGGAAATATGCTGGATCATTCTGAATTTTCCTAATTGTGCAAGATTTTAAGGGCTGTTTTCAAGGGCACGCATCTCTCTAATAACTTCTGTGCTGTGCGCTTCATAATAACCCTTCCAATAAAGTGAAAATCAACCCACTGCTTCCCTAGTCACAGATCTTATTTAAAAAAACCAAAATCTTCAGCAAGCAGGATCAATAAAACCAAATGTCTCCCCATTTCACTTAAATATGGCAGCTTTTGGCACTTTAAATGGAAGGAAAGTATACCCTTCCTTTTGTTCAAACAGCAGATATTACTGCACTGTTTACAAAGACAAAATCCTGCGTCCGGTTTTCAATATAGATAATCCTTGAATAAATATATTTTTGCCTGTTTGTCAATCACAGAAATGCCAGCGATGAGCTGGGAGACACCCCAGAGCAGGCAGCCTTCCTTTAATTAGAGGCTGCGCTCCCCAGCCCCAGACGTGGGGTGAGCTGGGGGTGAGCCCCTGCTGAGCCCCCACGCTTCTGGCATCCTGGGACCACTGGTGAGGTGAAATGTGTCCCCAGGTCATAATTGCTTTGCAGCCTCCCCACCTGCATGCTGTAGCATCATCTCACCAGATGAGTTGGCTGCAGCCCCTTCCTGGGACCAACCAAAATATGGATGATAAGAACACTGAGGAAGGGGCTCGGGGGCAAACCCATGGGGTTGCAAAGGGTGGGTCTGTACGTGGCTCCTCGCCCATTGCTGAGATGTGGTGTGACACCTGGAGCCCTTTCACTGAGTATTTCCAGCATCAGTTTGCACATAGTGTTACTCAAAGCCGAATGCTGACATGCTCCTGCCCTCAAATCCCTTCGAAACTGAGATGCGGAGAAATTTGCATGATGCTTCAAAACATCTCAGGGAGCTGTGTCCATCACCATTGAAGCTTGGTGAGACTGAAGTGTCTCCTTGGGACCTTTGGAAACCTCGCCCATTAAAAAGCATCACTGATGAATTTCAAAGCGCATTTTGTTAAGGCTTTTTATAAAAGATCCTTTTTTTTTGGACATTACTAAGAACTTTAAGTCTTACCCGCTTGGCGTGTTGTTAACCTCCTGTGCCACAGTTTCTATTACCAACACTTCCAGCTATGCTTCACACAATATAAATTGTTATTCATGGTGGCCTGTGCTCAGCAGAACACCTGTGGTGTTCCTATTTATATTACCATTTAGCTATTATTGGTTTGGAAACTGGAACTAGTGCATTAGTTTTTGATCTGTATTTTAACAGTAGGTGGTTTATATATGTTTTCTGGAACATAACTTGTGGTGAAAGATTGAAATTGAAATCTCAGTCACACAGAAAGGGGTTAAGAGGGAGAATTACAAATTATATGCACAAATCATCTCTAATTGAAGATCTGGCTGTGTTAATTGATTTTCATTTACATTAGTATGCAGCCTCTGAAGTAGCTTTTCTTAAGAGTTACCTTGTCAGGCTCAGTCTTCTGTTAACAGTGGCTCTGGTCGACAGGCTACCACTAAAATAGATCTAAGAATGCCAATTTCTAACACTGACTTTTAGTCTTGCATTTTTATATGATACATTTAAATACAGCTTAATGTGCTCAAATCATCTTGTAAAATGCTACTTCAGACTCCCACTGCTAAATCCTGAAACAGTGCCTTAAAACTACATTACTTTGCAATACTCTGAATACATTCTCAATAAAGATTCCTTCCTATTGGCTAGCTTGTGGGCCCAAATAACTCACAAACCTTAGCCACGGGGCAGGAATAGACTCACAATGCAAAGTTTCGAGGTCTTTTGTTATGGTTGGTGTCATTTTACAGGTGAGGTATAATTTAGATGTTTAAGGTCTTGTTTAACCTCTGGGATTAATGTCACTGTTTTTGTGAAGTATGAGGAAGCAGTGGCAAGAAAATACTTTTAAAGGCGACCTTTTGAGAAGTGGTATTAAAAAGACAATTTTAAGGCCAGAGCTTACAAAATAAACACTGAATTCTGGCTTTTATTTGATGTATAAAGACAGTGTTTTTGAGGACTGTTCCCTCCAAACCCTGCGTCTTGCAAAGCCCGTTCCCCATGCCTGCACCCTGCAAGAGGAGCTGCAGATGCCCACTTCTGAAAGAGGACGAGTGCCACAGCTTGTGCATTTGCAAATATGTCTACACACTATTAGTGTGTGTAGGTGTAAATGTGATGCACAGAAAGCTGGCATCTCTCCATAGTAAATACATCAGCTAGATACCCAGCGAGCATGAACATGCTCTGCCCTGGCCCCAGTGTGAGGTCTCCAGTCACCTTGCTAAGGTCTATCAAGGAAGAGAGTCCTGGGGAAGAGCAGTGCAGAACTCAGTTTCTAATAGTACACAGACATAGCATGTCTTTGTTGACATAAAGGTCTTAATATAGATTATAATTAGCATGAAGAAAATGTTAAATGACACAAATTTTTCCCCAAGCAGCTGATCCTTTTCAAAATTATTTTGCTCATGATATTGCTGCTTTTTCACCAGTGTGTACAGTGTACATAACAGAGAAAATGCAGGTCAAAATCTTAGGTATTACTGTAATTGATGAACTACGGGCCTAAAGAACATGGTTTCTAACACCTATGGCACTGAGAGGCTGAACTCCCTTCAGCTGGCCTGTGAGACTCACAGAAGTTGGGAGTGTAAAAGCCAACACCCTCTCAGGGTGGGTTATTTGGGGATTAACAGAGCCCAAACTTTAAATCTGCACATATAAATGCATAGGTTTTTAAAGCCAGAAGGAACCACCAAGATCTAGTCTGACCTCCTTTATAATGCAGTCGCAGAATTTCACCTCATAATTCCTGCCTGAGCTAAATAACATGAGTATTCATGCCAGAAGTGTTTGTGCTTTCATTCAGTCAGGTAATAGGTATGATACCAGGCTGTTTATCCTGCAGTCTCAACACAGCCACAGAGCCCAAATAATGCATACCAAGCATCAGATTCTCTCAAACTTGTGGTGATAATAATAAAAATTGCTAAATGCCTTTGAATAACAAATAAATCTGATTAAACCACTATCTGCTTATGGTTATCCTGCAAGCAAGAAAGAACATAAATAGTTAGATGCATGATTTATAGAATATTATTCACTTTTCTGAGTAACTCTCTCCATTCTTGGTCTTTGATATTCTGATAGCAATGTCCTTTGCAAATAATGTAAAATGATGTATATTTTAGCAGCCACTGGCTATGTTCTCAAGAGGAAACATTCTCTAATAGCCCAGTGGTCCTGAGGGGCCTTTACAAGCAATAAAATCCAAAGTATGCAAGCCAGATTTTTGTCAAATTTTGCTTATACAAATATGAATTGCAGCTTCAGAGATCTTTTTTTCTCATTGTGAGACAAGTCCAAGATGATGTGCAGCAGAGTCCTGTGTCCTGCAGACATTCAAAGAGTCAGCTGTCTATGTGGTAGAGCAAATATTTAGAGTCACCTACTGATCTCTTCCTGGGGGCAGGAGTGGGGAAAGGGCCCTCACACAGCAATCTCCTCATCCACTCCTTCCCTGCCTCTATTTTCTACAACCAGAGGCAAAGAAAGCAGAAAAGAGCCCTGTATGTGGCAAGGCAAGGTGAAGAAACCTTTGATTTCTTCCTCTTACGGGTGAGGACAAGAAAGACAAAAATTAAGTGTAGATCATATGTAATGTGATAAACGGAAATTTGGGAAAATGTTTACTGCAAAGTTTATCTCTCACCACTCTTTTTCAAGCTCTACACAAAATTTCTAGCAGCCGTAAATCTCTGGCAACTTTGTCACCAGCCCTGAGGGGATTGCTTATTTTCTGCCATGCAAGAGATGTTTTTGTGAACTTTTCTTGCAGTGTTGGCGCTTTGTGACTCCCAAACCAGAACCTGTGAGCCCAACTGAAGTTATGACGTGTACTTAGGAGTCTGGTGGAAATAAAATTGCAGGACCAGGTCTCGCAGTGTGACTGGGAGAGAGAAAGGAAGGGAAAGGCATGAACTGTAAGTACACCTGGGGTTGGGCATGTCTCTAGAAATCCTTGGGCACTCTCTCCAGAAGCTTTCAGACCCTTCACCACAGTACATGCCATAGCAATGCACCCAGCACTCTCTGGACTCCATTTGCCTTTCTCTGTTTCTCCTGTGAAAGGGCATTTGTTTTTACATTCAGCTCTATTCTCTCTACTTTACTAACTGAATTTTTCTCCTCAAAATCCCTGCTTGGGCCCCTCTTGTTTGGTTTCTGTCACTTCTAGGTGCTGGGAGCTGCCCGTACCTGAGCCACAAATAACCTCCTCTATGGTCATTTCCCATCTCCATGGAAGAGGAACGACCAATTTTCCCTTTCTTGTAAACTTCATTGATTTCTGAATCTCCATACTCTGCTGATCTTTTCTCTCCATCTCCTTACTCAGCAGTTGTTCCATGCATTTTCACTGTACCAGAGCTCTTAACCTGACCAAGGAGCCCACAGTGATTGGAAGTGATCAAACTTCTGAAGCATTTGTAGTGCCACAACACTACCACCATTCCTACAAATGTTGTTTTTCCCACCGCTTTTCTCAGCGCCTTTTTTAACTGTTCTTTGCTGGTAAGAGTAAACATTTGCTGGTCAAAGCAGAGAATAATGATTGCTGATCATTTTTTTTTTGGGTCTAGGAAAATACCATGCCCATTTGAGTTAGAGTGCAAACAAATGAAATTGCAGTAATTCATACAGCATGCAGTAATAGTATCAAGGATGAGAGCTGCAAGACTTTTTTTATCCTGGAAAAATTTTGTGGTAGATTCTTTTTTTCTTCACAGACTTTAATGCTCTTTAGATATGTGGCAACAAAGAAAGGATTCACTGGAAGTGCTTAGCAGCTGTGCTTGGAGAAAACCCAACTTCTGAGATTGTGCATTGCAGTCAACATCCCATTCAACAGCAAATGTAATACTGTTCACAAAGCTGATATTTAATTTATTGGCTAAAGACATTCAAAAGCACAGAGAGTGCAATATTTCTGTTCTCAAACTTACTTTTTTTTTTAGTTTTTTGAGTCTGATTTTGGAAAGCCCAACTGCATCTAAAAGCAGTGTAGGAGATCCACTTTTTTGTGTGTGTGGGGTCTGTTATGTCTTTATGAATAAATGAAAACATTATAGCAGAAGTTGCTCTTTATCCTTCATGCAAACACAACAGTTGTGACGATTACACTTAGCAGAGGGCGGATTTTGTGAGTCTGTCAGTATTTCCATTGGCTGGTTCAGTCATACATTTTTCTGCCAAAATGGCAGGCTTTGCTAAGCCTACAGACTAATTTAACTTCAGTAGGTCATCCAGCTAAAGCTAAGAGCAGAATTTACACATTGTAGTTAAATAAAAGCTTTATGAATTTTTGAAAGATTATGTTTATATTGGTCTTTAATAATTGGGCCAAATTCTCTGCTGGTGTAATTTAACTGAGTTCTGAGGCGTGATATCCCAGCAGAGAATTTGATCATAACATTTACATTTTTATGGCTATAAGGTAAAGTATTTTATATGTAGAGCTGCATTTATAGCTAATGCATATTATATAATGTCTCAGTTTGCAGTAAAACCGAACTGAATAAAATTATTAACATAAGTATACATGCATGTATAGATATATACTGATAGTATATATGTGCATCCAAATGCACACTCTTTGTTTTCCATTTGTGATTGCCATCATTTGCTATTAGTTAACGCCCTGAATTAGAACGGTGAATCTCTTTATATTTTATGTGCCGCCATGGAAAAATGTTGAAATATTTATTATATGTCAATTATTCTACATAAATATATGCTGCATTTACAGGACGGAGCAGAAAGCCACAGAGGGGGCTGTGACGTGCAAAGTTCTGCAATGACATTCAGAATAACAGAAATATTCTTAGCAGCTTTTAGGGCACTTAATCCAATAGGGTGCAGATGACCTGAGTTTATTTGCATGATGGTTTGTTTGCAAGTTTTGGGGTAAATGATCCAATAAGAGCAGAGTGGATGTATTTTACTTGCACACTGAAATTCTATTGGCAGAAATGCTGCAAAGAGGGCTTATATTTTTGTCATGCTGTAAAAAGGAACTAACGACCCATGGAGAATTTGGGAAAATGTCCTATTTACAGTCCGTCTTATTTATATGGTTTGTTTTTGCATACAAAGAAGGTTTTTGTTTCCACAGGGGTTTCCAGCACCGGCTAGCTGTTCCCCAGTGGTAGTCATAGTGCTCTGTGGCACGGCACTTCATTTTTACATGCAAAGATTTTTGAGATGTATAGACATCGGGAGCTACGGTACCTGGCGATTTTGTCTGTACAGGACATGGTGATGAGCTGCTCTCCCAGCAACACGCCGTCCCACGTCTGGGCTGCGGTGTGACACCGGACGGGTATGGTCCCCTCTCCAGACTCAATCTTTGTTCGGAGGTGCCCACGGTATTTTCTCACTATGTGCTTGCTGCTGTTCACTGGGCAAAACAAACACAAGGGTGGCAATAATTAAATGTTTTTGGAAAGAAACCGAGAGGCTGTGTTGATGCCATGGCTTGCATTTGGATTCAAAATTAGATGAGATTACAGCCCAAGAAAGCAGCACAATGGAGAAAAGTATGTGCTCCCCAGCATGGCTGTCTTTTCACATCCATCAAAACTTTCACACAGCACACACTGAGCTCATGTTCCCACTCCCATTCCCTTCCATATTTAAGAAGAACAGAGCTGCTCTGTTTTTAAAGAAACAGTACAGTTTCTTGGTTTTAACCCTTGCTTATAAGATAGAGGTGTCTCAGGGGAATATTTGGAAAACCTTGGTTCAATGACTGTGATCAAAATCTCACCTGCCTGACCCAATCTAGTCCATTACTCAAGTATGATATTCAGCAGCAATTTCTGAATAATTTCAGAACCCGGGTTCTGGCTTGTTATCATGAAATTTCACTGAAAATTATCAAAAGCTGAAGTTCTAAACTCTGGATCAAAAGCAAATCAAAACTTGGTAGTTATTAATTGCTTGCTTAAATTCCCTCTATAGTGTCCATAAAGTAAAGTACCCTCCTGCCTTGTGTCATACCGATATCTTTTACGCAATTGCCATCCATCACCTGAGTGATATTATATATTTCAGTGCAAGGCAGTTGCTTTTGGAGTGGTGCAGGGCAAGAAGATAACGCAAGAAGATAAGTCCTGTGCCGCAATGAACTTAACTGAGTTCTGCAGGTATCCAGTAAGCACAAAAGATAATGGTATTTCTAAGTACTTCCCCTTCATATTTTCAAATAAGAGAAAACCTGAAGTTTATTATCAAAATCACCCTTCTCTTTTTACTGCTACCTTGCCCCTGTTAATACCAACAATTTTGGTTATAAAAGAACAGCAAGAAACAGCACAGAAATCCTCTGTGTCTGAGTGCTGTCTTACCCCAGAAGGTTTCACTGGAGGGCTCCTTCTCCATGAAGGAGACCTTTCACAATTCCCCTCTAGCCCAAAAGAAAATAATGAAAGAANAGGCGTGATATCCCAGCAGAGAATTTGATCATAACATTTACATTTTTATGGCTATAAGGTAAAGTATTTTATATGTAGAGCTGCATTTATAGCTAATGCATATTATATAATGTCTCAGTTTGCAGTAAAACCGAACTGAATAAAATTATTAACATAAGTATACATGCATGTATAGATATATACTGATAGTATATATGTGCATCCAAATGCACACTCTTTGTTTTCCATTTGTGATTGCCATCATTTGCTATTAGTTAACGCCCTGAATTAGAACGGTGAATCTCTTTATATTTTATGTGCCGCCATGGAAAAATGTTGAAATATTTATTATATGTCAATTATTCTACATAAATATATGCTGCATTTACAGGACGGAGCAGAAAGCCACAGAGGGGGCTGTGACGTGCAAAGTTCTGCAATGACATTCAGAATAACAGAAATATTCTTAGCAGCTTTTAGGGCACTTAATCCAATAGGGTGCAGATGACCTGAGTTTATTTGCATGATGGTTTGTTTGCAAGTTTTGGGGTAAATGATCCAATAAGAGCAGAGTGGATGTATTTTATTTGCACACTGAAATTCTATTGGCAGAAATGCTGCAAAGAGGGCTTATATTTTTGTCATGCTGTAAAAAGGAACTAACGACCCATGGAGAATTTGGGAAAATGTCCTATTTACAGTCCGTCTTATTTATATGGTTTGTTTTTGCATACAAAGAAGGTCTTTGTTTCCACAGGGGTTTCCAGCACCGGCTAGCTGTTCCCCAGTGGTAGTCATAGTGCTCTGTGGCACGGCACTTCATTTTTACATGCAAAGATTTTTGAGATGTATAGACATCAGGAGCTACGGTACCTGGCGATTTTGTCTGTACAGGACATGGTGATGAGCTGCTCTCCCAGCAACACGCCGTCCCACGTCTGGGCTGCGTTGTGACACCGGACGGGTATGGTCCCCTCTCCAGACTCAATCTTTGTTCGGAGGTGCCCACGGTATTTTCTCACTATGTGCTTGCTGCTGTTCACTGGGCAAAACAAACACAAGGGTGGCAATAATTAAATGTTTTTGGAAAGAAACCGAGAGGCTGTGTTGATGCCATGGCTTGCATTTGGATTCAAAATTAGATGAGATTACAGCCCAAGAAAGCAGCACAATGGAGAAAAGTATGTGCTCCCCAGCATGGCTGTCTTTTCACATCCATCAAAACTTTCACACAGCACGCACTGAGCTCATGTTCTCACTCCCATTCCCTTCCATATTTAAGAAGAACAGAGGTGCTCTGTTTTTAAAGAAACAGTACAGTTTCTTGGTTTTAGCCCTTGCTTATAAGATAGAGGTGTCTCAGGGGAATATTTGGAAAACCTTGGTTCAATGACTGTGATCAAAATCTCACCTGCCTGACCCAATCTAGTCCATTACTCGAGTATGATATTCAGCAGCATTTTCTGAATAATTTCAGAACCCGGGTTCTGGCTTGTTATCATGAAATTTCACTGAAAATTATCAAAAGCTGAAGTTCTAAACTCTGGATCAAAAGCAAATCAAAACTTGGTAGTTATTAATTGCTTGCTTAAATTCCCTCTATAGTGTCCATAAAGTAAAGTACCCTCCTGCCTTGTGTCATACCGATATCTTTTACGCAATTGCCATCCATCACCTGAGTGATATTATATATTTCAGTGCAAGGCAGTTGCTTTTGAAGTGGTGCAGGGCAAGAAGATAACGCAAGAAGGTAAGTCCTGCGCCGCAATGAACTTAACTGAGTTCTGCAGATATGCAGTAAGCACAAAAGATAATGATATTTCTAAGTACCTCCCCTTCATATTTTCAAATAAGAGAAAACCTGAAGTTTATTATCAAAATCACCCTTCTCTTTATACTGCTACCTTGCCCCTGTGAATACCAACAATTTTGGTTATAAAAGAACAGCAAGAAACAGCACAGAAATCCTCTGTGTCTGATTGCTGTCTTACCCCAGAAGGTTTCACTGGAGGGCTCCTTCTCCATGAAGGAGACCTTTCACAATTCCCCTCTAGCCCAAAAGAAAATAATGAAAGAAGGTACACGATAGCCTTTGTTTTCAAGGAAAAGAAGTGCTGCTTCTACAGACATGAGACTTTTGCCCATATTTCCAACTGTCCTGTGTATTTTTTCATGGCCCACCCCTCAGCTGGAGCAGAAGGCTTCTGCTTCTGAAAGTGATGCTCCTCAGTGGGCTACAGGGCTGCCTGGCTTTCTGGCACTGAGTAACATTGGTGTTTCACAGGTTGCAGGGCTGATCAAAGCTCTGTCCACGAGCAGCTGGCTCTGTGCACACTCCCCAGCCGCTCGCTCTCTCCCTCTGCCATTTTTTGCTGTCTTTGCTTTGCAGGACTGCTGTCTGTGCTGTGAGCTCTGGTGGAAGCAATTGATTGACTCTGGCTGCTGCCAATGGATGGTTTACAGAAAGGGAATGGGAAAATAAATCACTTCATCCCATTGGGATTAGTGGAGGTAGCAAACACATGTAGAACTCCAGAGTCAGCTGTGACCTGCCAACAGACAGGCAGCTGAACCCCCAACGATCATTTCTTCACTTCCTTCCTGTTTTTTAAAAATTGAAGATGTGAATGTGTGTGCCAGCAGCAGACTGGACTAGGTATCAATTGGATTGACTGGCCGTGGTTGAAACCAATTCCCATCCCAAACCAGGCTGCATCATATCCGAAATGTTTGCAAATACTGTAGGATTCATTTGTGCTGCTTCAGGAATAGAGTTTGGGGGACAGCAGTTATTGCACTGCCACCTCCATCAGCAGCAGTGTCCCAGAGGGGGATATGGGGGGGTCCTTGTGCCCAGTTGTCACAGAGCTCCTCACAAACTGAGACACGGCAGGAACCACCAGACTTGGAGCATTGTGGCTTCTCAAACTTCAGTTCTGAGGGAAACTGGGAAGAGCCAATGGACAAATAAAAAGTTCAATAAGCAAAAATGCCAAAGCCTCAGAAGTGTCTCAGATCCCTCTCCCCTCAAATTGCTGGGCTGTGCCAACACTGCTGGGAAACCATTTTTATGGCCACATGTACTAGTCCTTTGTACATCCCTCTTGTCTGGGATGCCTCCTGCAGTATCGTTCAGAGGATGCTTTTTGGATGGGATTAGCTATCTGGGAACTGGTCCATATTTTTCTTGGGACTCTGTGGGGTAACTAATTTTTTAAAAACTTCAAGCAGCGGTGAGCAGCATTTTTTATTATGAAACCACCGAGTTATGGGGAAGGTGCATGAAATTTGGACCAAAAAAAAGGAGAAAGTGATCACTTCTGCTTAGCAAACACATCTAGCTGAGCAACAGCAAAAAATGTACAGCAAAACCACTTTGCCTTAGTCTGCACACACTGAGAACTGATGGCACGGCAGAGCTAGACCTCTGCCAGGGAAGCAGTGAAGAGTGACTCAAGAGACTATTGCTGTTTCAGCTGGTAAAAAGCTTAACTTTAAGCAAATCAGTTCTCTTTTCCTAAGCTTTCCCGCAGGTATAATGAAGATAATGATGCTTCCTTCTTCTGCAAATTCATTTAAAGGTACTGCTCAGAAACTATTTATGAAAAACAGATGCTATCCTTTCAATAAAGATCTACCACAGGAGTCCACCTGCTGGAAATCCCCCAGGACAAAATGAATTTTTAGTGTTTATTTCTCCATCTTTTTTTTTTTTTTCCTTAAAAATATTTTCTCTTGCTACACATTTCTTTCCCCATTTCTCCTCTCTGTCTACATTCTCAGCTCCAGCTCTGACTGTCCCCTGTAGGTGCATTGGTCCCCTAGATTACTCTCTTTTTAAGGCAGTTCACCATGCTGAGATGCCTACATTTTGCATACATGCTATGTGCAAAGGGACCTGCAACTGCTAGGGAATTTCAGTGACTGTATGACGAGATGAGCAGCCCATCATTTACGTGACTTTGATTTCACTATATAAGTATTACCTAGTGAGGGGCAAAGCATCCCACAATGTGCTGAAAGAGATAAGGAGCCAGTTCAGGGGAAGAAAAAGCAGCAGCCCTGCAAACTGTCGAGCACTTGGGGAATTTAAAGCATAGGCAAACAATTTGAGGATCCAAAACATTTCGGTGAGTTTGGGGGGTCTGCTTATTTGAGATTTTATTTGTCTGTTCAATTTTCTAAGTTTTCCCCAGGACCAAAGGAAGTACAAAGGCCAAAGTACTCCACAGCTGGTTGTTATTGTGGCATCTCAGCCCTGGCCTGCAAGTATCAGCAACTGAATAATAAAGTTTTTCAAAGCCTTTAGGAAGTGTGTGCCAGTGCACAGATCACCTCAGTTTCCGAATGCCCATATTAACTCAGCCCAAGTGTCAAACTTTGCTCCCCCTAATGCGTGCTCTACCCAGGGTGCAGCCAAGCAGACGGCATTAGCTGATAGGATTCAGGCAGCTGTGGCCAGTGTACGCTCATCCTGGGATACACTTCCATAGCACTGATAAGGGGTTTTAGCTGCTCAACTGCTATTAAATTCAATGGATAGGGTGTGACTAAAACCCTGTGCTGTACTGCCTGTCTCAGGCTGCTCACATTGCTGGGATAGCCGGCACACATGCTCCAAAAGATGAGCTGTAGTGTTTATATAAAATACTAATAACCCATAGCTCTGAATACTTTCAGATTGCCCATGATTAAATCAATCCACATGCGCAATTGGAACACACTTAGTTCTTTTTTAGCATGTCATTAAGTCGTGCAGGAAGGTATAAATATTGAACAAAGAAAACGATGAGGCTCTGTGTGCTTACTGCTGATACTGCAGACAGATTCTAGCACATAAGCTGCTTTCCAGCAGTAAAAAATGCAGTCCACTTGCTGGCACAGCCTGTTACAGATCATTGGAAAGCAGTCTCAGAAATATATTTATTTATGCAACTTAGAGTCACAAACTACACCCTACTGCTGTTCTGCTGTTCGGTATGATCAAAGCATCAGTGACTATGAGCATTTCTGATCTTTGCTGTGCCGGTTCTCCAACTGCTTAATCTCAACTAATTGCAGGGGAGAAGGCGTCTGAGGATGCCACTTCAACCAGAACAAAATGTCAATTCAAACCGGAATTGGAAAGGACAAATTTAAAAATCATTTGGAGTGGATTTATGATGTGTGTTACGCTCAGATGTGGAAATTACTCCTGACAGCTCCTAAGATGAAAAGGTGCTGGATTATTAATTATTGGATTAGAAATTTACACAGGTGCCTTGTATTTAGAATCAGTGAAACCCACTGATTTCAAAGCTCGCCCCTTATTTTCATATTTTCTCCAGGACCAGTTCTGGCTCAAATGGTAATGAAAAAAACACTCCATATTTATTATTTAGTTGAAGAGTGAAGAGGAAATGGACAGTGATTAAACAGAATCACATGAGTAAGGCTCTGTCTGAAATTTTGCATGACTGCCTCAGAGGTTCATTTTCTATTTCCCTGCTTCAGTGGAGGCTGTTCTCTCCTCATGAAGGAAGAAATAAAAAAGCCTATCTTGCATTTTTTCAGTGCTGGACCCTCTTCATTCATCAGCATGGTTTATAAAGCTTCCTTGGAGTGGTTTGAAACAAAGGGGTGGAAAAAGAAGTGTTAACATCTGACTGCTTTTGTATTTTGATGGTTATTAGAGATGCATTTTCCTCAAGCAGATGCTGAATAAATGTACAATATTACTATTTCAGGAAGTGTTGAAGTGAGCATTAAAGCATGCTGAAGGCTTTGGATGTGTCTCCTTCACTGAGTAGGGTGGCTGGTGAGATAAATCTCTGCTGTGTTGTGCTTTAGTGACCAGCAGACAGTGAGGCCAAAATGCAGTGGGCCAGCTTTTGAAAGCTAGAAACTTTAGGGACATTCTGAAAGAAGGCTGGATTTAGGAAAAGAAGAATATGGCAGGATTCATCACATTGAGGGCTAGGCAGTTAAAAGCAGTGGTCTTTTCTGAAGGTTTATAGAGCTGCCTCTGCGGCAGGTACAGGGATGCATCCTTCCCTGGAGGGAAGACAAGCACCTGCCTTGCATGACTGAAAAGTACATCCAGTTGAATCCCTTAAAGTCAATATATGCTTTTTAAAATGTAGGCCAGGAGGCCTATTGCATCTGAATGCAGCCTCAAGGGAGGAGCTCTTCTGCTGCCTCCCAGAGCCATGTAGAACCTACCAGGTATTGGCAGAGTTCAGTTCAGATTTGGGGTATAGACCTTATCATTAAGCCCTCTGTACAAATATAAATACTGAAAACATACTTTATATTAGAATGTTACAAAACCTTGGATACCGGTAATATGTGAAACTGAAATTAACAGCTGAAATTGAACTTTACCTTTTCCCTCCCCCCTACATCTTTCTTGTCTGAAATCCTGTCTTTGGACAGCAATCAGGTGTACCGTGACTTGATAAAAGATGTTATCTTCTTCATGTTATTCTTTCTCCTCATCATTAATCTTCAAATAACATTTCTGAATATTTCTACTTCTTTCACAATTTTTCATCTGCCAATAGTTTCAAGTGATGTACAGACAAGGTGTGAAAGTAAAGGCAATTTACCCATTCATAGCTCATCAATATGTGGTGTTTAATCCATAAGAAGACTCAGTGATGGGAAAAACCTGAAGTCTGAATCCAAAAGAACAAAAAGAAAATGACTGCGTTATTTGTCCTTATCTGTTTTAAGTATAGAATTATTTAGTTATGATTTTTGGTTTGCGTTGTGTTGTGAGTAACTGTAGGAAGTGTATAAGAATGGTACCACAATGAGTGAAGTTTACCACTGAGTGTTTTAATGAAATCTCATCATTTTGTTCCATCAAAATGATGGACATAGCATTTCACAAAAGTTTTGTATTGTTTTTGTAGACTAATATGAAATGTGTTGAATGCTTATCCTGGAGAGCAGCACTAGAATGCCTTTTTGAAACTAACAGCTAGAGTAGAGAATGGCACTCCAACACATGGCCCCATTTTGCCATTGGGCTAACTTCTAAGTAAGCCCTGGTCTCTCAGCAGGCTTTAACCCCTTGGGACAAAAAAAAAAAAAAAAAAAAATCTGAGAAATAGATCAAAATATGTACCCTACAAACCAGTTTTCTCTAACTTCTGTCTTTAAGGAACCCCTAGTATTAAAATGTGAGTAACCTGATAAAATTCTCTTTAAAACTATTTGTTGGCAATGAAGTCATACACCGTTTCCTCTGAGAGCTATGAATAACTGTTCCAGGCAAAGAGGAGGGAGCAGTACTGGGTCAGGCATGGGGGAGATCCTTCATGCCACCTGCAAACCCAGGCTGCAGACTCCAGCCTATTCTGCAGTAGAAGTGCATTAACATGTTGAAGCCAAAAGCTCAAGATTTAACAGTGGAATTAAGATTCTGCGCATGTGGCAATCAAGGAAAGTACAACTCAAACACTTCAAGATTATTATTTTTAATTACTAATTGCTCCTCTCATCTGAAATCAGATGTGCAATGGCGTTGCTTTGGAAGTGCAGCTGCCCCCGCAGAGCAAAGCCTAGAGACCTGGCACAGGTCTGTGCTGGCGGTGTGAACTCCGTGACGGAGAAAACTTCTGCCTCTCAAGCCTTCACGAACCTTGTCACCAGCCACAGAAGCACATTAGCTAGTCTCTAGCAATGATCATCTCATCTTTGATGGTGTGGGGAGCTGCTGCCTGGCTCAGCAGCCAAGCAAAGCCAGGGCAGCGGCTGGAAAGTGTGTGCGGAGATTGAGATGTCCCATGAGTTGGAGACCAGAGAGGACCAGTTTATCACCTGTGTCCTACACTATGCTATAGTGTATACACTACACAATGACTATAGGTCATTGTAACTTCTTCCTATTTTTTTTTAAATGAAAAATACTTTTTTTTTTTAAAGATAGGCTCTATCTTTTAAATATAATTTGTGTGCAAAATTGCCAACATCACTGGAATTGCCCATTTGGCAAAAAATTCTCTCCCCTGCCATGTTTTAATCAAAAAGTTTACACAAAAATAAAGGGAATGTGTTATTCATCATAACCCTCTTTCTTTTATCAACAAAACATGCTGTTATTCATGTGGCTTTGGGATTTTTGTTGTTGTTTGGAAATTGAAATCTTCAAGAGTGGTTTAAGAAAAATGTTGTGAAAGAAGTCAGCAAAATATGAAAACAGAAAACGAACCCCATGAGACAGAAATAACAGCAATCTGTCAATAATATTGACAGTTTTGCAGCCCCCCCTGTGGTTGGTATGAGCCTAGAGAGGCTGTGGTTCCTGCTTGTATTACCAGACATACCCTAGTTAAACTTCAGCTTCTGGAGCTGTAGATGGAAATTACTGAGTAAAGTCCTACGGTCTCTGGCTGGAGAAATTCAGTCTAAATTATCAGGAAATGGTCCCCATTGGCCTTAAAAAACTATGGATTGTAATTACTAAATTATTCTGAATAAAGATATAATAGTGCTTAGAATATATAGTGCTTTCCATTTTAATATCCTGCTCTGAGCATTAATTAGCCTTCCTCAAAGTTGTGACAGCTGGATACCTTTTATTGCCATTTTCAAGGCATGGAAATAGAAATGACCAGAGTAAGATGAGCTGCTCAAGGCTACCTAGAGAAGTACCAGCCAAGTCATTCTTAGGATTAAATTTTTTGCTACTCTAATGCAGCTGTCCTCAGATTTCTCTCCTCATAAGACTCTAAGAAACTCCCCAGGAGTTTAAGGGCATTCAAAAGTCCCGTAGAGATCTTACCTGGACCTGGAGTTGCCTGACAAGCTTTATAAAACTCAGGTCGTGATCCTTACCTGTGAATCCCACTCCATGGAAGGGTAAATTAGACCAAATTAGATCTGAGTGGGTGTGGTTTTTGCTCACAGGGATTTTTCCCAACTATGTTTTGATCTGCTCCACCCAAAATACGTGCTGTAATTAGGCACCTATCTTTAGCAGGGTATGGGATGTTGGGGGTGGAGCTCGGGCAGTTGTGTCCAGGAGCACACAGTCTCTTCCTCCCTGCTTCAGGGGACCTTGGAGAACCTCAGACATTATTATTGCTTTGGCTGGAAAAATTCTGAGACAAACAGCTTTTCTTGGTGAAATTTTCTACTACTCTTCTGAAAGCTTCTCAGCCGTGGCCTTTTGCTGATTAATGTAGCCTTTTTATCACATTTGAACATTGCATCCAAATGCAGTGTTTTACAAAGCAGCAAAACCCATAACAAAGCAGAATCAATAAATACAGTGCAATTCCCTTTGGCGATTCTAGCATTCTGTTAAAATTAGGATCTGATTATAGCTGTGGAAACCTGTTTTCCTGAATCCTAACAAACACATTTTGCTTTACATGAAAGCTTTTCAAAGCTGTGGCCAATGATGGCTTTGAGCAATCCATCGTTTTCAGCATATTCTTTCTTTTTTCCCAGATAGACACACACTGCGCTGACACATCCTTCTAAAAAAATCTTATTTTCTACTTTAAAACTCCCCCTGAAACAACAAAACCCAAATAAGCAAAAGCAGCCAAGAATATCACAAGGAGAGGGATTTGGGACATTTTCAACACATTATGAAAGCCAAAGAGTTTTCTCATGATGTATCAATTCTGACAAAGTTTTACAACAGAGACTGAAGAAAGGGAGCTATCTAGCTCGGCTGATAGTGAATTAACTGGAGTCTGGATCCACGACTTGGGAAATACAGGTTCAAGTTCTTCTTTGAGTCTAAGTGGCCTTGCATGAAAAAGCCCACCCTGAACTAGGAATGGAAAGAAATGAAGTAGGGTTTTTTCTACCTCTTGTTAGTGTGCTGCTGACCAGGAGACATGAAAAATACAGGATCCAATCCCGCTTTCACACTATTTTTTTATTTAAAAAAATTGCCTGACAGGTTTTGATTTCTTTCCAGAGAGTCAGTACTTTGATACCTGAAAGTTGTCCGTGAAGTGGTTATTGACTAGTCAGCTTTTGTAAAACCATTAAAAACCTAACTACCCAACCTGGTGGAGATTAATAACAAAATATGAAGCAATAGCAAACTTTCACAGGTTGATTAATTGGCACTGAAAACTTTAGGACTTCCAATGTAGCAAAGCAAGAGCCACTTTCAGATGTGCATTCTGGGGTCAAGCATGACAATATCAATAATAAAACCACAATTTCACCATCTTGTTTCTGAGCCTGGGCATCACTAGTTTCTCAGTCAGGTTTAGGGGTTAGAGCTGACCTTAGGGTTTGGTAAAAGGACTATCATGGCAGACTGTGTAGGGCATCAGATGTCTCCTTTGGATTGCCAAAATCAATGGGATTTCCAGCAGCCAGGACACCCAGACCACATATTTGCAGACCCTCTGGCACTGCTGCTCTGTCTAAGCAATTGGTCTATCTGACCATGGAGATGCAATAGCTACTGCTTCTGCAGCTTTTCCCTCAGGTGACATCAGAAGGACTGCAGGGTTCACAGCAAAGGGCTTAGGCCAGTCCCCATCTCTACTTGTTCTGGTCCCTCCAACATAAGTCTTTCCTCTCCTCTGTCTTCCATTATCTCCCTCCCTGGAAGCCCTGGAGTAACAGAGAGTGAGTAGGAGATGTTGGGGGAGGAAAAGCTACTTGCAGTGCTGGAGATAGGTCAAACAGTTGCCTGTAGGTGTTGTGTGGGTGCTGTGCATTGGAAGGAGAGGAGCTCAACTCATCCCAAAGCTTTCCAGAGTCCTCCCACCCCTCACAGGCCTTATACTGCTGTCTCTTGCCCACTCCCTCCTTTGATGGACATCACAGACCCTTTCCCCTGCCAAACTTTCCCATCCCCACCGTGGTCATTGTGTCCCAGGGTCTCATTCATCCCTCTCAGCCACACTTCTCCTGAAGTCCCTTTGCCCACCTTCCCCAGTAGAAGAACACTCCCCCACAGTGCCAGCATGGGTTTACGCTGGATGTTGGGGAGAAATCTTTGAATTGGCTGCATGCAGCACCACCTCCACACTTGGGAAGCCCTGAGTGAAATCAGACCACTGCTCAGACCTGCAGTGCTCGGGGGGACAGAGGACCACTACACCTGGACTATGCTCTATTGTTATCTTTGCCCATCCCAGCCAGGAGCATGCTTCACCTCTGCTCCCAGCCATGTGCGTATGTGATGGAGAGCACTAACCAGAGGGGACAGTCCTGTGACTGTGCTTTCCCTACCAAGTTAACTTGAGTGAAAGCAGCCACACTCCAAAACAGCATTTCAACAGCCTGGGAGGATTGAGTTAGAAAACAGGGCAGTTACACATAAAACTGGTGACTGCTAACAGTCCTGAGCAGGGATGTAAGGTCCTTGATAGACCAGCTTCTAGTTAACTGTAGAAAGTCTTTGGGTTTCCTTTGTATTCACTTTGGTAAACTGAGGCTGTACCAGTGGCACAGGCAGGAAGGGGACATCGCTTTCACAGGACCTGATCTCAAAGGAGGATGACAAAGGGTGTGGTGCTCACACCCTGAACCCAAATCTTTTGGATTCATTCCAGTCCAGTCTTAATGAAGCAAAAGGACAATTTCTCCTCACCTTCTTTAATAACCGGTTCCCTAGCCCCTGAAGTAACCCAACAGCTTCATGCTGTGTCTGCAGTTTCTGCAGCATCCTTTACATGACAGGGCAATCTGGGCTGACCACAATAATTCATCCAGAGCTAGGATTATTTCTCCCGAGGCAGTGTTCAGTGCTACAGCCTACAGTGTTGTGTGCATTTTTTTTTCTGTCATGTTGCTTCTGGGCATGGTTCTCTATGATAATTTGTTCTGAGATCCCCCAAGGTATTGTTCTGCTCAGTCATATGAAAAATAGGAAAATAATGCACCTTCACCCCAGTCCCACAGACAGGCCATTCATCAACATAAAATCAACTTTACAACCTGGGCGGAAGCTACTCCATGCACTGAAAAGCTACGAATATCCAATATGGTCTCCCAAGCTGCAGCAAGCCTGCAGCCATGATGGAGAGGTACGATACCTGGGAGCACTTGTACAAAAGAAACAAATAGTAGTGTTCAAGCCTAAAGGATGACCTATGGTTACCCTCGATTTTTGTAACCGCAGCAGTATATAGATTTGTTAGGATCCGTATTTTCTTGTAGTTACAGATATAGATATCTAATTTCTTTTCGGATCCCTGGGCTATTTGGATGGTTCTTCTTGAAATGCTTCCCCCTTCATCGTCTACTCACAAGAACAGAATTTGATCTTTTAAACAAAACATGGGTCTGGCAGAAGGAAGGCAGAGGTTTTGTCCCCTTGCACGTCCAATAATGTTCACCAAACCAAATCCTTTTGGGAGTGATTCTAGCCCAGCTGGTGCCATAAGTATCCTCATTGTATTTCCATCCTGCTACCTGCCTGCAGGACCCTGCCTGCAGAGCTCTGGGGTTAAGAGTCTCCTGACAGGAGATCATTTGTGTCCATCTCTCTGAGATGGACATCTCTTGGAGATGGACAGGCTCCTTAGTTGGCCTCTGTTTGAATCTGGCCCTCTATAGCGACTCTGCTCAGACATGGCTTTCAGGGACTCTGATCTGGGGGTGATATACTGATGTAATCTGGGTCAGCCCCATCTGAACACAGAGAGCTGAGTCTCCCGTGGAAGAAGGACAACCCCTTGAGGCAGCCCGGGTTTTGGGGGTTAACAGAGAGCATTTTATCTGAGAATGGACTGTAAAATCCAGCAGCCAGAGTCACAAGCAGGGAAAGCACAGGTTTACACAGTGAAAGTACGCTTGAAGTACAGAGCACAAACTTGTCTTTCAGGGTGCTCTTCAGTCCCCAATTTCTCTGAAAACTAACTGCAGTGCACATCTTCTCCCCATCACATCACCTACCAAGGCAATGATCCAGCTCACGTGGTTGCAAGTGGATCCTGTTTAGATAAGAGCTCTGTCAAATGTGTGTGCATGAGAGCTTCAGCACAGCTGTAGGTTAATAGACAAGCAGGAGGAAGACCCCATGTGGAGCAGATGCAATGGTGTGTTTCAGACCTAAAGGGAGTGTGGGATAAAACAGGAGCTGGGCTATCAAGGAGTCAATGGTACAAGGCAATACAGCATGTTAGCAAGAGATAGAAAAGTTGCCCAGGGGAGAAGAATGGAGACGAGCCCTGGGGCAAATTCTGTTTGTCTCTTTGTCAATCCTTGTAGTGAAAAAGAGGGAGCACATCGCCAGAAGAAAGATGGACAATGAAGTAAAATCCTGCCAGGGAAGGAGGAGTGGGGAAATGGAGGATTTATTAGCTCAATTTTTTAAGCAATTCATTTTGCTTTTCAAGAGGCTCTTGAAAAAAAAAGGCAATGAGTCAAGAAGCCCTAAATTAGCTAGGAAGGCACTTTAGCAAATCAAGGGCTTGATTATTCTGCGGTTTGCCCTAGATTTAGGAGAAGGTGTAAAATATGCAACACATATCACAGAACTAGCTGCCCCCACGCCTGCACCTCCACCTTGTGAACTGGAGTGTGTGTCCTGTAACGGGACACATCAGCCCCCTTGAAACCTCCAGGAAACCCACGTTAACTTACTGGCCTCAGGAGAAGTCAGAAATCCAGGCATACTTTGCTTAGAGGTAAACAAAGGGAAAAGGCACTGGAATAAGAGAGGTTGTCCCAGGCTCCCTGACCTACAGCACTGAATTGAAGCAGGGGCAGAAGCTGAGTGTGGGAGGGAGCAATCAGAGTGGTGAGGGTACTGGGAACACGCTGCCTCTTCATCATATAGCTGTGCTACAACCTTGTGTGTGACCTTGGAAAACGATTAAAAGAGTCTTGGGAAGGAAACTGTCTGGAGAGAAGGAGCCAGGACAAACTCATAAAAATTCTCACAACTGTCTGAAACCCCTCTGGCACTTCCTGCAACACCACTGACCCCGGCTGGTCTCCTCTCCCACTCTCACCCACACCTGCACCTCTGCCCTCAGCCTCCTCCCCTACTCCCATGGATTGTACCTGACTCGCCCAAAGCTTCAACTGCCCTTGAACACCCTCTGCAAGCTCTTGCAGTGTCCTGACATACCAGCATCAAAAAAGAGAAAGAAAACTGCTCCATGCTCAGAGCAGCCCTGATCCAACTGGATTTTGCCTCTCTTGGAGCTGACAAAGGATGTATCAACAAACAAGTTTGCTCACCTCTGATCCAAGAAGGGCATCACTGCAAATAAAAAAAATTCTCTTTTTGTCCCTAATCTCTTACTTTCCTGCATGAACCTGGCATGGGTGCAGGCTCCCTGGACCTCTCTTCTGCACAGCAGCCATTCATATGAACCGTAGTAAGGTCTGCATTTTACACATGCCACAAAGTTGGTACCCTGCGCTATCCAGTAAGAAGTAAACTGTGTTTCAAGCTCATGCTAGTTTATCTCCTCCCTTACCAGAACAAAGCTCATAAGAAGGAAATGTGAGGTCTCCCTGAGGGTGCTGGGGAGACACGGTGGATAATAGGAAATTTTTGGAAGGAGATTTGAGAAGTGGATTTTACTGACTCCCTATATTGATAAAGGCTTATCATATTCCTTTGCAAAACCAGAAACCACATGGCGAGACACAGTTTTTAAATGTTAATGCATCTTTAGAGAATAATCAGTAACATTTGATGGCTTGTGCTAGCGCTAGGAGAGGCTCCTTTGTTGTTTAAGAAATGAAACAGCATTCATCTGGAGTTTCTTGTCATTACTGGATGAAAGAAAGGTTATTTCTTTAGTAAAAAAAAAAAAAAAAGAGAAGATCTGAATGATAAACATTATAAAATACTTATCTTCCCAGATGTCTCTGGGATAATGTGAGCTAAAAGGAAATGCTTATCTCACTGAAGGACAGCTTTTGGCAACATGGCTTTTTATACAGAGCTAAATTATTTTAAGAGCACAGGACAAAGGTAGAGGGATCTGCTTAAAAGAGTGAAACATACACCAGATGTAGTGCCCCTTCAAGTCCCACTACTGAGTCACTGTGTAACCTTGGGTAAGCCACACTTTCTACCTCAGCTTCTGCAGTGGGACAATAATTGGTGTAAAAATCAACAAGTATTGTTGAAAAGTATTTTTGTGAGCCCAGTACAAGTTTACTGCATGAGCGTCAGGTGTTGTATGATTGTATATTTTTAAACACAGCCTCCTGTGCATATTGTTATCTGAAGAAGCGTTTCTTCATTATCTGCCAGATTTATGTGTTTGTGGAAGCAATCCATGATCCACCTCCAGGGCTGGGTTCAGCTGCATATGACAGACAGCGCTGCCCGTCAGCCCAAAGCACCTGCTTCCTCAGACATGAAAGAGCAGAATCAATCCCGGAGAGTCTTAGTTGTTCTCAAGAATGGACCACATCTGAAAAAAAATTACAGATTTTTGTGCTTCCACTTCTGATGGAAGTAAGGTGTGCCCCAGGAAGCCTGCCTTCTGGAAAACATGAGGACCTTTACCCAAAAAAGGTCCATGAGGACCTTTTAAAAAAAGCCCTTTCAGATATTTCTTGGTGCACATGTGAAGCGAGAGGTCAAATTCATTATTCATTTTTGATATTCAGAGGAACTTACTTTTTTATTTTTAATTTTGTTTTTTTTAAGATGATGCCGTCTCCTCTTTTTGTTACCTCATCAGGAATTTGTCAATTTGCTCTTTGCCTTTTAAACATTTACTTACTTTTCTTCATTTTATAAACGCTTCTGACAGAATATAAAAAACATGTCAGGTAAGGAAGTGTATTTCCTTCCTGAATAGGTGCATTCTGCTTTCTCGCCCCAGCAAGCTGCTGTTTCACACATGACAAAAAGATTCCAGTCTGGGGAGAATAATACCTAATTATTAATAAATAACTTGTACAAATAAGAAAAGGAGTGAAACTACCATCTGATGGATTTGCCTGTGAGGAAGTTAGGTCGTTGTGTGACCTTGGATGATTAATTTTACATTCCTGTGTCTATGCTTCCTCCTCCATCCATTCTTCTGTCTTGCCTGCTTCACATTCAAGGTAGCCGGGGCAAGGACTATTTCTCATTATAGGTACATTTAGCAGCCAGCACCATGTGTATTACAGCACTGTAAAATGCATGTGTGAGAAGCAATACCCAGGGGCAGAGATGAGTGCACCTTCCGCATCGTGCGTTGGACCGTGGAGTGACAGGCACATCTGATAATAAGCCTCACACCTCTCGAGTCCCCTGTCCCTTGTTGGGGGCTTTCCCTGTGGCTAGGCAGGGGCAAAGCTGGTGCAGGGGGTGTGCAACAAGGACATGCTTCTGTGATGGTGGAGAAATGACAGGGACATGCATGTTTGGGGGGTGAGGAGATGAGAGTACTGGGTTAATGTGGTGGAGACGGGATGTCTCTTCATGGACAGCAAGCTTTGCTTTCGGTGGCATACACCTGAACATACAGCCTGAACTTCGACCAACGCTATAGATGTCCCATATCATATCAATCACATCATATCATATCGTATCATCGTATCGTATCATATCGTATCGTATCGTATTGTATCATATCACCTCTCTACCTGAGGCTCTAGCTGCTGCAGCCTGGACAGCTCAGGATGGGTGTAAGAAAAGTCCAGGCATCCCCAGCTGGAGACCTGAATCTCTGGTGTAGCCTACAGCTGTGGCTCCACGTAAGGACCCTTACCAAGGCATTTATTCACTTTTGGGTTTGCATTTCCTGCTAGGAAATGCAGGCTGTTGGGGACGTATTTCCTAGCAGAGCCACTGAGCCTCCCTCAGGCACACAGAGCAGTCTCCCACTACCATGCCCAGCTCTGATTTTCCCTGCAAATCTTCCTCCAGTACACGGGACCGAGCACCAGTTGCACAGACACACAAACACCATACAGCCTGCAGTGTTTCTGCTCTCGACTGAAACACATTCTCTGCAAGCAAACAAAGAAAGGACTGACCTTAAAAAAAAAAAAACAAAAAAAAAGGAAAAAAAAACTAGGCAAAGGGGAAAAAGGAGAGGGAAGAATTTTTTTTCTTACAGTCAGTTGTGATTTCGTAGGGGGAGTTGAGGCGTGCGTCTCCGCAGGGTGAAGTGCTCACGTAGAGATGGAACAGGATGTTCTCCCGCAGCCTGTAGCCTCCCTCTTTTAATCGCACGAAGATTGATCGCTCCCAGTCTTCTCGCCGCTTGCTATGATCACAAAAGAGGTTCCAGGTCATTTGTTACATGCCAAATCAGAAACATTTCTGGTCTCTGTCTCTCTCTGTTTTTCTCTCTCTGTTTGTTTTTATTAGCACCTGGCATTATGTATTTCCCCTAGTGACAACAAGAGAAAAACAATAAGCTTCTCCAAGTGAAGAAATGTGTGAAGGGGGTAAAAACTGTCAAAATGCTTTTGGCTTGCTTACCTAGAATGTATTCTAATGACAAAACCTGTGGATTTCTGAAGGGTGGCTCTCCTTCCTCGCATGCACGGTTGCATAAACATGTTGGTTTTAAAGAGGTTCTGGTGCATGAAGAAAGGAAAAGTTCCCTTCGGCCCTCATGTGAACAAATCAGCCCTGCTCATCACAATGCCTGTGCACGTGTTAAAATCCCATTAGCATCACTGCAACCGAGATGTGTGTTTATATGCTCCACTGAAAAGGGCCTCTAATGAAGCACCCAGATTTTACAGCCCCTGCCAACCCGCTCCCCAGGTGTCACTTTTCTTCCCCGTTCAACCAGAGCCACCTACAAGTGCTCCATCTAAACCAGTACCGCCTTCTTGGTCACTCGGCATTTTTGGAAATCAGAAGCCATCCTGAAAAGTGAGGAGCCAACTTGTGCGGGCTTTTCTCAGCTGAGTTGAAAAGGATACTTATTAAGATGGAGCTTTTATCTTCGCAGTGGTTCAGCAGCTAGATGGGGACACAGCGCACATATTCCATCAGCAACAGCTGCCCGGGAGGCCAAACCCTCCCAGTCCTGCAGTTTGCAGCAATCGCTCGAATTAAGGCTGCGCTGCCGTGCGGTTCCTCAGATGATTTACATTTGGGAAGACATGGGTGATTTCTCTGACAGGCAGCTGCCTCTACTGTGTACATTTGGGTGATGGTCGTGATTATAATTTCGAAGGTGAAAACGTGATTAGTGAAATTATGATGAAAGACTCCTTTCCCTCCGATGCCCCGGTCCTTCCCTCCACAACTCAAGGGTCTTTTTGCAGGAATATCTCTGAATGGAACAGCACCTGCAGGTAATGATTTTCCTAGGAGGCTCTTAATAAGCCAGAATCCTACCCGTTTAATTCACTATAGGACAGCCCATTAACCAAGGCGACTTCTGCTGGTTTCTCTGCCTCCTGTTAGTGTAAACAGGGAGGCTTTCTACTCAGCCTTGGAGCAAGTCCCTGGCTTTAATCCAAGCTGCCTCTGCCTGTTTTCTCCGTGTGCAGCCTCTGTGCTATTGAAGCTGTTTGGCTGTCACTCTTCCATGGTTTGGGTGTTTTGTCATTTTTTGATGCCGGGATGCGTTTGCTGTCAGGAGGAATTTACAGGCACATTAGCTCGCCTGTCAGGGACAGGGAGCCACACCGGCTGCTGAGCCACATGCAGCTCCTTCATTTTCTGCTGGCTGTGGTGGAATTTCCCAACTGCACTAATTATATTATCGCCCTGATACAAGCCTCTGAACTAATAAAATACCTGTAAGTACTGCTGCTTGGACTTCAGAGCGCTTGCAGTCAGTTTTAAATAATTCACTGCAAAATCAGCTGGGAGAATACAAAGCTGTGCAGTCCTAACGCCTGCTATTATTATGTTAAACCTCACCAGAGGAGAGGGGGGCAGCTTGCACTTACTTAGAAACAGTTGCTATGTAGGGTTGGAGCAGTCATTCTTTGGACTGGATTTCGGGAGTTCACAGTAATCAGCACCCATCCTGTTTTTACTGGTTATTGTTTTTCACTGATTAACCTCGCTCTCTTCCTTCTCCCTGAGTACCAAGAAGGGTCCGTGGCCAGTGTGGCTGATGAGCTGGGTGACAGACAGCTGCTCTAAAAATAGATGGCAGGGCTGGAGGGCAAGGCAGCCTGAACTCTTCCTCCAGAAGGCTGAGATCCTCCCTATCACATATGGTCCTGACCTGCCTTTGCGATGGTTTTCTGAACTCAAACATGAGATTCATCCACACACAGTGGCTGAATAGGTCTAATAAGAAAGCTCTGAGAGTACTGTTAGAAACGAGTTTGGGATGCAGCATCACCTACGGTGGCTTTGCAGGGAGTCTTGTGCGTAGGAGGCTTGGAGGATTTCAAACCTCAGAGGGACCCAGGGACCTTGTAAAACTGGGCCAAATAGGGCACACGATGCACTTCTGCAAAGTCACTTCTTCCCCACCACCTCTGCCTTCCTGCTGGGATTGTAGTTTTGAGCTGTGACGGGGACAACGAGCTTGCAGTAGCAGTACTCTGCAATGAGGAGAGCAGCCCACAGTAAGCCCACAAATGTCATTCATTATTAGAGTCGTTTCCACATGCTGGCAGTGGCTGAAAAAGCAGAATTTCTCAATTTCTGTGGGAGAGCTAGGATTTGAGGCTGATTCAAGAAGAACATTTAAGAGTATGCTAAATTCTAATCTTGTGCTTAAGTTCATTATTTAGCATAACAGATGCATATGTTTTGAGCTGACTTCAAGAAGATTTAAGCACGTACTTATGGTTTAATGTATGCAAAGTGTTTTGCTGAAACAAGGCCTTACTTTCTAAAAGAGATGCAGAGAGCTGTTTTTAGCATGTAAACGTGTGTATGGGAAGTTTCTAGTACTATATGCTACAGCACAGCATCCTAAAGAAACTAACAGCAGGCTTAAAAGAGAAGGAGCTGTGTCCATTGAGAGGCTAGTAGGACAAATAGCAGATATATAACCATCAGCTGGTTTTTCTCGGGAAAAAAAACTTAACTGGACCAGATGAAGACTATTCCTTGCTTTTTATGTACAAAATAAACAGTGGTTTGCATCTGACTCACTGGAAGAACTTAGATTCCGGTAAAATCATCCCTCCAGTACCTGCAGGGCCACTATAGTGGCAAGACTGCTAGGGTACTGATTTATTTTAAGAATAGGCTATTAGCTTTTTTTCTTTATAAAAGAAGAGTTGGATTTTCTTTTCTTCCTTATTGGCCAGTTGGTATAAATCCCACTGAAATAAATGTGAATTTTACTGCCATGGTGGCAAGAGAATCAGAATATAGTATTTGTGTACTTTTTGATGGTGATTTTTAGAAAAAGCTTCTCAAAAGGTCTTTCTTGTCCTTCTTTTGTACATCAGAAAATTTACGTCGTACTTTTCGTCTTTTTCGTGAAAGTCTTGAGAACTGGAGGATTATGGTTGTCATAAAAATGAAATCTGGGAGGGCTAAGGGTTTTAATCAGACTGGTTAGAAGCTGTCAGGTTTTAGTTGTGCTTTTATCTTTTATTTAACTCAAGCTCTAGACAATGAATTGTTGAAAGAAAGTTTCCTTTTGAAGTATTTGTCACTCCAGCTTCTTAGAGAGGATAAAGTTCCCATTCTGGAACTCTCTTTCCCAAGAAGAGTAAGGAAAGTCAGCAATATGAAGAAAAGGAAAAAACCTGTAATTTACATATTGCTGCAACTTTGGCTTGTGGATGGGATTGTTCTGCAGTTTAAATAGCTGAAGCAATCACCCTCTGCTCTCTTTATAGAGAAAAAAAAATTGCCCCGGTACGTGGCAATTCATCTCACCCACAATAGACAGTTGAATAGATCTGCTGAGTTCCACTCCAGAGATGCCCATCTCTCTCCACTGGTGATAAAAGGAGCCTTGGGAATCTAGTTCACGCTCGACTGACTAACTTTTAGACATCTCAAGTAACGTGTCAAGAAGTAAGCTCAACTCAGTGTGTCCATCTCTCTTGGCCATTACTTCTCTATCCTGTCCCTTGCTTCCTCCAGCCTCCTTGTCCCTGCTCTTTGAAGCCTTCACGCTGCACTTAGGCAAGTACATGTTTTGCTTTCACTGAGGTTAATGGCAGTATTTGTAAATTCCGGAAAAGTGGTTCCTTTTCAAGGACAGCATCATATAAAAAAAAATAAATAAATTATTACACTGGAAGTTCCTGAAGTTTGAAATCCAGCTGCAGAGATCGGTTTGAGCAGGTAGACTTGGTGATAGGTTAAGATAAGTGGAAAACAGGGAATACTCTACACAGAACAAACTTCCCTCTTCCATAGGGAGAGATGCAAAATTTAAGCTCTTTGAGGCAGGAGCTATGCTTTCATTTTTGGGGGGGTTAGGGAACCATCTTTTTGGTCTCAGTTCATGTATGACTTTGTACAACAGATTCCTGACCTGGGACAGGACTTAAATTTGGACTAGGCTGATGTAAATGCATAACAACATAGAAACCAAGTTTGTGTTCCCCCAAGCCTGAGAAGCTGGTGTACAGGGAGTCCCAGTGGAGCTGAGTTAACATGTCTATCCTAAAAATCGTGTTCTTTTAGTTATGCAGTAGCACCATGTGATTTCTCTGCGATTGGAAGTTTTCTCTTTTTCTAGAGAAAAAGGGGTAAGTGTCACTGCAATGTGCAGAAAATGCATTTTTCATTTCATTTTGAACACCCCAGTTTTCTTGCCATATGAAAAAGCCCCCGATGATGGCATAAAACTGAGTGTAGCAAGAAACACTAGAATTGAAGAATATATTATAACACACAGTTTTGCTTCCCCATGGGCTTTAAGGAAGCAAAACCTGATTTGACAATATTTCCAGCTCTGTCTTTCAAAGGTGCTTAGCCTTGACAATTTTGGTTGAGATTTTTATCATGTGTGCTGGTCAGGGAAGCAGCTGTGCCTGCTCTTGGCTGAACAGAAAGTGATTTTAAGTTACTGTGAACAGAGCATGTGCTGCACTGAGGATTCTCTTAACAAAAGACTGTTAACATTGATCCAAATAAAATAATAATATGACTGAACGTGTCAGGGAGGTGGATCAATACAATGGTTTAAGATACAGTGGTAGCACTTGTTTCCCAAGAGATAGGAACACAAAGCAAGTACTAGGGCTGCTACACTGCTGAAAACATAATAATTTAATGTAAACTTGAAAGCAATTCAGATTGAAATAGAGAGAATATAGCTTTTGATTAAATCCTTCAAGGCTCTTGTCCCCCTTTGTTAGCCAAGCTCATCTACTCAATATACTCTCTTGCCTTCAACCCCAGCCTGAAGTGAAAATAACCATTATTCCTATTATTGTTGCTTTGGTGCAACAGTATCATAGGGGCCTCACAAGAACATACAATCCTGCTCAGATTAATCCTTGTGTTTGTGACCTGATGCAAAACCTTTTGAAGTCAAAGGGAGTTTTTGCACTGAGGTTAATGGCCTTCAGATAAAGTCACATGAAAATGCAAGCAAAAAATGGAGGGCAGAAGAGTGACCTGTAGATAAGGGGTGTGTGTGTGTTTGTTTTCTTTCCTTGCTTCCTTCATTCCTTGGTTCCTTCAACATAATAAATGCTGCCTCAGCTTCACTTCTGCTCAGTCTTCATAGAATCATAGGATAATTCAGGCTGGAAAGGACCTCAGGCCCAATCTTCTGCTTAGTGCAGGTGGCCAGGTTGCTCAGGGCTTTATCCACTTAGGTTTTGAAAACCTCCGGGACAGGAAGGATATTGCACAACCCTGCGAGGTGCCCTGTTCCACTGCTTGCCTTTTCTCATGGGGACAGTTTGTCCTCGTATTCAGACTGAATTTCTCTTGTTTCAGTGTGTGCTTGTTGTCTTTCACCTTCCCACTGTGCACCTTGGGAAAGATGGCAGATCCATTGTATTGCTGACATATGCTCTGCTGGGTCTGCCATCCCATATCCAGGCTGACCAGAGTCAGGTCCCTCAGGCCCTCCACACAGGCCAAGTTCTCCTGCCCTTGAGCATCCAGGTGGCCTCTGCTGAACCTGCTTCAGATGGTAGATTTCTTTCCTGTATTGGGGCACCCAGAACTGTGCATGGTATTGTAGATGTGGTCTAATAAGTTCTGAGTAGCGGGAGATGATCACATCGTTTGACTGACTCTTCATACAGGCCAGGATCCTGTTGACCCTTTTTGCTGTCCCACAGACTACAGTCTCACATTCAGCTTGCTGTTCGTCTACAAACCCTGTCCCTTTTCACCAGAGCTGCTTCCCAGACCGCAGGGCTCTAGCCTGTATTGATGCAGGTCATTCTTTCTTCCTTGGTGTGGGACTTTCTATTTGTCTGTGTTGAGTTTTCTACCAAAACTCCTGCTGGCCCAGTCCTCCAGCCTGTCTGGATGGCAGTCCTCAAGCATGTTGACTAGTCCTCCCCGCAATCTGATGTCCTCTGCAAAGTTTATAAGCAAGCACTACGTAGCTTTTTCCAGATTGTTGGTAGTCATGATTAGTGCGGCCCCAGAATAGACCTCTGCAGCACCCTACCTGTTACCATCTTCCAGGCAGTGTATGACCCATTAACCATTTAAATGGTAACAAGGTGGGTTTGGCTGAAGACAGGAATAATAGTTCCTCTGTAATAACTCTACATGCTATAACATTTTAAAACATCATAAAGAAGGAGTGAGTGATAGCATCTTGCACTTCGGCACAAAGTTTACTGTACTGTTAACACTCATTGCTTCTCTAGTGAGTCAATGAAGGCATTAATGATCAATAAATCACTTCCTAGAGATATTTCAGCAGCAGAATGAAGACAGGAAAATGTCTGCAGTGAGCAAAATGCCCCCCTTCCAGTCTCTGGCCAGTGAATGATGCTAATAAGCCTGCACGTAAAGATTTGTACAAAATCATCAGGCTTCATAAAACCCAACTTTATGAGACATATCTAATAGCTACTGAAAGAAAATCAGCTGAAGTAAAGGAACTCATGACCCAAGAATCTAACTGTCTAACTCTCTCATTTTTTCTGTGCAGTGTATTGGTCCTTCATCAGCCAAAGACTCAGAAAAAACAACATAAAGAAACAAATAGTTCAAATGTCTGGAGGATGAATCTGTTCCACTGAAGGCCATATAACATTCCCCAGGCATCATCAGAATTCAGTTACCTTAGGTGTAGCTCCAGCTGTGAGTAGAGGAAGTGAACAAATGCCCTTCTTGCCACAATTTCTGCATGGCAGTCGTTGACCACAAGCCCTTGGTCATTAATGTATTCCCCATTTATACATTTGGTGCCTGAGGACAGCACAATAACCTGAGCTTGCCTGATGTCCAAACCTGTAGGAAGAAAAACAAAAGGGTTGTGAAGTTGCCGGGGGTGAGTACGATATCATAATTGTTAAAGATCTCACAGCCCACGCTTTGATGTGGCAGCCCAGACAGCACTAATGGGATGCTTGTAAAGGTGATGATATGGCCTTTGGAATATGCAGGAATCTCACATCTCTGTGCTATTAAAATAATAAGACCTCTATTTCGGTCTTGCTGCTAATTCCAAGATAAAAGCTTGCTACGAAGTTTGCTTGTTAAATCAATAACTACATCATAAGAGAGCACATGCTGTAGGGAGGTAATAAAGATCTCCTGCAGTGCTGATAAATGGCCAGGTTTTTATGAGCTGTTGAAGACATTTTCTGGTGGGAACACACACTCCCTGTAATGTTAGCTTTCATTGCTGTTGCACTATAAGTACTAAATAAAATGCAAGTAACACTTCTGGAGCTGCTCTTTAAAAAATTCAGAGAAGAAACAGATCTAACTTTAAGTCCAGTTTCCTTTTCCTTTCTCCAACAGTAGCTACATTGGTGCCTTTTCCACTGTGGTCTAAGGGGCAGATCATTCATCACTGAGACCAGCTTTGTTCCTCCATTGCCTCTCCAGATAACCGTGATGGCTATCGAAAGACATGCTTTTCTTGGTCCAGACTGAAACTTTCTGGGATAAAATCCTGATTTCTTTGGAGTCAGCGGCAAAACACCTACAGATTTCAACAGGGCCTGGATTTTGCTCTATAATGTAGCTCATTCAGCCCTGTGGAAAATTTCAAAGAAGACTTAAGAATCAACTGAGCCCAAACCGAAATAATCTATTAAAGAGCGCATTTCAGGATGCATGTCTCTGAACACCAAAGAACAGAGAAGCAGCTCTTGGGAAAAAAGGACTTTTCTGGCTGAGAGGTGCTTCCTCTAGATGTGACAAGGTATCCTAAGAGTGTTGGACTGTGTTTGGCAGTTGCACACGCCAGTGCATGGGCAAACACATGTACAGTACAGTAAGTCAGACTGCTGGCGTTGTCAGGGTTCTGGCCACGTAGTGTCACCTGAGATGCCCTCGGTGTCCTGACTAACCTCTGGCTGCTGTCCCAGGGAAGCGGGGATGTCCAGGAGGTTCTGTGCCCTCCCCACAGATCTCACAGGGAAAATCATAAAGTGACTCAGTGAAAACAGATGCCTGTGTTTAAACAACTGAATCAAGCTCTCAAAGTCTGATGAGTCAGTGACAAAGACAGGCCTGAGGCTGCGAGTACCCGTAGGGGGAATGGAAACAATCTCACCATGGGTGATGGTGATGCTGTTTCTATGATGCTCCTTTGCTGTAGGAAAGCTTTATGAATTATTTTATAGAGTCAGCAATATTACTTTTATGATGAAGCCTATTGAATGGCAGAAAAAACAAAATGCAGAGATTTTTTGAGGTGGAAACACCATGATTGGGGCCATGTTTTATCATAAGATCCATTGGTATGATATGAGAAAACAGCTGAATGGAGGAAGAAACTATATTTTGAATGTAAAGGGTTACTGCTGCCAGTGATATCCCAGTTAGTAAATAGGACCAATAATAATTCATAATCTCCACACAACACTGGGACTGATGATGGATGACAAGATATAGCACTGTTACCTTGCTTAGTGATACCAAAATTATCTCATGCCTATATCAATATGACAGCTACATCAGTAGTTCAAAAGTTTTAGTAGTATTGTGGCATTGCAGCATTGTGACATTTGTAGGAGAGGTATAAGTATTGTGAAAAATCCAGTTAATCACATCTGACCCCCTCGTTGTGACAGTCTTATACAGAAATTGTTAAAGGTACTAGTGACAAAGTACACATCACTGTATGCCTGTGCCACAAGTTCAATCTCTGTTTGTCATTATAATGTGGCCCTAAAAAAGTTTTTGGGAGTATTTATTAAACAAAAAACCCAAAAATGAAACTGAGAAAAGCTGGCAATCTAGAAAACCTGAGAAGGGAAGGATGGGAGCACATGGGAGAATGCAGTGGAGAGATGCAATTACAGTGTTTGTGTTTATTCCAGTTTTATTACTAGATAATAGCTTGAGGTGGACAAATGGCTCCTTCTCTACAAAGAAAAGTGTTTATACTCTGTACATTAGAATTTCTTTGATGTCCCTTTGCTTAAGGGTGACTGCTTTCATGAGAAAAATAATAGGTATCTTAGATCAGACACATGTCCATCTAAGTTAACTGTGTCTTTCACAGGGACTAACACCAAACATTTCATGAGGCACTGCCTGCAACAGAGGTATTTAAGTCCCACTCGGCATCTCAAAAAGTAGTGTATACTTTCAGAGACTCACAGAAGGATAGGGGTTGGAAGGGACCTCTGGAGATAATCTAGTCCAACCCCCTGCCAGAGCAGGTCCACGTAGAGCAGGTTGTTCCTGAACAGTATATAGTATTTTCCTTGGTTGTAAGGTCCATAATAAGAATCAGCTATTTTTGGGTTCTATTTTATTTATTTAACAATGTAGACAGAGTCTTATTTTCCTCAGCACAGCCAAAGTACACCAGGGGACAGTTCTCTTGTTCAGAAACCCATGAGCCTTTCTGCCTGCACCTGAGGACCTGCATCAGTACTCCTCAGGGCAGTGAGAGCGACTGCTTCCTTCTCCTGACATTAGCATACCACTAATGTGCCTCCCCATCTACCCCTTCACCTCATAGTCAAGACACCAGGCTCTGCATATCCAAAGCAAACCATCTGGGGAAGCCATCCTGCTCTCCAGGAGCTATACCATAAATAAGCTTAGCTCTTTCATTTTTCAAGCATGAGTTTTAGATGATGAATGCACCCAGGATTTTCTGTGAGGTCTGGATTTATTCACCAAGGAAGCACAAAGGCACCCAACACCTACTGATGCAGCAATGATATGAATCCCTCTGATGTTGTTTGCCGTCACAATGTCCTGTCCACCCGCACAGTAATAGCAAGTGTGTTGGGGTGTTCATTTTTGGGTGAATTAACTCCATATGTTGGCTGTCAGTGATATGGGGCCCCAGTAGGTAGTCACGTGTGGACACGGCCTGAAGTGACTGCCAGTGCTGGCAAGGTGCATGTGTTTGCAGAACATCGCTTAGATGTTGCCTGGGGCTGCAGGCAAAGGCTTCCAAGAATTTGCAGAACCAGTCTGAGCGTTAAACATTAAAAATCTCCATGTATTTTCCATTTGCAATGACAGAAAATAATCCGTGTTCCTCCATGCTCAGAAATACCCAAGAGTTATGTCTCACAACTACAGCACTCAGAATCACAGGTGTACATGACTTATGCATTAGCTCTGAAATATTTACACCTCGCTGGGGAGCCAAATGGGGAAAGTGATCTGTGACCAATGTAACACCACTCAGTGCTGCATGTGAGTGTAGCCAGCACGATGAGAAATACTTCCAACACCCTGACAGTTGCCCAATGTGTTCAGGAGCATATACGCTAACAGATTGTCCTCTTGCATGCCTTATTTTGTACATACATAGAGTTGGAGGTTTATCCCCTGTGAAATGCTTGGTATTATTTCCCGTGAACATAGGAGGAATTTGTTTCTGAGAATAAGACACGTGATGCCTAGATGACAAAGGCAAATTTTAACATTGACTGATCACACTGGCATTTTAGGCAGCATTTCCAACTCTTAAGCCTAGATATTTACTGCAGTGATTCAGAATTAATAGGCACTTCTGTACATTTGTCTATTTTGCATAAAAACCAGTCATTACTAACTCTTGTTATTAATTTTTACTTCCTATTTCATTGTGCCTGCATATTACTTGCAATTTCTCAAATGATTTCTATTTACAAATGTCAAGCTATCTCCTAAACATCGATTAATTTAACCTCAGACATGTGGCAGACCTTGACTGAGCACATCACCAAGTTGTGCCTAGGAAAGCTATAGCATTGGGTGTGGCAAAATCCTAAACTAGCACTGACCTGGCTCTACCAGCCATATGGCCCCTTCCCTGCCTCGGGCTGTACAGGGGGGTATGATCCTAGATGAGGATTGCTCTTGGCAAGATCCATGTTCTTACTGAGGGGAGCCAATCTCAGATGAAAGCCCCAGGGATCTAACTGTGTTCAGGTCATTTGACAAACAAGAAGAAATGGGCTACATTATTATGACCTTAGCTCCTGACCCACTGATTGTCAGAGTTCATGAGGCATTTCTTCCTCTCTCCACCTTCTGCGAAGTGATGTTTGAGAAGACATTAGGTTAAAAGTAACTAGCGAACGATTTATAACAGGCACCTGCATTAGGTTTCTATTATTTGCCTAAAGACTCCTAATAGTTTTCAATTTGAAAAGGAAATGGAGCAGGGGAAAGGAAATTGGGGAGCTGTGTCAGCATACCAGCTGGGTTCTGGCTAACGCTGTGCTGATGGGAACAGCCGGGAGAGCGGGAAGGGAATTCACCACATTTTATTTTCAGAAATTCTACCAATTATTAGTTGCATTATAGGTGTCCATAAATGACACGCCGTCTTTGATTGCAGATTCAGTCTAATGATCTGGTGAGGTAATGAGTCTTTCTGGTGCTCTGCTGAAAGCCTGAGCTCCCCTCGGGGTCTAGTAGGCAGGGTCTCCTCTCAGAGCCAGGCAGGGGGGACCTCGACCCTGCTAATGTTCATTTTTTGTGTGTCAGTGATAGTCCAGACTTTCACGTCATAGCTGAGCCGTTGAAAAGAAAATGGGTTTTATTATAAGCCATTTTCAGTTTGCTGACACAAGCGGTGGGATTCGTTTCAGCTATTCTGGGTAACTAGAGTTTAGATTTCTGTAGCTGAGCTAATTGCTGCAGACTCTCTTTATAGTCAACGGAGAGGAACTGTCCTGTGAGGTGATTCATCTGGCCTATTTTATATATTTGCTTTTGGATAGTCTGAATTACACCTCAGTGTTGAAAGCTTCTCTTCATGAACTCTGAAGACCTGTAGACAGCCAGGAGAAGTACAGCTTTCTGTAGACAGCTGCTTGTGGGAAGATTTCTGTCATTGTAAGTAATCAAACACCATGTACAAATCAAAACTCTCCAAATCATGAAATTTATAAGAAATATAGTGCCTTTTAATTTTTTTCCCTGATGTTTATACTTTTTGAGGTAATTTTTTCGTTTTTTTCCCCACAACAATTAAGGATAATTGTTTGTATTAATGTTAATATATTCATGGATGGTCATATTGCCTTGAGCTGGGTTATTGCACACAAAGCAAACAATGCTGTGTTCCTTACATGATCTCCCAAAACATCAGTGCTGCAGTCACAGAGCTTGCAATAGAAATGATTCAGAAAGATGCTGACAGAAGAGACAGTAAGCAAGAAAAAATATGAAGGTTTGCTCAGCAAATAAGCTGGATATGGAGAAGTGGCTGAGATCTTATGGACTACAGTTATGAGCTGTGCTTTCAAGTCAGTCATGGCCATAAACACAAACTGTCTACACCCATCTGCTTCGAGACACAGCTCTACCAATAAAACCAGAGAGTTCTGGCTAGTCTAATCAATGTTTCTACTGACTTTAATATAGTTACTCTCACTTCTAGTGTGCTGTGATCATTAAGACCTTCCATAATACAGAATTTGTAGCCCTGCATATTTATGTGTTGGAAAAGGAAAATCAAAACCACCAGGTAATTGCAAGAGGTGTCGACTGTTATGTTGAATCAGAAAACTGCTTTTGCAGACACGAAATCTGAATCACACTGGTTTTATACGGGAGAACTTCTGTGAAATTCAGTGAGCTTGGTTCACATTGAACAGGATGGAGTTTGTAACTGCTAATGCCAGCATACAACTGGGATCACACTTTGGCTTCTCAGCAGCTGGCACAACACGTAGAGAAACACCAGTCAGTGTTCAAGCGCCTATTTCGCTGCATGTATTAGACCCTGCTAGCGGTAATGAAATCTATCTTCTTTTTCAACATGACACCGTGATGACAACTCACTGCTTGGAATATATGCATTTTAAATTAGAAAAAATAATCAGAAAAATCAGGTTTGATTAATTAAAAAAACCCCACCTCTTTTATTGGGTTGGAGACAACTGACATAAAATCCTATGCAGTAAAAAGGAAAGCCAGAAATAATGATAGTGTAACATCAGTCCTTGTGAATAATTCATGGGGTACAATTTCATGTTATTTTAAATGGTGCTGCTTCTTTCTCTGATAAGCAATAATTTTATGTTCTTTCTTTACCTTTTTTAACAAATCAGTCAAAAGGATTGTCTATTGTTATCTACAAAAAAGTGTATTTGGAATAATTTTCAAAGCAGTTAATAGAGCTCTGATCACAGAGGAGTGGTTGTGTTTTTTTTAATATCCTCTACTCGTAGTTGAATAAGTTCAGGTTTCCATTTCAGGTTTGTTTAGGGAAGGAAAACTTCTTGATGCTACACAGCACTGACAAGTCCCATATTATTTTCTGTTATCTTCTTCCCTGGCAGCTCTACCACGTCCTTAGAATGGCTTTAATTTTGTATTAAGAGACAGTCAAGACATGAAAGGAAGAAAAAGCTGCCTGTGGGGACACGCCGTGGGCATAGTCCTGTGCCCCACAGCCCCAAGGCAGGTCCCCGAGCTGGTGCAGAGCCCTGCGGGGGACTGTGCCACCAGGCTGCAGGGCAGTACTTGCCTCCTGGGCTGTGGGCAATGTCCCATGAAAAATACTTCTGCAAAAGAGGCAAAGAGCTCTTCTCTCCCATGAATAATAGCATGAAAAGGACATGTTTCTCTGAAAAGG
Source organism: Tringa tobata (assembly GCA_033628505.1). Lineage (NCBI taxonomy): Eukaryota > Metazoa > Chordata > Aves > Charadriiformes > Scolopacidae > Tringa > Tringa tobata. The sequence continues at coordinate 5,663,104 of JAHREE010000143.1, read as the reverse complement.
AGTTGAAACAGTTGTCCCTGTTTGTTAATGCTTGCACGGGGGTAGGTCTATGGTTAGAAGTGAGGGATGCGTTCACCCAGGTCCGTCAGTCTGGGCTCTCTCTGTTTGCCCTGTAACTTGTTGATACATCTACAACCCCCCCACTTTTCTGAGGTTTCAAGAGGAGTGAAATCAAGATGCATGTGTGAAGAGGGAGCTGAGAGTGTGTTGCACGGCATACCCTGCCCTTCAGCTTCAACGTAGAATACGCGCTCCTGTCACGGGGAGCTCTGCTGCCCCCAGCATGGAGAACAAAAACACACTCAAAACTCTGAAAAAATCAATATGTAGCCATAAGACAAGAAGTGTGGAGGACAGGCATGATAAACAGCATGCCTATAGCTATTAACAGCAAGTATTTATCTGCCATCCATAAAGACTGTGCTGCAGCTCTATTTCTTCCCCCCCCTCCCAATTTGGGCTGTACCAGTGGTGGTGATTGTGATCATTTTAGTGACAAACGGGAGCCTGGGACTTTGGTGAGCACGCTGGCTGCATCCCATAGCTCACAACTGGGCATCCCAAGGAGCTGCCCTGAGGTGGATGGGAGCAGCTGATTTGAAGGAGTGGCTGACCAAAAACACGGGAAGGAAGAAGTATGTTAAAGGCTTACGAAATGTGATAGCAGAAGTCTGAAAGGCAAATACACAGCTAGCACATATTAGGAACAAAGAAATTGCTAACAGCGACGTTAAAGATATTTAGGAGTATAGATGGAATGTAGACTTTGAAATGCTGGAGTTGTGCAGGGATTTCTTTTCCTGACGTCAAACAGAGGGTTGTGTGGAAGTGAATATATTGTATTTCTGAGGGAAGAGAGGGTGTAGAAGCAGCCTCTGAGAGCTTTGTATTTTCTTCCCTTATTAATGTGTTGGGTAATCCTGCCTCTGACTGCGCTGCCTACGGAAGGCTATTCTCTGCAGTGCTCTTCATCTTCATCAGTGAACAAGCCGGGGCAGCGGCTCAGTCCTCCCTACCCTGATCTCTGATCCCTCTGCCCAGGGTATTGTCTGAGAGCCGCCGCGGCTCTCCTTTCACAGCCCAGCACAGCAAACTTCCCCCAATACCACGGGGTGTTTCTTTGTGAAGAAATTCCAAATTCAGTTCTGCCGGAAGAAAAATCCCATTCCAACACGAGCCGGTTTTGAACTGCTCGATCACATCGTCGGGTGCCTGAAAAAGGGCTTCTGCACTAATCCATTTTGCAAGACATTTCTATGCAGGTCTTTCCAGTAAGTCTTATTCACAGGAAGGATTTCTCAGCCCCAAAAAGAATGGAGATTGCCAAAGGGCAGATGAATCAGAAAACCAAGGGGGAACTGCTGAGGCCTGCAGAGGAGAGTGACCCAGCAGGAAAGAATAAAGAAATTAAATATGTAATCCTTTGGTAAGTGACACCTAGGAACGTGGTATAAGTGTCTCTGAGTATCTGAAGGGTGCAAACCCCAAGGAGTGAAGTGGGTTCTAAACGGACAATTTAGGACAATATAACAGGACCTGGGATGAAATAACAGAAAAAAAAAAAATCAGGCTGAATAACTTGTGAGAATTATTAACAATGAGATCTGTTAGACCAGAATGATCTCCCACGGTAGTGTTGCAAGCCCCATTGCTAATTGATTCATTTAAATCTAGACCAGAAAAAGCACTCGGGAACACACCACGGGGAACAATCTTGCACTTGCAGGGAAATGGACTGGATGTTTAGTGGTCTTTCCCAGTTCTAATTTCTATGGTCCATTTCTCTCCTCCCCTTAGCAGACAGAAAGGATGAAATCCCATCAGCTTTGCTTCTGAGGAGTGTGGAAGGAGACAGTGCTGTGCTTGCAAGCACCAGTGTCCTTTCGCTTCCCTTCCTCAATGTGAGTTTTGGAAATCTGGAGAGGTAGATGAGTAGAGGTAGTAGTCCAGGCTCCTGTATACTTCATCCCCACACCAAATCCACATGGATTTTTTTTTAAACCTAAATAGAGAGTGGCAGAATCAATGTTATTTGAGAGTCCTTTCTTTTCATGTGAGTTGGAACATTGTTTTTCTCCTCAGGAACAGAGCTCTGTAGGGGCTTACAGACAATTACTAATTTTAAAACAGGGCTGAACTGCATTTTTCCTGCCAGGTCCTGAGTGCATATGTCTGGTTTTCTCTAATAAATGCTATGCCACTGATATCGGAGCATTAAGTAAATTGACGGTCCTATATGCTAGTAAGATCTTTAATTGCAGTGAGAAGGGTTGAAATCCTGAATGTGGATTTTGGCAGATAAGTACAGGAGGAACTTATTCTTTCTTTTTTCCTTAAATGCAAGTGTACTTGCATTTAAAAAGTCTTCCTATCTGTTTTACTAGGTGAATAAAGTAAAAGCAATGGTTGATGTCACTAAGCCATTATTCACCCAAGAAATTTCTGTTTTTAGGATGAGATGCACTGTTTTTATTGAGATTGGGACAATTTCCAGTTTAGCTTATCACAGAGCAGAATGAAAACCTGAACCTTCCAGCTCCTTGCTTCACACACTTAGGGATGGAAACAGTAGTGCCTATTTTTCATTTACATGTTTTATGTTAACTGTTATATCCATCCTTGTGGTCAATGCAACTGTATCTGACACAAAGACAGGGCCTTGCCTGCATCCAGGTTTTGAGAGGTATCAGTTACTATTTCAACCAGAAATATTCCTTAAACAGCAAGAACCTAAATCCAGAGACAGTAAATGGCCTGGGATAAAAGGCTCAGCATCTGAGAAGAGCTAACTGCTCTGAAATGGAAACCAGAACAACCCGTAGAGAAGATGATTGGCACAGTAGAGAAGAGGTTTGTCACTGGAGTTGCACAGAAGGCACTAGTAAGAAGTTCTGGAGATACCTAAAGCTTAGACAGTGGGTGGAAAATGGAGGGTCAATTCCCTCCATTGGCTGGGTCATTGTACAATGGGAATACCTGAAATTGCCGATATGAGAGGGGTGTTTTCCCCCATTCTTGCTGAGCCTGTGCTACCAAACAGCTAAAAGGACAGAGTTAAGTTAGCCAAAAACAGCAGTGAAGGGCTGTGTGAGGTGCTGGTTGGGATCCTCACCTCCAAAAGTGAATCCCTGGTTCTGTACTTTATCCCACCTGGTGCATGTATTCTATCTAATTTCTGTTTAGTATAAAATATATAATCAGATCTGCACAGATGACCTTGAACCTGTTTTTCCTCACTCAGTGCAAGTACAGCAGCCTACAGGGCTATGTCCCATCTCATATTTTCTGTTTCTAAATAATATATCTTGAACTATTTTCTGTTCCTTAGCACTGATTTAACAGAAGAGATGAAGAAATACCCGACAGTGCTCTTGAAGGAGGAGTGTTTGCAGTGGCATGCCTAAGCCTGTATTTTAAAAGAAGTGATGAAACTTGGTGGAGCCACAGTTTAAATTACGAAAACCTCAGATGTCCTTTGAGCAGAAATTTGGAAACCTAAATCTGTTGGTCTGCAGGCATCCTAGTTTTCCCATTATAGGTCCCTATTAGAAAATCCAGGAACAGATTTGCAGCTGTGGAAAAGAGATGCTCTTATGGAGTTCAAAATTATTTAGAGAATCTGAAGATTATTGGTTTAAGGTTCATAACCAGAAGAAAACAGATTTCTGAGAAAGAGTGACATATACGGTTTCTAACCACATATTTATTTACCTTCTTTAAAATATTTTGTGAAAATCTGTCATCTGGGCATGTATAAGAAGTGGGTAATGTTTCCAGGAATGTCGAATGACTTTCCACCACATCCTTAAGAGCACCAGAAAACAGAAGGTGAAGAGACCTCAAGAGATTTTCAAGAGCATGTCAGCAATTGGGCACCCAATTTCCACCTTGGGAATCTAAGTCTCATTGAAACCCTGAGTCTCACCGGGACTAAGCTTTTAGCATCCACCTAACTATGCAAATAGGACCCAAGAGCCTAAATTATTCCTGTAACTCTCTTCTTGAAGGAATTTCCCCTAGGCATTAACCTGTAAATTATTCACAGTTCCTCTAACTGATTTGGCTACTTGAATCCCACCTGAGATGGAGCAGATTGATACTCTACATAAGGCCTGAATTTTCCACTGTATTTTACTACTTTGCAACTTGGCTATTTAAACTAAGGATCAGAAATCAATTGGCCATCAATATTCCTGGCTGTACTTAGATGTCAGGCTTTATGAGTCTTAATATGACTGTAAAGATCCATGGAGACGTATTGTCAACTTTACTTTTCTCTGTTATTTCACTTAGCAGTGATTAAGATCCGTTCCATGAGATACGGATGATAATTTCTCATCTTTTATCACAGCATGAAATTGCTATTTAAAGCTCTTTTGTCCAGTTCATCTTTATTTCATACAAGATAACTGAGAAGACCTCCTAGTTTGCTCTTAACATCAAAATGATTGTCAGCCAAAAAAAAAAAAGAGAGAAGAAGAGAGAAAATTGAAGTGAGAAATCAGCTCATAACCTTTTTCTATGAATGCCACGCTCCTGTGAAAGGACTGAACTTTCTTAATGCTTCATTTTTAACAGAAAGCATGACAAAAAGTTCCTATCAGTATTTAAACTGCTAAGATTTGTCAAACACAAATGGGAAAATAGTGTTTAAATAGCAGTCTCATTTTGTCCGTAATGATTATGGGAGGTTTTTTTGCAAAAAGGACCTCGGTAATAATAGATCATCTCTGCAGTGGTGACAGGAATTCTTTACTGCATCCAGCGATTGCAGGTAGAGCACAAATGTATGCCCATATCCCTTCAGAGCTGGCCAAGGCAAATTCTGTCCGTGGTGTAAATAAGCGCTGCGAATGGTGCCTGGCCATAGATCGCAGCACTCGGTGTGCAGCTCACACCTCCACCTCCCACCCCACGCTGCCCTGGGCTGGGGCTTCCTATCTCCCAGCTGGGACCAGGCACCACTGTCCGTGCTCTCTCCTTGATGACTGGTACAGCTGGCTGCCCTGCCCGCTGACCCGTGGTGGGACGGGACCGTGCGCTTTGCCGAGCCTTGCAAGAGTTGCTTCTCGCCAGCAGCTCCTTGGTCTCCTGTGATCTGATAATGTGTGACTTCACCTATCAGGGACAGAGGTATGTGAGAGTGCTCCAGTTCTGCATTTGTTTGCTTGTGTTAGAAAATATTAGCTTGCTTGCTCTTGATTTTTCCCCACTGTATCAACTGGCCTAATAATAGTAATAATACAAACAGTATTTCTCCCTGCAAACTTCTCAATAAAAAGGTATGGCAGACCAGTGGGTCAAACCAAGATATCCAAATTGCACCCGAAAGACAGAGTCACACAGGAAAGCGGGGGCACTGGTAGGTTACCCTTATCTGTGACAGCAAGAAACATTATGTCCATCTCTTGTTATTGCACATCTTGAAGTGAAATATTGGTTCACCCTGGCCAACAGTCAAACACCCACCCAGCCTCTTGCTCACTCCTCTCTCCTGGGGGACTGGGAGAAAATAGAAGGAAGGCAAAAAGACTCGTGGATTGAGATAATGATAGTTCATGGTTATTTGGCAAGACAAATGCCATAAACCCAAATGCCTCCCCTTTCTCTTTCTTTCCCCGAAGCTTTACTGCTGAGCAAAATGTCATACGGTATGGAATATGCCCTTCATCAGCTGGGGACAGCTGTCCTGCTTACGCCCCCTCGGAGCCTTTTGTCCACCTCCAGCCTACTTGCTGGGGATGGGCACTGGAGAGAGAAAGAAAGTCCAGTCTCTTGGCAAGCAACTGCCAAAAAACTGGTGTAATCAACTGTGCTTTAGCTATAAATGCAAAACACTATGAGGAAAGTTAACTTCATCGATCACATGCCGGGACATGCAAGTTCTGAGGGGATGGTTTGTGTTTGACGTGATGTTATCCAGACTGCCTTTTCCACAGGTGGAATGTTTTTAATTCACCATATGAGAACCCATCATATTTTCAGAGAAGTCAGTCTACAATAAAACTTAGGTCCTCATATTAATACTATGCTACAGTTACAAGTATACTTTTTGTTCTACTTAAAGATATTCTGTGGGAATACAGCTTGCTGTACGTGGAAGATTTGAATGCAGTGTCTTACTTGTTAAACAATTTTTCCTAGAGTCAATGAAACAATTTTTTTTGATAGAACAATCTCTTCTGGATGTTTCAATAAAATTAGACTGTGTTAGAGAACACACAGATTTCAAATACATTACAACTGGAGAATTGTTAAATAATTTACTTCAACTGTTCCATCTTTTCAAATGTTTAGTTCAGGATATGTTATGCTAGTTTTTGAATTATTATTGTATTCAATTATTATATTACATCAGATAACATCACATCAGCTGGTATCCAGTGTGATAATTTGCTCCTACCTTGGCAGATTTTTTCAAGGTTATCTTGATGTCTACTAATCAAATGTTTGAAAACTTGCTTTCACAAAAATGTGTTGAGATTTTAACTTTTCATCACAATTCAGAGCGAAGTATATCTAAATACATTGGACTGTCTGTTTTTCTGACTGGCAATTTATTACTGTGGAACATTCACAGTCAGTCAATAATATAATTTTCTACATTTTTTCTTTCTCCTACTTTGGAATTTGCCCTGGGTGCTACAGCGTAAGTCAATTACAGTGCCCAGATGTAACTCTCTTTGGTTTCCATGGGAAACTGAAACGGCAGAAAAAATGTCAGAGTTCAGGAAAAGAAAACCAATCTAGCACAATTCTGTTTTGTCTGTGGAGATTTTGTATTATCTTAACAGCAGTTATCACAGAATCACATTGTGCTTTTTACCAGCTTTGTCTGAGAACTGTACAAGCACAGATAAATCTGTTTCTAGTCGGGATGACATTAAATGAAAATAAAAATGAATTAATTTTTGTCTGTTACGGTTGTGTATAGTACCAAATGCAACAAGACTTTACCAGATTTGGTTTTGTTGATGGCATTAATAAATTGTTTGCAGAGATCTAAGGGTATTTCTGCCAAATTATATGTTAAAAACACAGGAAATTGGTACTTTTTTGGGCGTTCTATGTGAAAAACATGCCTGTGCCATCTTTGAACAGAGTGTGTCAAGATCCTTGCTATCTCTGGGAATGATGGTGGGGAACAGACCACAAATCTACAACTTCAGTACAGAAAATAATGACACAAAAGGCAAATGGTTCGTCTTGCCATCATTGGCAGACATTCTCGTGCTGGAATGAACTCAAATCTTCCTGGAAAATGTACCAATATAAGGCTGTTTCTAACTTTGCATCTTCTGTGAATCACTTCATATCTGTGAGTTTCTATTCTAGGCTCCACAGAGCCAGTAAGATATTGACAAATTGAATGGCTGACAGATTGAATGAATTCATAAAAGGGAATTCAAAATTAAAAAAGAAGCCCCAAGGGAAGTGGTTTGTGAACATAAGCAAAATTACACTTTGTCTTAATGCTGACTAAGAAGAAATATGAAATACAAATGTGTAAAATCTCACTAAGGGCATAGGACTCATAAAAAAACCCAGTGGGAGGACACTTTTACCCCCTTCCCAAAGAAGGGGCACCGACAGCCCCAGCTGCCTAGCAGGAGTAGCAGGGTTCTGGATGTGCCCCTTCCCTCCCCTAGCACTGCACCCTCTTGGCAGCTGCAATGTTGGAGTTGCACCCAAAGACCCCTTTGGGTGACTTTGCTTCCCGTATGGTGTGGGTTTTACACTGTCCTTTATATGACTGTGCACTGTCTTTGTGTGGCAAGGTTTTGGTAGCAGATGAGGCTACAGGGGTGGCTTCTGTGAGAAGCTGCTCGAAGCTTCCCCCATGTCCAGTAGAGCCAATGCCAGCTGGCTCCAAGATGGACCTGCCAGTGGCCAAGGCTGGGCCCATCAGTGATGGTGGTAGCACCTCTGAGATAACATATTTAAGAAGGGGAAAAAACTGCTGTGCAGCAGCAGCCAAAGAGAGGAGTGAAAATATGTGAGAGCAACAACTCTGCAGACACCAAGGTCAGTAAAAGGAGGTAGAGGACATGCTCCAGGTGCCAGAACAGAGATTCCCCTGCAGCTCATGGTGAAGACCATGGTGAGGCAGGCTTTCTCCCTGCAGATCATAGAGGTCCACAGTGGTGCAGATAGCCACCTGCAGCCCCTGGAGGACCCCACGCCAGAGCAGGTAGATGCCCAAAGGAGGCTGTGACCCCATGGGAAGACCATGCTGGAGCAGGGCCCTGGCAGGAATTGTGGCCCCATGGAGAGAGGGGCCCACCCTGGAGCAGGTTTGCTGGCAAGACTTGTGACCCCGTGGGGGAGACTCACGGCTGGACCAGTGTGTTCCTGAAAGACTGCATCCTCTGGAAAGGACCGACACTAGAGCAGTTCTTGCAGCCCATGGGAAGGACTCATTTTGGAGAAGTTCATGAAGGACTATCTCCTGTGGGAGAGCCCCCATGGTGGAGCAGAGGAAGAGTGTGAAGAGGAAGAAGCAGCAGAAACAAGGTGTGATGAACTGACTGCAACCCCCATTCCCCGTCCCCCTGCACCGCTTGGGAGAGGAGGTAGAGAAGTCCACAGTGAAGTTGTGCTTGGGAGGAAGGAAGAGGTGGGAAGAAGGTGTTTTAAGACTTGGTTTTACTTCCCATTATCCTACTCTGATTTGATTGGTAATAAATTAAACTAATTTTCCTGCGTTGAGTCTGTTTTACTTGTGATGAGTTACCTCCCTAACCTTATCTCAACCCATGACACTTTTGTTGTATTTTCTCTCCCCTGTCCAGCTTAGAAGGGGAGTGATAGAGTGGCTTTGGTGGGCACCTGGCATCCAGCCAGGGTCAACCCACCACAGACTGCTTCTTTGGTCATACAGCAATGATGCTGCATTGGCTCCATTATGCTTTTTAAAGCAGGTCTAGACCTGGGCTAAAGGATGCATGGACTGTTACTTGGCAAGGTAGGGATGGACTGGAATTCTGTCAGGGAAAAAACACACTGAGTGTAAAAAAACTAAACAAGGACACTGAGCTGGGTACAGTATCACCTTGAAACGTGGTTAAAGCAACAATTCTTGGCTCCTGTAACTTAGCTTGTTTAAAAAGACATATCTAAACATTCTTCCTGTGGTCCTGGTTGGAAAGAACTCCTCTAAATGAATTATAGTACTTTGTTTAAATCTGATGAGTGCCACAGTCAAGAAATCTGACTATGACAAGCCAGCTGGTGTGCTGGGTCTAGTGTGCATCTTTCACATCCCAGTCAATCGCACTCTCCCTTTTACTTTTCTTGATACTAAGTATGTCTCCTGTGGTCTATAGAACTTACACACCCTGTTTTGTGTTTGTACAACATTGTGCCTTTTCAGCACTTAAAAAATGGAAGTCTCATCCATTATTCCAGATCCCAAAGTACTATAAAAAATAACAAACCAAAGCAGATTAAGCAAAATAATAACAAATTTAGCTGAGGAATAGTTCAGTTCCAACCAGAGATGGAAAAGACTTTTAAGTTAAGTTCCCTACTTCTAATTTCTCACTACTTTCACATCAAAAAGGAGGAGAATAAGTTACTCTGCACAGAACTCTTAGCTGCATTTAGTTTCTGTGGTTGGAAAAGATCCAGCAGATAATCCTGTCTCCATCCTGCTGCCTCGCAGTATTCACAAATGTCCCTATTGAATCTAGCTAATGTAATTGTTGAAAGGAAGAAGTAAGGCAAGCCTAGATGAATTATACATGCCTTTTCCCTCTGAGCTTATCCTCTCATTTCTAAACTCAATCCACTGCTCCACATATCTGAGTGAGAATGAAGTTTATGGCAGCATCTCCACTGCTGACATCCTCATAAATACTGAGGTGCCCCAACTGAGGTATGCTCTCAAAAAAAGACAAACTCTCTATGCAACAGTTTCATCAAAGGGTTAAAGATTTCTGTGTAGTATGTATCCATCAGTTAAGTCTTAATGGGGTGAATATAAAATTTTGGCCCTGCTGAAATTTCCCACAGTTAGAGCAGAGCAGAATTAGAATTACACATGCTCTGGGTTGTGTTTCTTTTGACTGGAAAGGAAATGGGCTGAGATTTCCTTTTATTGTCAGTCTAAACCGAGGTTTATGGTAGCCTTGTACAACAAGAACTCAGTGTTTCCAGATCTAAAAAAGCAATTAAAAAATAATACAACTTTTTATTGATAACGAAAGCTACCCCATCTATTAGGAAATGCAAAATCAGGCGGGTCTGTATTCTGTCCTGTAAACAAAGCAATGTAGGGACATATTTATGAATAAATCTTTACCTCTGTTGTCTATATTTTTTGTGTGAACTTACTTGAGGTGTAAATATTTAATGTTTCTTTTCTCTGCATTACTATTTATTTTTCTGTGTGGGAGTAAAGACATCCTTCAATACTGTGGGCCAGGTAAATAATGTATTACTTAGTCATGAAAAATGCCAGAGAAAAATGAATGAGAGGATATCTTACCTTTGGTCATCACAATGCTTGCAAGAGTTTTGTGGCGTGCATGCATGGAAGTGAAATTGTCTGTCAGCTCCTGGAACTTCTGTGCAACCATTTGGTATATGGAGTCGGCAAAATCCTGAAAGACACAGTCAGAAAGAATTTTTTCACTCTCTTTGATTGAGGCACTTGGGCGTTTCTGCAGATTAGTCACCTGCTGTCAACTGCTGAGAGGACCTTTTTAGAATTAGACACCACCTACTCAAGCAAAGATAAAAGGAATATCTCTCTGTCGACTGCCCACTTCACCCTCAGAAATGGCCAAATTAACTGAATTTAAGCTAACAACCTGTATTGACTCGGACTAATGGAAAAGAGAGAAGGTTGACTTTTTTTAGCTTCCTAGACCTTGGTCCAGATTCAGTTCACAGGAAATTTGTTGGTCCTTAAAGCATTTTATTGTCATGAGCTGAAGAGGTGGGCACACGTCTTACCAAACCACTCAGTTCCATGAGCCCACTGAAAATTTCAATTAGCCCACTGAAGCCTGAGACCTGAGCGGGGGCTTGGGTTATAGGTAAAGACTGCCTAATTCTGCATTCAAGGTGAGTTTTTAATAACTCACAGCTACTGAGGTAAAACGATCAGCTCAGGAATCTGGTCTATATTTAGTGCTGTCAGAGGAGTACCATGGTCTCTCTCACTTCCACCTTGACAGCCATTGGGAGGAAGGGAAGGGGAACCTCTGCTTGTGCATCCTACCAAAGATGTTACCTGCACGAGCTCACTGGTGTGCAGCAATGCTGAAGGACCAGTCTGCCAGGTCTCCTCCTGAGCACGACAGATTTGTTGAAAGGTCAAATTTTCCCATGGACTGGGCTCTAGAGGCTGTGTGGTCTGAACCTCAGGTCTGAGTCCAGTCACCAGGGAGAACCTTGGGAAGCTGGTTATGGAAGCCAAGCAGGGTACAAGGTCTAAAAGTGAATTCTGCAGAATGCGTATGGATGAATGTGAACCTAAACCAGCTCTGGTACTCCTGAGAACACCACTGCTTGGACCGTTTCCCTGCTGCAAAGTTTAGTATCTTTTCATTTACTTAATCTCTGCACTTTGTTTGGCACAGAGCCTTTCAAGCATACATTAGAGATAAGTCAGAGAAATGCTGTTTGTGAGCATGAGTTGTTCTTGAAGTGCTTTGCAAGTCTGAATATATAAAAGTAAGATCCAAGGCATTTTTTGCTTTTTTCATTTGAGCCGTATGATTTCCTGTGGGAAGCCAAGCTGTACCTACAAATCCTTCTGGGAGCATTCCCGGGGGCTGGATCTTACTCTGGGGTGCTGACGGAGACTTCCTGGCATCCAGCAATCTGGTTAGTGCCAAATGATCATGCCTTTGTTAGGAAAAGTGGCTTGACCATGCAACAATTCCAGTTTTTCTCCTGGTGCTGGGCTGACCTACCTGGGGGAGGTCCTGGTAAAACAGGAACCTTTGAATTCACCCGATTTCTTTAAGTGGGCTCATGGCACCCATGGAGGAGAGGCTGAGTCTGATATTCAGCCTCCCTCACCATGAAAGATCCAGACTCATACAGAAGCAAGGAAATGTATTTAAGAGACCATATCCATTATTTTTTTCCCCCAAACTGTTAACAATGATGAAAACATGCTGGTGAAAACACAGTATTTTCAACTGGGGGCAAACACAGCTATTTTTCAGAGACAAGCAGATTCTAATTCACAAATATTATCAGTAATACTACTGGTACTGAGAGCCTCTGTGGGCTGTACACCGTATGTTTCTACAGTTTGTTGCAGAAAGTCAGCTTAATTTTTAAACATTATTACAGCAAATATAAAAAGTCCAATTAAATAAAACATAACAACAAATGGGCAACACTCTTTTCATAAAACCTGGAGTATTTTTTCCATGGACAGTCCTTGCAAGTGATTGCAATTTACTCAAATAGGATTTCTTTGACATAATAATTTTTCTTTGTTTTGTTAAATGCAGCTTTTCAAGGTATTTCTCTGGGAACAAACCATTTACCCAAAAAGACAGTTTAATATAACCCAGAATAAAATACGCTGGCTTGTTGCAAAAGAAGGAAAGAGGCATATAAACCCTTTTTGGGAGATGCATACAAAATTCTACACTAGAATTAGATGAAAACTAAGAAAAATTATCAAGAACAGTTTGACAGTTCCTAAATGGAATTTCACTTTGACTGCGTTTATACCTCTTCTAATCTAATTGTCCACAACCACCATGTGAGCAAAGTATTGCTCATACAGAGCTTCTGAAGGATGAATTTTGGGTCAATTCTCATTTGTCAAGCATCAAGGCACCTTTGTGATATAAATGCAATTATAGTTGCTTTACAGATGAATGAGTGAAGGCACTAAAAGGGTGAGGGACTGGTCCAGGGGAATAGCATGGAGCTGGGCACAGCCAGGTGTTCTGATTTCCTGATGCTCCAGCTAAGTGCTCAGTGCTGGAACACTGCCTGTCTTTCATAATATGAAAGTTTGCTCCTAAACTTGTTTTCCCTACTGAAGAGTGACTTCATCCATAACGGAAAACTAAAGTGTATTTGCAGGACTGATATAACTGGGTCCCATATGGTGGACTGAAAATCTGATCAGCTTTATTTAGACTAGAAATAAAGAAAAAAAAAAAAGAGTATCTCAATAAAACTATCTGCACCATCATTTAAAAAAAAATCAAATCATAAATTTCATCTCCTGCAGTACTGCAGTCCAATCCATGCCTGCACTTCTGGAGTACCCTCCAAATCTGCATCCCAGGGCATTTTGTGCTCATTAAGAGTTAATTAGCTTAGAGGCACATACAATTCCTACAAGAATCATTTTAAAAATGCTAAATAGAACAAATAACTTTTAACTTTGGATTTAGAAATCCCTACAGTCAGAGCTTTCTTTACTTCATTTGGCAATAGGTTCCAAAGCCAGAGAGCAAAGAGACTCACTAAAGGCAAAATAACAACTTCAGATAACATTTGGGCATGATAAGGAATTCGGCATTCACTGATCTCAAGGAGTGACCTGGGACATTAAAGAACAGCAAATCCATTAAATGTGAAGCCTCTTAGCTAAAATAAGTGAGGCGAATATTTTTCGTCTTGAATCCATTGCCTAAAATGATGCCAGTGAAATTAATAGAAGCAAAGGAGTGACAGACATGAATACACGTAGGATGCAGGAAAAACAACCAGAAACGTAGTGTCTAATCTGAGAGGTCATTTACAAGATTCATATTGCCCGAAGTTTTCAAATGGGTATTTCAAAGTAGAATGGAAAGGAGGAAAAGGTGCTGCCTATTTTTGCACATGGAGAAAAATAAGAAGTCAATAGATGCACGGCTTAGCCCTATAAGGGAAATGGTACCCCGAGGATTGATGCACATAATGCAGTGTAATTGCAGGGCCTTAAATACTCCATCCCTGGAGGCTGACCCGGTGGCAGAGCTGGGTAAGGGGTTAGATTTCTGACCTGTACCCATAAGTTACAAGAGGTGTAGAGTGCTGCCTTCCTCTCCAACACATGCCAGAGCAGCTGTTCGGCCTGATCCATTCATGTGCACTGAAATCACTGACAGCATTTCTGTCTGTATAGAGTCTTTAGACTTGATTTCAATGTTTTTACAAAGAGAAAGCTGGTACGAATGTATCTAATGCATACAGGAGAGATATGGTGGAGATGAGTTGGTACATTTACCTCTGCTCAGTTTAGAACCATAGATTTCATTACAGAGATTTTCTTGCTTTACTGTTAATCAACAGTCCTCGGCTATTAAAATAGACATATACAGATGATCATTCCTGATAGGTTATAAACCAGAAAAATCCAACTACTGATGGCTATTGTGAGACTGGTTGAACTTTTGGCATACAGGCTAGAATATGTTGTCTGCCACCAGAAATAACTTAAAAACCATACACAAAAGGAACCATTCAGATATGAGTGAAAATAAAAATCTCCATCTGGAGTAATTGCAAGAGCCAAATACATCTTGGCAGCTTCTGTATAACTATCAGGTTAGTAGTAGAAAAAGGGAAAATTTCAGAAGATGGAAAGAGGGAAAAAAGAAGGAAAGAAAGAGTAGAAATATTCCTTGTGAAAGAAATACAGTGCAATAAATAGAGGTACATGCAATTGCAGTAATCATCCAATGGCAGAGAAATAGCACCTTGGGGCAAGGGGACAGGGGAGAAGGAAATAAAAAGATATGGACAGTCAGAACTCTGAAAATTTTTACCAAGGCACACAAGAGACACAACGCTCAATTACTGCTTGAGTGTTGGACCTAGGAGGGACTTATGCTTAGGGGTTTAATCCCCCTAGAAAACTGGTGTCTGATGCAAAACGCCACTGAGGCCAGTGGAAGCATGTCTGAATCAAAGATGCTCCAGACAAGGCTTGAGTGGCAAGGTTAGGAGTTCAAACATACCCATGCCCTGGCCAGGGAGGGTGACCTTGGCCATGCTGGCTTTGACTGAATGTTGAGTGGAAAAACTACAACTTTCTAGAAGAACTGACCTTGCAGGTGCTGAGTTTCTTTCAAAACCCCTGCTTTGATTCCCCTGCCATCAAAATCTTAGCATTCACAGGTCCTTCCTTAGATTTTTTTCTGTACAAACATTTGTCTCAGAGAAAACTTCCTTGAGACCAGAACTTTGCTCGTTCTTACTAAACAGTCAGTGATACGAGTAAGGCAAATAAGGCCGCTAGGCCCACACCAAGGGACAAAACTGACATGAGCATTGCCTAAACACCTACTGCCACTGGTGGAAGCAACATTTACATGTTCAGGTGCCTGGCAGATGAAAGAAAACACAATGCTAAAATTTTCACTGTGAAAAAAGGACTGTGAGATCCTGCTTTACTTAAAGAGCTATATTTTAACATATACAAGGAGGCTGGAAAAATAAAAAATAGATGTCATTATTATTAAAACTGCACTGTGTTGTCTGAAGTATTCATCTGTCCTTGATTACCATATCAAATTACTCATGTTATTCACAAAGGAAAATCAAACTTTAGATCATACCATTACAGAACCAAAAACTTTTAGTCATTTCTCAGCACTAATATTTCAAATGGTATAAATAATTAAATGTGTTCAAGTTTGCAATGGGAGTCTTCAGGGTAAAACTGACATTCAACAGGAGTAGTAAGGATATTAAAATCAATAGATTATAAAGGAGAAAGCCTTTAGTAAACATTTTCTATTGAAATCCTGTCTTAGGGTTTATAGGGTTGAAATATCAAAAAGGTTAGATTTGCATATGGATGGAAGAAATATTCTGCTATACAGATATCACCAAGAGCTCTGTTTCTCCTGTCTTCCAAGTACTTTATTTTCCAGAAAATTACTGACATTTGGGGGGTAAATGTTGAACACAATGAAGGGGGATTGGGTTGAATTAAGTTCACAACTCCCTTCACAGATAAAAGGAGATGCACACCTGGTTCTTTTTAGTGGTCGAGAAGGAAACACGCACTCACTGACAGTGGGAGTTTGTATTTCTTCCTGTGGAGAACTCTTACTGTCTAAATGGGAAGGGAGGAAAACACAGCACAGAGAATATCAATCCTGAGGCGCTGCTCCTGGTCAGGGTGTGTAGCAAATTGCTACACAACACACTTTTTCCCAGGCTTGTAAATAAGTTTGCTGTAGCTAGTTGGAGATTCATCGCTTAGTGATTGTACCCTCGAGCCAATGAATTAGTCAGGCTCTTCCCAGGTACTACATCATCTTCAGGATGCAGCCTTGAGAAGAGAAATAGCTGAGCATCGTGGGCTGCCCTCCACCATCAGTCTTCCAGCATCCATTTAACGTCAGGAGCTCCCCCAGCACCGTGGAAAGGGCTGAATGAGGACCTGAAGGAATGGACAGGCGGGGGTGGCCCGTGGAAGGAAGGAGGGCAGCGGTTTGCAGGCTGGGTTCATTCCTTGCCATCTCAGTGCAAGCCATTTGCTTTGCCATGAGTCCCACTTCTCCAGAGGTAACAAGGGGACGATTTTTACCCACCCCTCAAGGGAACTGTGAGGCAAATGGAACTAACGGTGGTGAGGACCTCTCCAAGCAGCATCCTGCAAGGACTTCTGCAGCCAGACTGGAGGCTGCAGCCAACAGCCCCTCATAACTCAGCTGTCCTTCAGCATGCACAGGCATTTACAGAGTATTACTCAAGGAACAAGGCCCTGCCAGGGAATTCATTGTGGTTCTTTCCTTGAGATGCGCTATAATTATTTCTCTCTGATCATAACTCCTACAGTATTGATCATTACGTCTGGTTTTGGCTTATCCCTCAGGGCCAGTGTATGTGGGCTTTGTTTTATCTTAGATGGACGTGGTTTCATTTTGTCTGGCTCTATGTTTTCATTTCAGCTGACCGCATTGGTATATGCTGTGCACATCCTGATTCAGAGAGGTCTTCTCATTCATGCTTCTTGGAGGGGATTGGGCTCACTCTGCACAGGCAGCAGCTGGGTGCACATTCCTACTCTGAGTTTCTAATGAAAACTCCAATAGTGCACTTCTAACACTGAATATCCTCATTGTTTTCTTATCAGGATTGATGGGGAAGATCAACTGCTTCTATTGATTCAGTCAAAAGAATCACTTTCACCAACCCCTCCCCCCCATCTGCTCACAGTCCTATTACAGATGTTTTAGCTATGTATGATCCTGAGCTACAATAAAGAATTCCTGATTTCTGTAATCAATAAGTATCCTGAATTTGGTCTGCATTCAGACAGGTTCCACAGTGGCTCAGGGGACCTCGTCTGACTTGGCCAACTTGTCTGGACTGTGCAATGGGCTCATGGGCTCAGAGCGATTATTTGCTGGCTACTTCCCCTTCCTCCCCTCACCCTGGCTGGAGGCTGATTGCTCTGCTAATTTCCAAGGCCCCACAAAACATATTTGCCTCCACGCCATTGTTTATATCATTATTTACTAAATATCAGCACTGTGCTGGCTGCTGTATGAGGCAGACTTTGAAGATTGTTCCTGTGTAGCAGACAAAAGAATGACAAAATGCCCTGAAAGTTCCCAGAATGGGAGTCAGAATAGAAAATTCCTTCTTCCAACCATGTGTTTTTTGGGTTTCTCAGTAACCTATGGTTTTATGAAAATGATAGCTACCCCCTGCCCTGGGGTTGGGAGGATACAGCACGCATGGGGAAATCAAGATAAGACAAAGGTAGAATGGGAGGGTTAGTTAAGGTCCATCCTTGGTGAATCTCAGCATCTTTATGCCTGGGAGGTTTCCCAGTGACTTCTTTGAGTATTAGATTTGACCCTGTTCTAACTAATGTGAGGTCTGCTAAAAACTATTTTATCAGAGTTTGATGAATTGTTCATATATCCAGCATATGCTCCAGCAATGATTAAAGACTGCAGTAGGCTTCTCACTTGATGCTTCTGGAGTGGCTAAATGTAAACTAAAAGTCCTTCACCTTGTCTGGATCTTTTTTACTAGGGAACCCAAAAGTCTCCTAGTCATTTTTTTTAAAATTTCTTTGATGAGATTTTAAGTTATGAATGGCAAAAAGGTACTGTGACACAGTTCATAGAATTTTTTCTTAAAATTTTGATTTTTTTCACACAAATATCATGTTTGAAGGGGGGGGCAATTTTCATTGGGGCATTTGGAGAGGGATGGACAAATTTATAAACTGATAGCTGTGATGTGAATTCTGCTACAACGAAAATGCTTCTGAATTTACACATAGGTACTACTATGAAATCCTGTAAATGAGCTTAATCAATATTAAATATCTCAAAAGAAATTTGTCACAACAGTAGGAAGTATAAAGATCAAACAGGAATTTATTCTAAGAGCCCAGTGAAAGAAAAAAAAAAGTTGTGTTTTCTCAATATATCCTTTGACTACAGGGAATCAATCAAACTTAATATAATGTATCTTTTTATTTGTTTCAGAACCCCCTGGAGTGACTGAAAGAAAATAGAACACATAAAATAAGCATACTATTGAAAAAGGAAATGCTGTCAAATCTAAATGCCCCAGCTCCTCCAAAAAGTACGGTTTTCTATTTAGTAGGAAAACATTTTGTATGTAGGTTTAATTAGAATCTTTAAATTCACATTAGTGTGTTAATGTTAGGATGCTAACAGATGAGCCCCTCTATTTGAGGTTGATTCATTGCTGTCTGCGTTCATCTTGCTCTAAAAAGATGCTACCAATAAGTACCATTTCAATGAATTTAGAGGAAACAAGCTTTTCCATCGACGTGAACAGTTGTTCCCTAAAGGAGGCCACGCTCAGTTTCCAGCTTTGCTTCTTCTGAGAACAGCTCTGCATTTATCGCTCTGGTAATGAAGAATGTCCATACCAATTTTGCAGAATCATTCTTGAAGTCAATACTGCACCTGCTAACAAATGCCAGAAAGGAGGGGCTGGTTGTTTGCCTTTTTTCTTTTCTTTTACTGATCCTTAACCCAAAAGCCTTCTTCCTACAGAGGCACACATAAGGTTGGCTGCAAGTACTGAATAATTCAAAACAATGAAGTAGTGTTCGCTTTGCAGCCTTGTGCTTGCTTTAGGACAAGCCTCAGGTGTCAAGCTGTTGTACACTACAGATATTAAATTAGCACAAATGGGTTTTCTTTAACTAGATAAAAGCTCTATAAAGCCACCAGTGCCTAGGAGTGGCTAACTCTGTAAAAAGGCTTTTATGCTCTCTGTAAAAAACTAGATTTTAGATTCATATTATGATCCTTGTCTCTTTAATAAAATCAATGCTTTATCTGAGAAGTGTCCTTCCAGTTTTCTGTTTCCTCACTTTATCTTTCTTAGGTGCATTAAAACGAATACCCTTTGGACACTAACGGTGGCAAAACCCTCATCACATACAATACTCTTGGCTATTCGAGGTCCACTCTCTTCCTGAAGCACAACCAGTTAGCAGCTTTTGGGTAAATGTTCAAAGCAGGGAGAGAACAGTGCTTGCTCAAATCCCTTGAGCACCACTTTGAAAATCTACGCCTGTGTGTTTATAGTTCTCATTAAGGAGCTGTGCTATTAAGAGCCTTCCCCATCACACATATGCTTTGTTAGATAAAGCAGGGTGCAGGCAGTGTCCAAAACAAATTTAATCTATTCTGAACTGCTGATCCCAGCAAGGCACTGCACGATTCAACTTTCTGAATCACTGCAGAGCAAGTCATATAATACACTCTGTGGCAATTACTATACAGACATCAGGATTTTTCCTTTCTTGTTGTTAAAGATCTTGCTGTCATTTGCTGTAATGATTCTCGAAATCCGGATGTAACCTTGCTAACAACCTTTCCCTTGGCTGGGAGGGGTGGTAAGACAATCTACATTTCATGTTACCTCACCCTTCTCTGGGCTTCTCCTCAAATGTGTAATTAGCAGGGACAGTTCTCATCATCTATGGTGGCTTTGTGCCAGGAGAGGCAGAACTGTGATTTCTGCTGAATCCAGATTGCCACTCAGACACCCCACAGAGCCATTGGGGACTGGTGTGTGCCTGAGGCCAGGGCTAAAACCAGTCTCTTCCTGACTTACTCTCCCTTACTGGACAAACACAAGTAATTAACATTGCTGAAATTAAGAAAGAGTTTTATTTTTTTATATCTTCTGCAAATCTGCATCTGAAGCTAAAAATTCAGCATTACTTTTAGCCCACGTTCTAAAACCCAAGTATCATTTCCCCATCACCTTCCCCTCCATCTCCAGTCAAGAAACTCCTAAACAAGTGTCCACAGCTGGAACGTGGGAATGGTCTTTTTAAACCCTGTGACAACCCTTGGACAAAACCCGTTGCCTCAGCAGAATCGTCTTTAAGGAAGAGCCCAGGAAAGGACTTAGTGTGAGGCCAGGAAACTGTGGAGTGGCACTGCGTGGTCATCCATGGGATGACCTCCCTTGGGACCATAGCCATGGGAGGGGTGAGAGAGATCTGGACACAGATGAGTGCAATGTTACTGCTTTCACTTACAGCTCAGATTTCTTACTGCAAATAAAAGCTTTAAGAAAACTTCCTCATCATGGGAGAGTTGCTTTAAGTGAGTTATTAGCTGTGGGCAATAAAAGAAGAATTTCTTGGGAAGAAAAAGAC
Organism: Tringa tobata; assembly: GCA_033628505.1. NCBI lineage: Eukaryota > Metazoa > Chordata > Aves > Charadriiformes > Scolopacidae > Tringa > Tringa tobata. The sequence continues at coordinate 5,642,505 of JAHREE010000143.1, read as the reverse complement.
AAAGAATAACCGGATAAACCCAGTGATTAAATTCACAACCAATTATTTTTACTTATTTAACTATTCACACAAAAATCTCAAAGCAGTTCACCTACAAATTGACCAAATCCTATAAAATTCATGTCATACAGGTAAATATATTTGTTCCTATATAACTGATGATTAAATTGAGAGACAACTAGCTTTAATATTTTGCTCAGGTAAGTAAGTGTCAAAGACAAGAAATAGAATGTGTAATTCTTCGCTTGCAGCAAAAAAAAAGGCATCTTATAAATATGAATAAATTTCTTTTATCAGCACACCACACCTCTGGAAGAATACCTCTAAGGATCTCGAAGGCGCCTGGTACTACATGTTTAGGATTTCATGAACAGCCGTGGGGTAAGAAAGAATCTCCCCAAATTCAGACAGAAATTCCAGAGAGAAAAGGAATAACCAACTTCATACCCAGCTCTCAGAATATATAAAACTGTGTCACCAATCTGGGGTTTTAAGGTAATTGCTGGATGTTAGCTCCTTGCTAAGATGCACATAACCTAAAGGGCACTCCAGTAAATTACATCCAGCATGTTTCTCCCTCCTGCTCTGCTCACAGGCTCCTCAGCAAGAAGCTGGCACACAAGCCTTGCACTACTCTTTTCAGTCTACAGAACTGTCCTGCCAAAACCCGGCGAGGTTGTAACAAAGGCTACAGAAAATTCTTGGACTCAAGAGCTGAATAATATGGACAGCAAGGTAAAACTTCCTGCTCATAGCCCCTGAAAACAATAAAAGCAAAAAAGCAAAACATTTCAAAGCTGTCTGCCATCACACCTTTGTCTTCTTTTCTTTCTTCAGCCCTTCTCCTCCTGTGATTATGTGTTTTACCATTTTCCCCAGCTCTTCTGTCGATTGAATCTGTGCTCAGCCTCATAGAAGCATTGTCTGGGTGGTCTGGAAACCCAGACAAACTATTATACAAATCAAAGTCTGTCCACTTTCTGATAACACCAAAACTAATTTATTTTTTTTTTATACTCCACTACCTTTGACAAAGCTTCCTCTAGAGATTTATATCTCCATCATTACTGCCTTCCAACTGTTTGTCAATTTTTTTGTTTTGCAACTGACAAAAGAAAAAAAAAATCTGACATCAACCTTGGAAGAGGTACTGAGTGCAGAAGTTTTTTGTTTTTTTTTTTTTCAGATGTGATAAAATCTTGCCTAAAACCATGTCCAACCTTTTCAGTAGAAAGTCCAGATGGCTTTGCAGCCTGTACAACAGACTTTATTCACTGATGCTTCTCTAAGTGTCAGCAGGGTGTTGTCTTCCAGAACTAGTAAATGCGCAATGAAAGGCAGCTCGGAGGGGAGAAACAAACAAAAACAAAAAAAATCCCCCTCACTTAAATCCCCCTGCCTCCCCCCAAAAATCAAATTAATCTGTGAATTTCTACATGCATCTGACTGAAAATTCCCCCTGGGTGGAGAAAGGCTTTGCAAACAACTGGAGGTGTAACGGATGGGATAGCAGTTCAGGCGGCTCCAGGCTGAGCAGTGATTTACGCGCTCGCTGCTGACTCCAGGTCGCCCTTGCCTGCATTGCAAATATTTCAACTATAGGATCAGGACCCTTCCCAAGTCTATAAGCAGGCTTCAAACTGCAGCATCTCTCAGTCTTGTTTTCACTACGGTCAAATTAGCACAAAGAAGCATTTATGAGTCTCACAGGCAGGCAAGGCAGGGGGTGGGAGAAAGCTCAGGGTTTGGGCTCAGTTTCTGCCCCTGTGCCTGGATCCCCTGAAGCTTGATGCCAGGCACACTATCAGCCCCTGCCTCAGTTTCCAATTTATAAAAAGGGTGTATTTTGGTGAAGCCGTGAGTGTGATTTCATTGATATAGTTGGGGGTCAAAGTACTGTCTTCCTTCAATTTATGGCCAAGTTTACCATGGGATTAGAGCTGTCCTGCCCATCCTTCCACTCTGCATAGCATCTCTGGCCAGCTTTAGACCTAGGCAGTACGGGAGGACAAGAGGTAAAACATCCCTGCTATGGCCAGCACTGGCCCTGTAGCCACGCAGAGCCATGATAGCAGCTGGATCCTGCACTCAGCAACTCGAGCATGAAGGGCATCTATCTTATCTACACCAGGAGAAAAACTGCCCACTTTTGGTACCACTTCTGAGTCCTCCAAGGGAATCAGGAAGAGTAAAAAGCTCCAACCAATATGAAGCTCATGTAACTGTCACCATTTTAACTGCCACCATCTGTGATACTGGTGGCAGTGGTTAATACTACAGCCACCTCGTTAGAATTCCTCATTCTGTTCTATTTGTACAGCCTTGAAATTTGCAGCACTTTTGCTCCACATCTGTACAGAGATTATCCCAACATGGGTGTGCTCCAGGACCAGAGAGCCTCGGTATGACTGCAAGACAAATAGTAAGTGATGGCAAGAGTGGGGAAATTCTCAGGGTAGAGGAGAAAAAAAAAAAGTAAAAGACAAAAAAAAAAGAAAAAAGAAAAAGGAAAAAAAGAAACCTGGTGCACACAAAGCCCTTCCAGAACATCTCCGGTTTTGTTTCTCGTTGACACACTACTCATTTTGAGCTGACAGCTGTGGTCCAGCATTTGTCAGGTAATTAATCTGGGTAGTTCATTTTCACAGGTGAGAAGCAGGTTGGCACAGTCTCCTCTAGCAGAGGTTTGGTTTTTTTCAAGTTTTTAGAGCAGCACAGGTATGAAAGCGTGTGTGTGTGTGTGTGTGTGTGTGAACATGGGCACACAGCATACTCGTGGACCTGGCCGGCCATTTGTTCTTTCCTCACTGCAGAGTTATATGCTGCAGGTATAACTCCTGTGCTTTGCAGGCTGAATGGAAGGAAACCTCAGACAGCAATTTAAAAGCATGAGATTTGCTTTCACTTATTACAACTGACAAAACATTAAAACCCTTGAGTTCCCTTGCCAAGGTTGAGCACCACTGATCTCACACAACTTCTGCCTCTGTTTAGAAATGAAACTGATTAAAATAAAATAAAAAGAGATGGGGAGAGAGAGAAAGAAAAGCCATCATATCTCTTGGTGGGGAAATGGGGGGTGATCTACTGCATTTTAACATTTGGTTAGTTGTGAAGTAATGCAGTAATAATAATAATAATATTTTGCCCATACAGCAGTGACAGCTAAAATAAGCACATTTTCTTTTTTGCGATGCAGACAGTGCTCGGCAAGGTCACTGAGCTGGGAAACGTGATTCTATCGTTCTTGTGTCAAAGTGCCAGAATATCCTTTCACCGAAGCTGTACGCCTTCAAGCCATCCCTGAGCTCCACAGAGCCACTTTCTTCTGTTTGATGGTTTCTCGTCACTTCCACATTGCGCCCTAAAATATCTATCTTGACAAATGGCTGGGTAATATACGGCTGGGCAACGCAATTGTGCCTCAGCGTCTCTGTCCTCCACAGCCAACACAGGCTTTCTTTATTTCTTCTTCCTTATATTTCTTCTTACTTTTTCGTATAATCCAGTATGCTCTTAAAACCTAATCTGCATATTAGTCTGTTTTATCAGTGTCCTGGGGAATCCCACTCCTCTGTTTCTATGGGCACTCAAGAGATGGCTAAATTCAGATTGTGCTGTGAAAGGACACAATGTTATGTCATGTCATACATTTTTGTCTCCTTCATTAGTAATACTAAAATGTACTTTGAGCCAAACAGGGTGGCGAGCTGTAACATCTCTTTGCCAAGGGTAACAAGGTTTAGTCCCTAGGGGCAGGGTGCCCTGATGGAAAGCAGTGAAGTGGTCCCATGGCAGTTGGCTGTGCTGTGCTAGGGGAGGTGGATTTAGGAAACTGAACACTTTTTCTGCTGGGGTTTGCTGTTTCTAGGTGATCATTTCAGCAGCTACCCTCATTTCTAGTTGTCAGTCCACGGAGTCATGCAAGACCCTGGGCTGATGGCCATATTCATATCTCTTCCCATAAGAGATTATTTCTCTCCCCTGACCATACAGGGACCCCAGATCTACTGGGTGTCAGCAGCAGATTAAATCAGTTGTCTATCCCTTCAGTTTCAGTAGTGACTAGATACCAGTAGTAAATGATCAGAATAAAGTGATTTCCTTACACCAGAAAATGGAATAAAATCCCCTCTCCTAAATCCCATTTAGCTCTACATTCATTACATTGCCATGCTTTTGTAGTGAAATGTGCAGATTCCATTGAAATGTCCTAGATATTAATTTGCGCTGCCAATAACAGGAGTCCTGTGCACTTAACATTGTCCTTGGAACACAGTGAAAATGTGTTTTAGCAGCTAATGAAATTAGCACAGACCCTGCGACCTAGAAAACAAACAGAATAAGGAAGTCTTACCCTTGCTAGCTAAAATGATGTGGTACATCTGTATTTTGTCATGTACTTTATATATATATATGCATATGTCATGCCAAATTGTAGATTGCCATTTTATATATATTAAGGTGGTTAAGGAGGGCTTTTTTTAGCTGACATTTCCAACACATCTCAACAACTGTTTAGCTAGAATCTATGCCATGTGTCATGTATTTTATGGTTTCTTTAGCACATGAAGGGTTTAACTGTTGGAAGACTAATGCTCACTGGCTTCTAAGAGGGATGTAGGAGTGTCATTCCTTTTTATCTGTCCAAAGTTTACCGTGTCAGGCTTTACTACTTTTATTTTGTCCATAATATTTTTGTGCAAATAGAACTAGAAAAAACACAGAACAGGCTCTCACCAAAAAGATACAAAGGTGTATTTCAAGGCAAGGATGATGGGAAATTTGTCATGGTACAAAACTGAGAGACACTTGAAGGAACTTATTGCTCTTGCAAAATTCACTGTCATACCACAGGACAGGGAGAAACCTGAGCTTCCCTTAGGTTTTTAAGTATCAAACTCGCATAGGTAGGTGGCTGGAGGCCTTTGAGGAGCTCAGTCTCATCGTAGGCCCAAACCAGAAGCAAGTTCATCCTTTTAAGTTATATGATGCCAAGGACATAAATCTATAACGCTTTTTGGTATAGACACGACAGACCTGGTCAGAGGTTGTCACCATTTTGTTGAAGCAGCTATCAAATCCCTGTGCCTCAGTTTCTCTACCTGCATTTGTTTGCCTGAGGTGCCCCAGGGATCCCCTCCCTTGTCTTTGCAAATGGCCTCAGTATGTAAATCTCTGTGGCAAACCGAAGCATTGCCATCACAGTGTTGGCACATCAGCAACACAGGACAGTCTGTCCCAGTCCTCATCAAAAAGACAAAATGAAGACTTATTTCCTTTTCAGGTGAAGTGCAACTTAGAAACAGTTGTTCAACAGCTGGGAGATGTCACTGCAAAACCATCCTTTCATCTGTGTGCCCCTGTATTTAAAATAAACAGGTTACAGTGCTAATTTTGTCTTCTGAATTGCCCTGTTGGAAAGGCAGAGGCGTACTTGCCTGTCACACCTTGAGGAATGGAGGATACCACCTTTCCACCAGGAGCAGCTGCTTGCTTTGTGTATGGGGTGAAAAATGGTGGGTGGCAAATCAACAGCCACAAGCTCTCTGGGGAGGTACACAGCTGTCCCACCAGAAGGATACAGCTGACATTGACTTCTACATCGCTGGTGGGAAGCAGCCCCTGGGAAACAGTGTTTGGGCACGAGCCTCCATCACGGCCAGCAGCACCAGTTAAGGACTACTTGTTTTAAGGAGAAAGTGGCCTACTTGGGCTTAGGGAGACCAAGGGCTGATTCTATTTCTGGTTAAGGACCTAGCAAGAGTGAAATGCTTTTGCAGCTTGCACCAGCTTCACAAGTATTCACCATAAAGCAGAACAAGGAAGAAGGAGCCCTCCTAGCTGGCAGTCTTGCTCTTCGTCAGGAAGATCAAGGATCCACGAGCATTCATACTGTGGAGATTTCTAAAAATCTCTTAAGAGATAAGAAAAGCCCCTCTGACTATTTACTTTGAGAATTTTACTTTAGAAAGCCTCGAATGTAAAACCCAGCTCAAAAGGTATAGGCTAGCACAAAATGAAGTAGAGGAAGGAAATAATTATTAATAACTGGCATATGTCTATACCAGTTTTGGCAAAGGACCCACAGTTGATAAGATCCTCAGTTTGTAAGAACAAGGTGAGCTACATTCATTTCCATGTGGTAAGTCCAATTGAACATGGCTGAGACTGCAGCCCAACATGCCGTTTTTAGCGTTAAAGCTCTTCAAAAACCAAATTCTAAATCCACCACTTACAATTTTAGAAAACTTTTTGCTTTTCCTTTTTCCCTTGCAAAGCCTCCCTGCCAGACTGTAGTTGTGTTACATATGGAAAGAATTTAGAATCTGAGCCAAATCTTGGATAAATCCATAGAAACATTTACCTTCGCCTAAGCAGGCTTTGGTTTGGACTTCCTGTGTCTTTAAAAGTGGAACATTTCTGCCATTTCATGAGTTCAACTTTTTATGCAAAGCTTTTCAAAAATTTGCTTGTGCATTTAATTTCAGCCTACATCTGTAGGAATCTGGAATCGCTAATGGCTAACAGTGATGCCTACCAACACATTTTTTCGGGCCAACTGGCATTGATGCATACCCATAGCATGTCTTTTGCTAACTAGTACTATTTCTGAAAATCTCAATGACTGAAAATCAGTCACTCAGAACTTACTGCAGGGGATTGCAAATAGCAGCTCTCAATTACGGAAGCCAGACAGACTATAAACCACCGTGTGAAACAAGGGATGGGATATTGAAAGAGACTCACTCAACAGGAAAAAAACTTTACAAATGTTTCTTGACAAAAAGCAAAAGAAGATGATAGCCAATAGTTCTTGTCCTCTGCCTTTCCTCCCAGATTTCTCCATTCTCACATGCTATTTGCTTGTTTCCCGTATTTTTACCCTTCAGCTTTTCACTACTTCTTCTGAATCACTCTCAGATGTTCTTTACTATGGTTTATCTTGGTTACCACACTCTAACTCCTTTTCCTTGTACCCTTCAGATGTGCTTTTCCTTTTTTTTTTTTTTTTTATTTCTCCTGCTACCATTTCTAGTCCCCCTTGGAGAAGAGGGGTACCCTGAGTGTTACAGGTACATGGCATAAGGGAAGATGTACGATGCTGGATCCAGGTGGTAAGACCTAGCATTGGACAGAGACATGACCTGCTACACAGTGATCCAAGGATGTTGTTCAGTGCGTACACTAGAAAATGCGATCACCCCTGCCATCAACCAGGGGACATTTTGTGAATGGATGAATATCATGGGTTAGTAGAAGGAATATCCACCAGTGAGATGAATGCAAGTCCTGGCTTTGTATCAGGTATTTGTATAAGGAGGGACCACATGTAACAGGAATTAAACTCATTTCCTTCAGTGACTTTTCAGCTTTACCCCAATTTCAGAGCCTGCCCAGAGCTCCTCACCACCACCCATGGGTGGAATAAGAGAACAGAAAATAGATCAGCAGCAGAGAAATCCTGGGTCTTTTTGCTTTCCATGCTAGGGAAAGCTAGCTAGAAACTGGGAAATAGCTGCTGTGAATTTTACAGAAATTACAAAATTTCATCACTCTGACCTAAAACTTCCCTATCATGCTTTTTGTGGGACATAAAAAAAAAACTTCCATCCATATCTGCAAGATTAGTAAGAACGAAAAGTCAAGAAGTCCAAGGTTAGTGATAGATACATGGGGTAAACACATGGATGGAGGCAAAGGCCTCTTTGGTGAGTAATGCTACAAAAACCCCAAGCACCTAAGATCACACAACTTTACTGATTTTAATGTAAATACTTTCAGCTTACTATGGCCCCCCTTTTGCCTTGCTTAGAGGAGTGCTTACTCAAGCAGCCCAAGGGACTAGTGTACCAACTCCAAAGTGAATAAAGATGCTCGTATTCCCACTTTGGACATACTAATTGCACAGGCAAACGAGTGAACACGCGCCGAATAAACCACGGAAATGGCCCTGCTCTGCTGCACAGTCCCCTCTCAGGTCCGTAGGCACATCCCACTACGTAGGCAGGGTTCTGCTGCCCCTTCCCACAGCTCTGGGCAGGCACCACGGCTGGGTGAGTGCAAAGCATCCCTGGTGTCACCGCTGCCACGGCCAGGGCTTCCTACGCCTCCCAGCAAGCCATACATCATCAAATATTGATACGTTCCAGTAGGCTGCCACTCCTGACATTTCATGTATAGCTTTAGGTGCTCTCGTTTTAATTCCAAGGAACCAATGAGGGATCAAAGGAAACGTTGTATTTATCCTCTACAGGGTGCGGTGTGACACGTCTTGAAAAGGAGAGAGAGGAACTGTAAGGCTACGTAATTCCCACCAGCTCTTTCCTTGGTGTCACCCGCCTAACAGGACGAAGGCCAGGCTTTTAGTCAGCAAGTGAAAACTGTCGCTTGCCCTCCTACATTTCAAGTATTTATCGTGTTAAATATCAACTTGGAGAATATTGCGTTCGTTTAAGCTTTTCACGTTCCAATGATTTTTTATTATTTCCATCGACCAAAATAAATGAAGAAAATGTTTCAGACTACACATGAAAGCATGTAAAAATCAATAACTGGATTTTAAAAGATCTAGAATGTCTTGAATACATTCATTTTTCAAACATTTTTCTCTGATCTTTAAATAGCTTTTCTTGGAGCATAACATTTTTTGAAAAGTCAAATACAGAGCATTAAGGGTATAATTACCATTTTAATTATAACTCAATCATCCTATCTACTTTGCATAGAAATTACAGCTTTTATGTCAGGATTTTGGGTACTCACAAACATTCAGGAGTAATTAATGCTAGAGGTTTTCACTGTATATGAACTTTACTTTGTAGCACTTACTTCAACCGGACTTCATTCAAGAAGTGTAAATATACTGAATTTTATATTCACAGTTTTCAAGCAAAGAATCTCTCTCCATAAATGTCTGTAAAGCTAAGAGAAAAAAAGATCAAAACCTGACAATCTTGAAAACAAAACGTATTTTCCTCCTTCTTCAAATGTGATCCCTCTATGTAAATATGGCCAGATCACATTCTGGTGGCAGTCATGAAAAAATTCCCACTAATCAGTATTTGTCAGACTCATCGAGCATTTCTCATAATTTTGCAAATATTTCTGGAAAGCATTTAAGATTAAAAATTTTATGCCTAGGCTCCTTTAACATTTATTTTATGTCTAGGGTCCTTTAACTTTTATTAAAAATTATATTTTTAGAGATTTATTTTAGAAAATGCATTTACCCAAACTACCTTGCAAAATTGCCTGTTGTATCTCCCTCTGCAATTACACGCACGTGTGTGTGTGTGTGTACATGTGAAATTCAGCAAAATCAATTACAACAGAGATGTTTTTCATGTGGTTAACACCACAATATAAGATTTAAGCTATTTCTCTCTGTCAGTTTTGAAATAGGAAAGAAAATATTTTTATGGGTATAAATATAAGGAAATCAAATGACCTCCATCTGTAAATGGGCCCTGTTTCTTATTTTACTGATTTTTTTCCTTTTTCACACGTTGAAATAGACTATTGTGTCTATCATTCTCCACGTGTTCTATCATTCTCCACGTGTTGTGTTTTGTGGTGTGCTGGAGCACCAGATGCCTTTTCTCTTTCCTGTAAAAGCATGATAAAGCCACACAAGAGGAGTCTGACAGAACACGTCCTCTGTCTTTGTTCGGACATTAATGACATCACGACATTTTCTGTGCTCATTTATCTTTTCCTGGCTCAAGTATTTTTGAGGAGAAAAAAGATGGTTCTCCTGACAGCAAGGCTCTGGCTCAAGTTGCAGTGCTTCACCCCCGAGAAGTGGCTGCCTTTGTGTGGTGCAGGGGGCTCTTCTGAAGCACATGGAATTGCTTTTGCCTTCAGTGGAAGCCTTGCATGAAAGCCCAGGCCACATCGAGCCCCTCGTCCGGGAAGTGCTGCGGGATCTGGAGGGAAGATTCATGATGCTTATTGTCAGCCTGCACTTGAGATGCCTTACACTCTCAGGTGGGGAGTTACAAGTAGGTTACATCTGAAATGCATGTGATTAAGCATTTATGCCAAGTCACATTGTGCATTCTGCATAGATGTGTGTAAATAGCTCTAACTTTTTTGATGGATGAACGGAAAATATTTTCTTATTATACCCATCAGCAGCATAAAGTGAAGGTGAATAGATTTTACACTTGGACTGCTCCGGATTCTCGACAGTTTTGCAAATAGCCCTCTCAATCTCTCTCTGTCCCTAATCTTTGCCAGATGAAACTAGGATCTTGATGTCATTTTAACACTGGTATCCGAAAAAAAAAATATAATAAAATGGGGGGGATGTGAAAAAGGAGGCAGAAAACAGATTTTATCAGAATCAGCCAGCTGCCCTGACTTGGCATTGACCTGCACGTGGAGTAGTCTCTTACCCCAGCGCTAGAGAATTTCATACTGCCTGGTGCAGGGGAAGGTTTCAGAAATGCCTAAGCCCATTGATTTCCTATAGACTTGAGTCTTGTCCACACAGAAAACTTGCACCTGCTGAATTTAAATCAGCTTTTATACTCTGTGTGAAACCCATGTGCGGCCGTGTTATTTTCATGTACTTACAAGATGGCAGGGAGACAGGAATGAAAGCTTTTTGCTCCCTTCCTATTTCATTTTTAGGCAAAAGTCAACCCTAATTTCTCTTTCAGCCTCTGGAAAGCAGGAATTGGGCTTGCAAGGCTCGGTTATCCCAGAGGATGGCTCCAGTTACCCTGCTGGACAGTTTTTTGTGTTTTTGAGCACTAACTTAATGGGTGAAGCAAAGTCTGTTGCCCAGCATGAGCTGTGCTAGTGCCCAGGGAGGGGACACCCTCCAAGCACAAGAGTTCAGATCATGGAGAACTGCTTTCTACTCCTATTCCTGTCCCTGCATACTGATGTTGTAGAACCAACCCATTATGGGGGTTGGAAACAGGGAGGAAACAGACTCTGGCTAAATCCAGATGACTTAGGCCATGCAGTGAGGCCTTAACTAGGGTCTTCCATTCAGTAATAAACAGGGCTAGACTTTAATTAGGGACCTGGCAGAGCCTGTCCCATATGTAGTGCTGTCCTGGAAGGGAGTGAACTGGACTGGAGTCTGATTTATCCGACGTTTGTGAATGCTGCAGGTAGGATCCCATTTCTGCTGAGGAGCTGACAGCTGCTGTCTCTGAACCCAGAGCCCCTTTGTGAAGCCCACCATGGTGGCACACAGCAAGGACCTCCCGGACATGAGGAGATAGAGGGAACTGCAGAGCCCCCAGCCAGCTGTGCATGATGCCAAAGAACTGCACAAGCACGTGGTGGACTCTGTGTTGGAAATATACTTAAAAGCACATTTTTCCTCCCTTAAGCTATGCTGTGTAGACCTTGATGAGAGTTGTAGCTGTGGTTCAGGCTTCCTTTCCTGGAGCCAGCCATGCTGGCTGGAGACACTGCCATCCCCGGCAGCTCCTCAGCTGCCCCACTCTGCTGGTGGCAGGGATCCATCCGGTCATTGCTCCAAAGCAAAGGCTTCACATCACCTTTACTGCAGACATTAGGTTAACTCTCCATGTCCAGTAGATTTCAGCGCACTCCTGCAGCATGTCAGCGGGAACAAGCTTTTTATTTGTTTGGGGTCTTTCTGTTTTTTGTTTGTTTGTTTGTTTTTTAAATAGACACTGTTTTGTTAATTTCTTATGTCAGTACTCAGCTTGCAATAGGTAGATCTGCTCATCTGCATTACTGATCTGCTGCTGATCTTCTAATAAAACAAAACACCTTGCAGTCTTCAGAGTACCAGAGACACCCAAGTTTTTGTATTGTATTTATACAGTAAAGTTTCTGGAATATTTATTCACTATGAAAAATTAGGTACTTTTCAAAATAAATGAAGCCATTCATCTGAGTGTGTTGATTCTAATCTATGCAGAGATATAGTAATTTCCCATTAAATGTTAGCAAAACCTCAACTTCAAACTGAGATCTAGCTTCTTTGCTACAGGAATGAAAGAGCAATACTAGAAAGCATCTGAAATAATTCATTTTTATCTTTATGTCACTCTACTGTAAATTTTAAAAGACCTAGGCTCAGTCCTCAAAGTGCATCAAAAAATATTTTTCCCCAAACAAGCCCAGACTGCAAATGAACCCTGATCTTAAGACTCATGTGGAAAACAGGATTTATAGTAAAAATACGAAGTCAGCATAAACCATAATGGTGCTGTAATGATGCTGAGGACTGAACTGGTTCTTTTAGTTTGTTTCTTATAGAAGGCAAAAAAAAAAAAAAAAAAGAAAAAGAGGCGGATATCCTTACCTAAAGAAAAATGACCACAGAGCAAGCAATAATTCTTATGTCCTGTTTCGGTAATACCTTCAATTTAACAACTGTCTGTGAAAAGGAGTTTCTCACAATGAGTTATTTAGTCACTATGCCATCTAGGGTATAACTGTCGTTCTGAAGGGAACATCCATGCTATGATTTGCTGTCAGTCTGTTGTACACTGTAAGTCCATTCATTTTTTCCCTTAACAGGTGGAGATAATGCTGTGATACACAGTAAAAGATAGATGATAAAAACAATTCTTTAAGAAAAAAAATAGACACAAGGGGTTTGGCAAGAAAATATGATAAAATGTTCCATTCTCCTTTTTAAAGTACTATAATAAAACATGTCTGACGTGAAGTACAGATAACATAAACAGCAGAGCATTGGTCTGCAATCCCAGTGTGATACTGCATAAGGAGCAATCATGAAGCATTCCCACCACAGTTGCCAGTCACACATTATTAACAACAGTGTTTAAGACTAATAAATAATCGTGCTAAATAATCAACTTACAAAAAAGGTGTTGTATTTGTATCAGTTGTATTTGACTTCACAGAATGATGAGTAATTTCAAACCCAAAGATTTTAAAGCCGGAAGGGACCATTTTGATCCTCTCATCCAGCTTCCAGCACAGCACTGACCATGAAAGTATTGTAACAGCTTTTACTGAAATTAGCTTAGTAACTTACAGCTCAGAGGAAAACCAAATGGAAAATACCCTGCTCTGTCCTGTTCCTGCTCATGGCAACTGGTAGAGGTTCCTGCAAACTGGTAGAGAGAAAACTTCACTCCTATCTTCAAGAAAGGCAAGAATGAAGATCCTGTACCAGTGCTGGGCTCCACAGTACAAGAAAGATATGGACATACTGGAGTGAGTCCAACAAAAGGGCCATTAAGACAATTTAGAGACTGAAGCATCTTTCACAGGAGGAAAGGCTGCAAGAGGTGGGGTTGTCCAGTCTGGAGAAGAGAATGCTCAGAGGGATCTCATCAATGTGTATAAATACCTGATGGGAAGGAATGAAGGCAAGGGAGCCAGACTCTTCTCAGTAATGCCCAGTTACTGAACAGGCAATGGGTACAAATTAAAAAACCTGAAATTCAATCTGAATACAAGAATTTTTTTTTTTCCTGTGAGGATGCTTAAGCAGTGGGACAGGCTGCCCAGAGAGGTTGTGGAGTCTCCATCTGTGGACATATTCAAAACAAAAATGGACTTGGGCTGGGACAACCTGCTTGAGCAGGGGTTGGACAAGATGAGCTCCAGAGATTCCTTCCAACCTCAACTGTTCTATGATTCTATTTATCAAAACCTTTTATGATCAGCTTCACACTTTCAACAAATTCCATAATTAGTGATCTTAGCAATCTTATCTTTTTTCTTTCTTTCTTTTTTTTTTTTTTTAATAATTTGAATCTTTCAACAGCAATCAGAGAGAACAGAGAACTAAAATAAATAAAACAATCATAAGCTGTGGCAGCAAGATGCCAAGTGCTGTATTTAGCACTATGCTTAGTTCCCTGCCTAGGTTTCCAGTTGACAATATCCCTTTAAACTACAAAAGCAAAACTAGCCAGTGACACAGCCAGTTACTTTTTGTCACCCTCTCTTTAGGCCACTCAAAGATATCTGCATTGACATTAAAAAGCCATTATAAGCAATTTAAACTCTGAATTGATCCTAACACATACATTCAGATCTTCCTCATACGGCCTTTCAATAGTTCTCGATTCAAACTGAGAACAAGCATGACCTTATAAACAGAGGAGATAATTATGCTTTATTGATTAGCCCCTCAAGGTATGAGTGGAAACCAGGCAGCTATTTGAGAACAGCCATCGATGTTGTTTTTAAATTGTAGTATCTATCTCAGTCTTTTCTTTTCCAAATATTCTCTAATTGTGGCTCTCTAATATGGAATGTGGACCCAACAAAATTTTGTCACTGGTTTCAATGGAAACTGGTATGTCAATTTAGGTTTGTGAACAGCAACTTTATGTAGTTCTCACAGTCGTGTCCCAGCGTTACTGTTGTTGGTTTACCCTGACAGGCAGCTGAGTCCCACACAGCCACTTCCCTCCTCCCTCATTTCCAGTTGGATGGGGAGAAAATCAGAAGGGTAAAAGTGAGAAAACTCGTGGGTTGAGATAAAGACACTATAATAGGTCTTTTAATAATGCCTTAACTCTGAACATCTCCCCTTTCTTCTTCTTCCCCCAGCTTTTATTGCTGAGAACAACGTTATATGCTATGGGATATCCCTTTGGGTGGCTGGGGTCAGCTGTCCTGGCTGTGTCCTCTCCCAAATTCTTGTGTTTCCCCAGCCTCCTTGCTGGTGGGGCAGCGTGAGAAACAGAGAAGGCCTCGACTTTGTGTAAGCACTGCTCAGCAACAGCTAAAACATCCCTGTGTTATCAACACTGTTTTGGTCACAAATCCAAAACAGACCACCATGAAGAAAATTAACTCCATTCCAGCCAAAACCAGTACATCCATTTACTCAGTTTCCTCCTAACACTATCTCAGTCATCTCTTGAAATATTGCATACAAACCCCTCAGATGCACCGCAGACTGCCCCCTTACTCTAACAAACTGCAAACCCCTTCACAGCTGCCAAATACAGAAAATGCTCCTCTTTAATCTGGTGTCAACATTGATTGGCTTCAATTTTACTAAGTAAGGATTTTAGCACCTGTCCCATCTATCCCATAACAAATGTACCATAGTAGACTCATCAACAGACATCTGACTTACTACATTTCCAGTTTACAGTTGAACCTCTAATCAACCATTTCTCAACCTTCTGCTTTTTGCTTATTAAGCCCCTCAGAAATCAGAATCAAGTATGTTAGGAAAAAAAGAGAATGTAACAATTCCATGTCTGAATTTATCTTACTATTTGAGAGAAGGAAAAATAGCTTTGTTAGGATCACTCATAGTCCTTTAAACTGGCAACACACCGCATTGAAAAATAGCAAAATTGTTCACAGCTGTTACTAGAATGCACTTAAACTCAGATGATCAATTTTGGGTTACCAACATAGGTACAAATAAAACAAACGATTTTTTTTTTTTTTTGCCTGCTCCCTTGGCCTGACCAATCAAGCGCTGAGACGACTGCCCTCATGTTCATCCTTTCCAGTCTTGTCCCAGACCGACACACAGGCTCAGCCTCTCCATCCACACGGAAACCATCAGAGCTCACTTTCCCTGGTTCAGTAGCACCGTGCCCCAGTGGTTACCACAACGTCACCCACCACTTTGTTCTGTACAGTACAAAGCAGGGAGAGGCCCACAGGTATCATAAAAGAGAAAAATTTTCTATATGAAAAAAATTATTTAGTCCAGTGAAGTCCAAACATACACGACAGAAATCTTGTCCTTCTTGTATTGTGTATTCCTACATTGACAGCTAATTGATGCTAGAGTGCCCACACATGTGTTACAGATGAAATGTACCACTCTATAGAAACTATGTGATGTCAACGGTGGTCAGGTTACCTCAAAAGAAAATGCAGAGACTTCATGCCTCTGTAGAGGTCCACCACTGCCACCCCATTGACACTCTGTTTGCAGCAAATGCCGCTACTCCCGGCCTTCTTAAGGACGGCGTGGGAGGAGGGAGCTGCCAGGACATGGCAGGAGGCTTTTGCACAAGCTCTGGGTGTGCATACGCTGGAGCCAGACCCGCCTGCTGTGGGCTCCTGTGCACACAGGTCCACACAGGTGCAGCTTGGTGGTGCCGAACGTGTGGTACCCTCAAGGTCTAGGATGATGTTGCACTGCCAGCAAAAGAATTCCTGCCTGATGCTGAGGTCAGAACTGTGGGCTCCACGAGACTGCCAGGTGTCCGTATTTTTACACAACTCCTATCCCACCCTGAAGATTTCCATTTTAAGTGAGAAAAAGAAGTTCATCTGCCTCCTGACGGGACCAAATTGAGGTGCATCATATCAAAATCTGTTTCCGGTCACAGCCACAGCAATATCATGATTACACTGATTTGATTCATTGTGTAGGCTTTAATTAAAAAATAGTTGGATAACATGCAGCTATAGGGAAGCACTTACTAAGCCCAAGACTCCTCTTATACCCTGTAGCACTCTGCAGGCTCAAATAAACTCATACCTCTAAAAATGAAGACACACAGGCCTTCTGTACTAAGAAGAGAAGAAACAGGACCAAATGGAGACACCAGCATGTCTTGGCATGTCTTGCCAACATGCTGCCTGGCCTGTTGGCTGTTGCCTTGGGGGTAACTGCATTGCCCCCTGTGCAGGACTAGCTTGGGTTGCTCTTCCTTCTACAAAAGTCCCCATTTTTATACTGTATAGATAGAGACTGAGTGTCTTGAGGTGTCTGCTGCTATCAAATATAGTTGGACAGTCTCAATTGCTATTAGAAGCAGCAGAAAGCTGATCACAGAAAGCTAATTTTGTTTGGAAAGCCATCTAAAAATATGCACAGACATCTATTCTGCAGAAATATTCAGATCACATGAATGGCTGCTACCATGGAGGGAGATTAAAGGATGGACAAACTTCTCTTGACTATTTGATTGGCCCTTCTAGCTTCTGCACCACAGCAACAGCAAAAAATGTACTGAAAGAGAACAAAAATGTTTAGCAGATAGCTCCATACCCTACATGAACCACAGAGTTCCCATGGATTTCATTAAACATATCGGTAAAGGAGCCTAGCTTTGGACTCACAGGGTAAATGGTCCCTCTGCAATTGTTTTAAAAGCTTTTTGTTCATTAAATAAAAGATAAAAAAATGTGAACAATTTGTTGTATCCAGAATTATCCCAGTAACTAAATGTATGAAAAGGCTGAGTGATATACAGGGCATATTTTCCCCAGTGATAAAATAAGAATGACCTCTGCGACTTCATTTAGGTTCCACCTCTCCTGAGTTACGAGCCGTTCCTCACTCGTAAGGTATATCCCATATCTCACTCAAACTCTCAGCGGACCACAAAACTCCCTTCCAGAAAAAATTATGCTTCCCTCAGTCTGCGGAGGATTACCCATGTCAGGCGAAGTTATATTATTGTCTTTAGTGCTGCTAGGAATTACTTTCAGGATGTTTCAGCTCATTACCTCAAGTCTTCATCAGCTATTTTCTGAGCGCAGTAACCTTTGTGATGCAGGTACTGTATATATCTACAGTATTGATTCTGCTGCTCCTGCCACATTACATGCAATACATGTAAACAGACGCGAGTGTTTTGCTACCAGTTAGCAAGGTGCAAAATGGTAGCGGATCTTGCAGCTACAAAACGCAGATAAAACCTTGAACTAATCAGCTGAACTGTCATGGAACTAATTCCATGATGTAGTGGAAGCAATTATTTGCACTTGTATGTCTTATTGTAAAATACAATCAGGGCTAAACCAATCCTGTTGGTGTTGTCAAGGACACGTTTAGCTCCAAATGCTCCCCTTTTAATCAGTAACTGGCTATTAATTAATTAGTTAGCGATCACATTGTTTTTCATACATGTGTATTATTATTGCACTTGATTTTGTGCCTCTGCACAGATCACTGTTAACTCGCTGCAAGAGCAGTTGTGCTAATGCGCCCTAATGCAAGCAATTACCACAAGGACGGGGCACCTAACATTTGACCTAAAATTTTCCTGAATTTTTCTCACGGCTGCTTTCTTAATTCCAGCTCCAGCCTGCTCCTGCCTGGATGAGGCACGCCAGCAGAGAGGAAACTGTTCCCAGCTGTGGTGGGTGGCCACGCGTGGGGCACGCAGAGGTGCCCGCTCGCTGGCCACAGCTGGTGTGCGGAGCCGGCAGCTGCCCAATGCCATCAGGGCAAAAGGCAGCTCCCAAAGCAGAGCAGTGAGTGAGCAGAATATGCAGCAAATTGCAGGTGTCTCACAGCCCTGGCTTGTCTGCTGTACTTTCTGTTTTTTGGTCCCAGCTCTGCAAAATCATCAGTTTTCCTGGTGGGGGTGAGACTGCCCATAGAGAGCAGCATGTTTGTCAACAGTTAACCCAGAAGAAATCCTCTATCCTCTTAATATTAGTGAGGCCTAGTTATGCTTACCAAATAATGCATTTTTCAGTAGATCTTTCTTCCACTCTGAAAGCTTTTAGCAGGAGGAGATATCAACTGTGTCAAGAAAGAAACAAATACTAGTAGAAAACAGACTTTATCTGAACTGCATTTAATAGGGGCCAGAAGCAGTGAACTAAGGATATTCAGCTGAAGTAGTTCAGTCAGAGATAGCTAAACTTTTTACTGTGCTTATTTAAATAGAGAGGCCTGAACTGGAGATTAGCTATTTATCAGCTGCATGATGGAATGAGAAACAGCTGCAACATATTTCAGGGTAAGTTTGATATTTTATTCACTATAAATCCACAGGTTCAAATTCTGCTCTGGTTTATGCCTGTGGGAATATGGAATAAAGGCATTAGCTTCCCACATTGTTTTGTGGCTTCATGTCCACGTATATCAGAGCAGATTTAGTTTATGTTGGTTCACTTATTCACCTTAATTTCCCAACCATGAAAAAGAAAAGGACTTTTAATATTTTTAATGCTAGCAAGTATATGTGCAAAGAAAAGGATTTCACTTCAGGACTGTGCTGTAACCCAACAGTTTCCCTCCCAAGCTTGGTGTATTTTTTGCCTGATTTTCACTAAAGATATCTATTGACTCTGCTCCTTGCATCAAAAAACTGTTCCCAGGTCCTCGGTGGAGTAAATTCTATATTTTAAGCTTCTATTCCTGACCCCACCAAGTTCCCCTCACGTCTGCAGCTGGGAGCAGCCCTGCTCTCGCACACCAGGTACCACCACTGCCTAGAAAAGGCAAACCCCAACGGCGTCTCACGTTTTGAAAGGGAGGAATGAAAAAAAAAGACTGCTAACCACTACACTACGAGTGTTTAATTTGCTCAGATCGATTTCTGTCAAAGGTAGCCTGGAAGCTTTGCTTTTTTTATTTTTTTTTTTCCCCTCAGCTTGTCTTTGCAATGTTTCTTTCTCTCCTGCTGCTCAGTTCAGCCTCATTGGCATTTATCTCGTGACCTGTTGTTATCGGGGGCTCCCCAACAGATCCCTTGGATTTGCACAAGTCGTTCCCGCTCAGCCACAGGGAAGCTTTGCTCAGATATCTGCTTGATTTCAGCTCGTTTACATGGCAAGGATGTTAGTCTGCCTGTAAGGACTTTTTAGTTTGGCTTGTTTGCTTGATTTTTGATATATAAAGGAGACTGTGTTTTTTTATTATTTTTTTTTTTCCTTTTTGAGAGAGGGAGAGCTTAAGATCTCTCTAAGTTCACAAAAAGAAGAGATGCAGGCAAAAATGTAATTTTCTGAAAATTTACATTCATTTTAGGCTCCTGACTATTGATAGAGGGAAAGATTTCAAAATATCTACATCAAAGGCTAGTAAGTCTGAAAGGGATGTTACTTCCTTTGTTTTATGAATAAAGGATTTAAAAGGAAAACTTATGCACTGTAGCTTGTCAGTGTTTCGGGGAATGCTATTCATTTCTTTCCGTCACTGTTCTCCAGAATGCGGTGACAGCAGCAGCCTCATGACTCTTGTACTTTGATTTCCCTCAAAGTTGAAATGTAAAACATGCAGCTGAAGGTTCTTGCCCTGGAAAAGCAGAGGGCATTGGCTATCAGTAGTATTGTTATGATTGTGCCCCCCTCTTAGCCCCCCCCAAAAAAGGAAGGGAAAAAATAATTTCTACTTGGCAACATTTTGTAGCTCTGTTTTTCACAACTCTTTTTGTGAATTTGAGTAAAATAATCTACTTATTTAGAAAATAAATAATTTTTAAGAGGTCTTGCTGTCTTCTCTGCTTAGTAGCCAGCACCTAGAGGAAGGACAAATATAATCCACAGACTCCTCCAGCTGTGCTGGAGGCTTGCCAGAGTAAATATTGATGGTTTAGACCATGCCTAAACCATCAGAGAACCAGACAGATGTGCATGAATTATGCTAAGCAGGAACGTGCTACAGCATTGAAGAAGGTGCATTTTTGAAGAAGACAAGCATAAACCAGGCAAAGATATTTTTGTGTCAAGAACTCATGCCTGCTGCTCTGGTAATGTCCATGTAATCCTCCACTATGATCTCTATGCTGAAATGAACTTCCTGGTGAGACCTCCAAGTCACCAAGCACCAAAGACACACTCCGGGAGAGCAGGGCTATGACCATAAGTTAGTATTGCCAAGTCACAGCAACCATACTGCACTAATAATACAATGTCAGTTCCCTCTGTGAATTGAAGAAAAAATCCTGAGTGGCCTTTAGCTGAGCATGAAGGGAGAACACGCAATGACACAAAAGGCAGCAAAATACAGCAGTGTTTTCATGTGTTGCCAGTCCTGGCTGGGAATAACAACACCCTTGAGCTGAGCTGCTAGACCAATGATCCATAGGAATGTATGTGCCAGGGCTTCATTTTTCTTGGGTGGGAGCTGATAAGTACTTTTAGCATCTGTGAAGGTGTTTTCCAGAATGGTGACCCTCATGAGCCTTTCCTTTTCTCTCCATGTTATCATGTTATGAGCCTCTATAAGCATGATTACAGGACACTATTTTTGGGTCAATCATGCTGCTATTCCAACTGCTAATTTTTGGCTCAGAGAACAGTTTTAACAGCTCTGTGGTGATCTGCCTCCATTTTCATCTGAAAGGCTGATATTCAGACAGAAAAGCTTTTGCGTGGCTCTGATTTGTACCTTCTGGTTTGCATGAGTCAGTTCATCCGCCCCTCACTGCTGCCATAGCTGTGAGCCTTCAAGGAACTTGACTTTATGCCTTTTGTGTTACCAACCACCGCTCCCTCTTATTTTCTAGCTCTACTTTTTTTGGCTACTGCATGTTGATGGCCACTGACTTGGTTTGCGGGGGGTTTCTGTGTAGCTGGAGCAGCTTTAAACAGGCATGTTCAATTTCTGCACCTCCCTTGGACACTGGTTCTCTGCAATGACCAGGACAACCAAGACCTAGCAGTTTATTTGTGGTGCTGTTATGAACTATTGTCCATATTATGAGTGTACAAGGGTCATTAGGCACCAAGGGTTAGAATAACTTGTGCATGTGTCAAAGAAAGTGGAATAAAAGAGGAGACTGGGTCTGGAGTAATGATTTTATTCTCCAGCATCCCTGAGAGGATTATTCCTTAAAAGTGTAGGGCAGAGTTGTTTTGGATAAAAACTAATTCTCAAACAAGAAATGAAGCCAGTGCTGCCAACTTCACTCTCCCCACAAGACCTCGGAGACTCATATTATTCCTTGTGTTTAACCTAATAAAGCAATGACCCACATAGAGGGGAAAGGAGTTGATTGTAATTATTTCTGTGAGTAATAGTGCCCAGTTCATAGAAGATGGCCTAAAAATAGGAACTCAACAATGAAATGACACGAACAGAAGAACCTAGAAATCAGGGGATGCTTAGAGGTTTTTTTTCTGAACAAACCAAAACACGTTCATTTTGTCCATTTGACTATATTTGTTTGTTCAGGGAATGTTCTCTTTCCACCTTTAGTTTTTAATGGTGAACTGGATAAAGAGAGTGAGAAGAAACAGCACACAAGGAATTTATTCAACAAATCAATGTGGCTTCAGTAGCAGGGGCTCACGTGGGTGACATCTCAGTGCAACACTGAATTTAAGGTACTATTGTCTGAATTCTGGTCTGACTACGTGGCTGGTGTCTGCAGCAGATGTGATGACAAGTAGGTTAAGAGCAATCATGCTTAGGTGCTTTCATATCAAATGTCTACTCCAGTTCAGAAGACAAATAGGAAATAATGGTTAGCTTGCTTGGAAGTAAACTCTGACTTATCAATTAGAAAACTATAAAGGATGAAAAAGCAACATGAATTTGTCTCAAGACAATATTGAAGTATTTAAGGTGGAGGAGGAAAGGTTTATGGATCCATTAATATTTTATGTGTCTTAGAATTCAGTCTAAGAAGCTGATGGGTATCATGAGACATAGTCAATATTGATCGTTTTCATTGAATAAAACTTTGTGGTGAAAGGAGATGTATAATTTGCCCACTTTCCCAGTGAATATACAGATTTATCTCCCATTTCCATTTCCCAGCAGTTTGGAAAAATATTTTATCTTAACAAAAGTTCACATCATGCATGGGAAAAAAAAAAAAGCACCTTGCTCTGATAAATTTTGCTCCCATTAGAGATGCAAACTCACTTGTAAGATGTTCATACAAAGAAAGCACTATATGAATAACAGAGGATTTTACTTTCTCAAAGAACATGAGCCAATTCTCCAGTTTTGTTTGGTTGTATAAGTGTCTAAACACATAAATCATATTATACATCCATTATAACAATGAGTCTAAAGTCTGCTCTGTTGATTATTTCTCAACAATCCTAAGACTAAGCCCTAATATATTCTACCTATTGAATCTTATAACATGCATACTATTTTGAACATATGTGTGTGGACGTGGATGTATATAATCTTCTCACACTGCAGTATGCATAGCTGAGATAAAGGGGCAGGACAAATTTTGGTTTTTCTCCAAAATTACTATACAAATGCTCTATTTAAAGGCTAACAGATGCAATAAAATAAAACACAGAAAGATGTTCTCCGATATCTGGCAGGACGTGAGTGGTCCCTCTGCTGCCTGGGACACTGGGTTTCTCAGTGGCATCACTGGGGAGAAGGCAGGCTCTGAGCACCTTCCCAAGGTGCGCTGGCATTCCGTGTTTAAATTAGTCTTCCCCTCGCACCACGATGATGTGTCTGTCACAGGGTTGGCACAAGGACCACAAGAGGGAGGTAGTCATCGTAAAATAAATAGTAGGAACTTGCTTCTGATACTCTGCACATAGGAGGAAAAATCTGTTTGAATAATTGAGGCTTCCTAGATGTGACTAGAGATAAAAATAGATAAAGAACGTGGTTTTGGCATGACTGTAGCGCTCCGGCTCAAACGGAGAAGGCTTTGCATGGAACTCAACCAAAGAAAAATTCACTCTGGGCGGTTGTATTACAGTTCCATTTAGCGAAGCAGAACGATCATGGCTTGTATTAAGTAGATAGTAATGAAGCATCATAAACAATGTCAGGATGCAAGTCCAGGACAAAGCAGGAGCTTTAACGAGGTCCAGCTTGCCGGGAGCTTTTTGAAGTGTCCCTAGTTTGCTCACAAAGCCAGAAAGCAACAAAAGCGACTCTGACAGCTGCGAGAGTGTCTGGTTTAGAAAGAAGTTTTATGTGTGGATGACACCAGACTGGGATTCAGCTTTCATGTACTAACTAGCTCTGCTGCTTGCCGGAGCCCTAATCATTCTGCACAAACTGTCTCACCATAATGGGTTGCACAAATAATAATTCTTCACAAATCAGATCCACACCATCAGCTTCTGGAATAGGCAAGGCTAGTTCATCGTGGCAAATAGCAGAAGTCAGCAGAACCCATGTTGTGTCTCACTACCCTTGTTTAATAAGCAATCTAGGCTCTGAAAGGGAGAAATCAAACATGGATGTATGGATGGTATGAAATATTTGCAACTACTCCAAAAGAGCAGCCAGTAGCCAAGTCAGATGGCCAAACCAGATTCATCTCACTCTAAGTGCACTGTAATCATGGTGGACTCTTCTGAGTCTTTGTAAAAGAGAACTAGATATTTTTATTTTTCCCTTTTTTTTCAGAGGAAGAAGGGTTTTGGGTTGCTGACAAACTAAAATTACATAAGTATATATACTCTTGAGAAAAATGCCTTTCAGCATTAAGCTATTTTTCCTTGAGGATACTAAAATTATTTTTTCATTTATGTAAATTAAGATCAGCCATTCATTAACTAATTGTCACCATTATTACAGCTCTCCTAAGTATTATTAATTAGGTGAGTGGTATATTTAGACTTTAACATCTCTGTCAGAAGAGTTTGGTTTAGCATACCTAATGCTCTGAAAGCACTGAGCGCACTCTATATAATGTAGGACTTAAAGACAAGTGCAGGGGAATCTTTCTGGGATCCCACTGGAGTTATCTGTGGTAGGGAGGGAGAATGGAGTTCCAGGGAACAGCAACTGAAGATCAAAAGATACAGAGGGTGGAGATGGATACACTGACTCAGACACTTCTTCCTGCAGCAGTACTGTAGCCCAGCTGATGCAAAGTAATATGTTATTTGGCAGTGATGACTAGTTTTCATGTGCAAATCCCTTAATGTGTCTACATCTATGGGCTGATGCTGTGAGAGCAAGTGACTGAAGCCCTTTCTACCCTGTTAATTTGTTTCCCATGATTCCACGTAGGCAGGGCTTCTGCAACTCCTTTTGATCTTGCATGGATAATATACATTAAAACATGGTAATTTCCTCATCTAAGACTCAAGCTGTAATCTCTATGGGGCAATAATCATCTTTTATGTTGGACTTGTAAGGAGGTAAGGGGTGGTCCTGGTTCCTCAACTGTAAGCCTAGAAGTGACTGCAATCTTATTAGCAGCTAGGATAATAATAACAGTATCCAGTGCACTAATGCTGTGTCTCTAAATTGGTTCTTTTGCCATTGTTTTGCTTAAGAACCGGTAATCCTATAAATGTCTCGACTGCCCATTGCTCTCATTATAAAAAGCAACTTTCCCCACCTACAGAGTCAGAAACAGATGATGAAAATCAAACATGATTTATACTGCAGAGGCATCTCACTGGTCCCCACCATTTCCCCTTCTTGCATCTCACTGTCAGGAGCTACACACGCACCTATGAGATGCTTCTCTTCACACAGGGGAAAACAGAGACTGTTTTAAAGGTGTGTACCTGGTCACTTGACCTGACAAACCTCTTCACATAAACACCCTAGAACAGCTTCTCAAAGCTCAGTGCCAGATCCATGTGCTGTCCCTCCTCACAATGGAGTCAAATTATCACTGCCAACCTCAGTCCCAGGTTAATTGCGACACAGGCAAGAGGACACAGTTGCAAGGAAGTTGGCAAATGAGGAGAGTCAGAGAAACAAAGTGGAGGAGGCAGGAACACTTGATATGGCATGAAAATGAACCAGTTTTACAACAGAGAGAAACCGATTTCTGGAGGGCAGTGGATGAGAGGAGTGGGGTAGAGTGGTTGATCTTCCCATGACACCACTCATCAAGGTGACACTGAAGTTAGCTGGCAGGAATCCTTGACCTGCTCAAGAGTCAGTGCAATGGGGATACTCAGATTGCGTTGGTCTGCAAAAGAAGCTTTTGGCAAACAGGGTGTTTAACTGGGTTCAAATGGTTAGCCCTATTTGCTGAAGGAAGAAAAAACCTACTTCTTTTTGATGATACACACACACAAAACAAAACAAAGTTTTGTTCAAATAAACTGACAGCTACTGCTCTTCAGGCTCTGGATATGAACCAGCGACAGCAGCGTTAAGCCATTTCAAAGCAGAGTGAATGCGATTTTCACACCTATTCTTTTTTAATTTAGGTCCATTTGAAATCCAAGCACCCCTCTATTACTAATTTGTTATGGCAATATTAATTAATGGTTTTGCTCTACAGCAGTAAGAATGCTGTTTAGACTGAGTGAGATAGATTAGAAGGACTACAAGATTAGAAAAACAATCTGTAAACTGTTCAGATGCAGCTGGGGGTCACCTTGCTCTCCTTGCACTTGGAAAACCTAGGACCATGGATGGATTTCTACCAGTGCAGATTTCTACCAGCTTTAGGGCTGGCAGGATTAGTGCTCCTTGGTGTTCTCTCCTGTTTTGGATTACAAAAAAATTTGTTCCCAAGGTGGGGAAAAACAATTGTTAGACTTCCATAAAAGCTGGTAACTGAAGAAATAGCATATTATTTGAAGGACAATATGAGTTCAGACCAAGTACGCTAGGAAACAAGGAGAAAAAATTAGTGACTTTGGGAAGATGCAGAGTTATAATTTCCACTCTCCTGACTCGCTTTATCTCTGACATTACTTTAGCAGATAGAAACCAGGCTTCTATCCTGACTACTCTGATCACCATGGTATGCCCAGCCTCAGGCCATCAATAGTATTTATTTTGCACTTCAGTGGCATAACACAGATAAGACATCTAGTTGGAACAAGAACAGTAGATGGCAGATCAACAGACAAATCTTGTGACCGTTTCAGCTAGTCCTTGGATTATCTCAGCTACCTCCTATTCACTCTATACATGGGCAAGAACTCAGGTCCCCCAGCCATTGTTGTACCAGTAGGAAAGTAGCAGAATTGGATCAAAGTGCTCTTGAGGGCTGTAAAGAAGCCACAATCTCAATTATTTTGGCTTTAAATTATGAGAGTAATATTTTTCCCTGGTGTAAAGTATGATATGCTTTTGTTTATGTTTTTGGTATAATTTTGCAGTCAGCACAAACACATTGTGGAACAATTCCGCAGACAAAAATCAGAGGCACAGTGATGTTTTTTTAAGACAGAACTAGAATTGTAAAGTACTCGCAATTTCATGGTGGGTTTTCAGCTTTAGCAAGTGAGGGGCAGGAGAGGCAGCTGAAGAAGCAAGTTAGACTGCAGCTGCCCCAGCAAATTCATCTATTTCTGGCTTTGCTATTCTTGCATTTCTTTGTTTTGCCTGAATCAGGAGAGATCAAGCTGGCAGGATTTTACATCTACGCTCTGCATTTCCAGGTGATTCAGGAAGCCTCCTGTGTAGGCAGCACCTATGAGGACAGCCTGGAGGATATGGTGCCTCTTTTGTCATTTTACACTGAATCTCCCTTGGTCAGCAGGAAAAGTGGCTGTCAGTCTGAGGGCATGCCCGAGGGCCAGGCTGAGGGACGCCAGGTCCCCGGGGAGTCCTGATGAGCAGAGCAGAAATGTCAGTGGTAGGGAGGCCCAGCTCATAAGGATGTCTGAACTTTTTTGATATTTTCCTGAACACTGTGAAATCAAGATTGGACTACCAGTATTACAAGTTTTTTGGCTTTTCCTATTTCCAGGCAGGCTGTATTCAGGAAAAGCCAAATTCTGGACTCCTAACACCACTGATAACAGCAAGGAAAAGAGACATGCAAAGCTGGAATACTCTTTGTAAAGGACAACCACAGAGATAAATGTACTCCCGGATTCTACAAAATATTCCGAATATAGGTGAAACTGTTATAGATCATCTCATTTACCTGTCCCTACTATCAATGAGTTAGCTATCTGATATCCTAACAAATACAGTGAAGGACATGAAAAGAGTGGATGGTTGGATAGGACAATAGCTATTCCTTATTCTTTGAAGAAATTAAAAAAAAAACCAATATTTCAAATTCTGTCTCTAAACTGTTTGGGTTTCGGGGTGCTCTCTTGCTTTTAAACATTTTTGTACACAAAACAAGCTGAGCCTACAAAGTAGGAATTGCTTTGAAAATGTAACTTGAAATATGTCCTTGAAGAGGTGCTTTGCAGAAGATCAGGGAGACAAGAAGGAGCTGACACAACTTTTGGAGCAGCTGGCTCTGACCACAGCTCCATGAGAACTACAGTCTCCCTGACATGGTTACCACCGCTTCAAATGACCAAACAGCCAAATGGGTTGACTGAAGCAGTGAGGAAAGACAGTGACTTGATGAGATGTGGCATAACACAGTGAGAAAAAGTAAAGATGCTTCTGGATCTAATGCTTAAGCTACAGCCCAGGCGAAGTCAGTGGAAATACGTCTGTTGATTTCAGTGCAAGTTGAGTTATAACATATGTGAGTAAGATAAATTCAGGTTTTGTGTCATGGTTGCAACGTCTGTTGATGAGAGCAGCAAGTAAGGAGGTCAACAAAAATCAGTGCTAAGGCTTATCTCTCAATTAATGTGCTGAATGCTGGCATTAAAAGTGCCTGAGTAATCTTTTAGTTGGACAATGCATAACCACTCAAAAAATACTGACAAAGAAAGTTCATTGACACCTTTTCACTGACATTTATATTTCCAGAACAGTGAGGAGAAGAAGATAAGGAGGGCAGAAGTCTAAAGAAAGGACAGAAGGCCATAAGAAAGGGAATATGCACTGAAGAATGTGTTGCCTAGTGAACAACCGGTGAGCCAGGTAAGATTTGATATGCAGGTAGAAGATGATCATGAAGTCAAGCAACAAGGGATACTTGTGGTGCAGTTTCAGAACATGACAAACCATCAGTTGATGAATGCATGGTATTTACCTGCTGACCCCATCCAGCAAAGTTCACTGGGGGCAGCAAAGCAGCCAGTAGGACGGTCCTAGAGATTCATCTTTATATCCAATTGACAGACTTCCATGGGGTAGGATAGGCATCTCATCAAAACAAACTGCTTTTTAACAAAATTAATTAGGTCAGGAAACAGCAAGGATTTCTCATTTAAAACTATCTGTACTTCAGAGGAGTACTGGGAAGATGGAACTGCCAGGTTGGCAAGGCTTCAAAAATGCCTGCAAAGCCCTCTGTGAAGATCACTGTCATTATTAAATTATGTTATTATCCCACTGGTCCATGGAGTTTACAAACCAGAATTAAAAGGAAGACGTGGATCATTATGATGTATTTTAGAATTTCTTACGTTTCTCATGTTTCCTTTTTGGAAACATAGGAAGGAAACTTCTGGGTCACCAAATATAATTCCTGGGTCCTTCAGGCAATCATGTCACCTAGAGGATTCATCCCCTATCAAACTCTTTGAAGATCTAATGAACATCTTTACTAATGTTAATGAGAATTGCTACTAATAATTTGCATTTACACACTACTTAAGGATCTTGAAGTGTTCTTTCATATAATATGCTCATTTTTATTACAAGCATATTGGATTTAAATGACTTGCCTAGGGTCTCACAGCAAGCCAGCAGCAGAATGACTCTTAGTGCTCCCAGTGCTTTGCATTAAATCCTGGACATTAACAGCTCCCTTCATAAAGGGAGCTTTGTAGTGGTAGATCACCTCCTGGTGCTGGTGGATCAAACCTTTTATGATAGCGCTAACAAATCAAGAAATTACTTGAACCCATGTAATGCTTCCCAGTGTCTGCAAATCCTGGCTTCCTTTGAACTTAGAAAATTGACACAAGTCTCAGTAATGCTAAGATAGCCTTTGGCATATGACCAACTATGAGATTTTGATGTGCTACGTATGTACCTCAGGTCTATATTTTCTGTATGAATACAGCAGTAATCTCTACATTTGTTCCAGGAAAACTTCAGAGCTTTCACTATCCCATGTGCTGCTGGAGGCATATTTGAAAACAACAACAACAACAAAAAACCCAGCCCCAAAAGTAAGCCTATAATAAACAAAAATGCTTAACTTTTCTAGTGGCAGAATTGTTTGAACAGTTTACTCTGACACAGGCACATTCCTTGTTATTGCTTTCCCCTCTGAACGGCACTGTCCTCATAAAAAACTAGCTCTAAAAGGAGGATTTGGGGCATCCCTTTGTTTATGGGCTCCTTTCTGTCAAGAAAGACGCTGTATCACAGAATAACCTGATTTTTCTGCCTGTGTCAATATTATCATTCTCTCTAGAAAATTGAAACTTTGGTATTTCCCCCTACATTTTTCTCTCTCATCTATGCCTCCTATGGAAAGGGCTGCAAATCACACCCAGTGATTTCAGGATACGATTTTCAAGCTTTTGCCTGTGGCACCTGGCCCTTTCTGTGAGAAAAGAGCTATTTGTGGCATGGCAATTGCTATAACATCAGAGGAACCATCTGGTGGAACAACAACAGCTACAGCAATACTGATCCTGTTCACTGAAAGACTTCCTCCAAAGTGGTGGTGGCCACCCAGAAGCTCTCACCTGTGGCAAGTGGTGACATTTACTCCTGCTGGGAATGTGGCTGGGCAGCCGAATGTTAAAGAGGGCCTGCAGGGCCGCCTGCGCCGCTTGACCCTTGGCCAGCTTCTTGCTACGACCTGAGCCTTCAAACGTTCTCCCGTCCACACGCACCGCCATCACAAAACTCTTGATGTGCTGCTTCTCCACCGTCTCTGACAGGCAGACGTACCGCAGGCCCGACCGCAGCTCATTTAGCAGCACCACCGGGTTCTTCTCGCTCTCCGCTTTGGAGGCCATCTTGTGCTTGTTTTGCTTACCGTGGCCCATTAAGTCCAGCGTATGGCAGAGTAAGCGCCCGTGTCGATAAGCGGTGGAAAGCAATTCGTTATTAACGGGGTTATAGACTGAAAAGTCCTCGCTGTGTGTAGATGGTTCAAACTCCTTGAACAGAGTATCTGGAAAGTCTGCCTGATCAGAAGTAAAGTCCGTGGATGGGTTGATGCAGTTTCCCATGGCAAAGTGAGCTTGGCAGGCGTTGGGGAACTGAACGAACGACTTCAGAGCTAGCTCCGCAGCACGCATTTTGGCTTTCTTTTTTGTGGGCCCTGTGCCTTCAAATGTAAGTCCATTTACTTCCACAGCAACAGCAAAGACTGGAGCGTGCACTGGACCTGTCTGGGAAACCATTTTATATTGTAAACCTGGTTTAAGTTCATGTAGCTGAACCAGAGCATTCTTTGGCGTCACTGACCACGAGACTTTCTTCCAGATCAGCTGGAGTTTGCAGAAATGGCCATTATTGCCTTCTTCTAAGGGTCTTTTTCTCTTACTGCTAGATGTCCCCCCTCTTGCCCTCTCATTAGAGGATATTGGATGATCCTCCAGGTTGCCAATGTTCCGATTTTCCTTTACTTCTGCACTGCTGGTACCTGTCAGTAAAGAAAAAAAAAACCTCACATTACACTTGTCATCATAGTAGCTGACATTATGCCTAGGGCTGGCAGAATAGCCAAAAAAGAAAAAAACTTAATGACAGATATCCTTGCTTAGCCCTTTTTGGGGTTTTTCCTCAAATATCTGTATAATGGTGGGTTTATTATTTATAGCACAGATTTTCTGCATGTCCTGAATGTTTACTTGTCTCTAAAGTTCTACTTCTATTAGTCACTAGCCTCCTATTTTAAAAAAAGATTACATCATTCAAAGACAAAGCATAACTGATGCCATGTGACTTAAATGAACTACCATATTCACCCTGGATAATTACTAGTAAAAAGTGAATAGTTTGCAAAGTTCCCTTAGGCTGAGATTTGTTCTATAATCCATGTGGGTGAATGCTCATGGACACATTATTAGAAATCCGAAATGATTCACAAATGATTCACAAGCAGAAAAATGGGCAAACGCATTGAATAATTTATTTGCAATGAATACATTGACTGGCTCTACTCACACCATAGACTCTTGTGTTTCTAACATCATGAATCCAGCCTAAGAAATGATCTGACAGACCTTCCAAGCATTTGAAACAATAATTTGGTCTGGACTCAGATTCCAGTTTAATAAGCGAGAATCTTTCTGTCAAATTCAATTGCAGATACACTTAGCTCCCGCAGACACACTTAGCTCCTGCATCAGCAACAACTAATATTGCAAAAATTCTAGATAAATCTAAACGAGACTAGGAAAAACCGGGGCATCATGACGGGAGTAATTACTGATGTAAAGAATGATCTATGTCAAAGAAAATCAATGGGAGAGAGTGACTGCCAGGAGCGCCAGGAAGGGAATGAGATGCCGGTGGGGAGCTGTGGAGGGAGCATGCCATTGCTGTTGAGCCAATGAATCATGCATTGCTCTGAACCACGCTTGTGCAACGCCCGTGCTGCGAGGCACTGCTCTTTGCTACAGCAGGTGAACGACTGAGAACGGGGATTCATCTCACTGAAGGAGACAGAAAATGTGCCGCTGTCTAAGTAAGCATGCTATAACATTTCTGTCACTTCTGATGAGTTTGTTTAAACGTATTGCACTTCTGATGCATCCTCCAGTCCTCCTGCGTGTTGCTCGGGGCAGAGGCAAGTTGAGGAAGTAAACATGAGTGTAAGCACCCCGTGAAGCAAGCCATCCCTGGAGCGATGCACCTGATCCCTTTCTGAGCAGAGCACCGCCTGGCTGCCTGCTGCATTCCAACCAGCACTCTGTGTGGAGCCTTTCCCATGCCTTGTTGTTGCCAGAGAGGAGCATGCCACCTGTGCAGGCTGCCTGAGACCCAAGCACAGACACCGTGGTCCTTAGAGGACAGAGAACGGTCCTCTCGCTTTCTGCAGGACCATGGCCATATTTGTTTTCCTCTCTACCCTGACCTACAAGCTGGCTGCAAGGATGTAAGGGGTGACCTGCTGGCTATGCCTTGAGGAGCTGCTGGAGCAGTGTGTCTTTGCTGCAGCCCAGTATCAGGCTGGGCTGGCAGATGCACAGGAGCCTGCAGAGAATTATGTGGAACCAACCATCACAATTAAAAACCTCCTCTATAAACTGATGAGTTGCACTCGTATTGAACATCAAAAGACTTTTTCCCATCAGAGCAGTAAGTCTGCACTCATGCAAGTTGTTCCACGGAAAGCAGCTGACCGCGTGGATGAGAGTACAAATCATGGCTGCATTGCATGTCTGGGGGCACGTTTGCAGGACTGAGTCTTTTGGCTCCCTTTCCTGAAAACCCTTCTGTACACACTGAGCTTCCAGCCTGTGTCTGTGTCACCCCAAAGTGACTCGCAGAGCTATGCGCTGCAGTGCTTTGCTGAGGCAGAACGTGAACTGACAAATTAAGGTTTTAGTGACTAGTTAATTTTTACTTTCTGGAACTAAGGGGAGAGAATGAAGACAGGTGAGGAAGGAAAGAAAAAGAAATACATAATAGAAAAAGAAAAATTTCATCGTATGGCATTCAGCTGTATAAAATGTGACATCTTTAAACTAGCCTCTCTGGAAATAAGACATTTAAAAGGTCAGGTTAACTAAGACACAAGGATAATGTGGTCTTTTCTCATTGACTTCACAACTCTATTTATGGAAGCTCTGATCTGAGAGGGAAGGAGATGCCAACTTTAACTTTGCTCTATTTACCCTGGCAGTGGCTTTGGCCAGCCATTTTCCACTGTGACCATCTCTTGTGTTTCCATCCCAATCAGAATACACCTCTTTGGTAGCATGCATTTTTTAAAATGAAGGTGAAATATTTTGACTCAGACTTTTTTTTACTTTTGGTTCTGTATTTCACACCTCCTCTCTCATCTTACCTAATAGGTTTTTACAGAGCCAATTATGGTACATAATGATATTGTAGTCAGGAAGCATGAAAAGAAAGATAGCTCTTGCTTCAAAGTATATTCAGGTTTGAAAAGACTTTGTATTGATTATGCACCACTGAATAGGAAAACTCAAGGGGTTATTTGTATTTATAATTCATATTGTCTTATTCCATCTGCTTTTTCTTTCATAGTCAAAGAACCACAGATTTGTGAACATGAATGTATGACCTTAGTATCTTACCTTAATCACCTACACTAAAACAGTGGTTAAATAAAAACACGGCACATAAAATAAACATTACTTTTTTGTCTTAAATTTTTTTCTATGAAGTTGTCTAGTGCAGGTTTTGGTCAATGGGGACTTTTCCCTGCTGTAGTGAAAAAAATGCAGAGATGCAAGTGTAAAACTTCCAGAGATTGGTCACAAATGATACATGCACAACATTGGGCGTCTGTGACGGTGACATGTCTGCCTTGATGGTATGTTTTGGCCTAGTCACAGCGTAGGAAACCCATGAAAGTATCCTTACAGTCAACCAGATTTCTAGAGGATCTGGTCCTGAAACACCAGGAAATAGCTCAGTTCTTCACAGACCTCAGCGAGAGCGGCAGCAGGCCAAAAGTCATTGTGGCATGTAAATCAGAGGGAGCCTAAATTCAGTGAGTGCCTCAGAAAGTCTGTGAGCCTGATGGACTCCTGTGATACCTGCCAGCAGCCGGGCAATGTGAAATTACTTTATACTTTCAGGTATCTTTGAAATAGGAGGTCTTTGAAATGTGTCTTTTATGAGACCTCTGTGTAGCAGACATAAGATTACCTCTCTAATGGTGGCACATGTACTTCTATTGTGAAAATCAGACAAAGCAGGCAAATGACACCGAACTATGTAAGATAAATACTGTAAGCAGCTGTAATAGAACAATCACAAGCAATTTTAGAAATGAAGAGCAGTAAAAGGAAAGGGTAAGTCAGAGGATGCACACAGGGAAAATGCAAAACTGTGGATCATTTTCAGTCCTGTTATCTCTCATAATGTCTTTGCTCTTGAGTTCCCAAAACACATTCTCTACATTTGGAAATAATAAAGATAATAAAATATGGTTCTCCTATGATGAAAGGTTGGAGAATAATAAAATTGTAATGGGAGGGAGTTAAAAAAAAAGGGAGTTAATAAAATTGTAATGGGAGGGAGTTAAAAAAAAAAAAGGGAAAGAAAAATATTACAATTTTTTTGGCAATAGTTTCTAACTTATTGTGTAAGATTTCTAAAAAAGCCCCACACCTCTGCACTGTAGTCTCTCCTCAGGTAACTTTATTCATTGATTTTTTGCAGTTTCACAAGCAAGAAGAGGCATTGCAATCTTGTATTTGCTTC
Source organism: Tringa tobata (assembly GCA_033628505.1). Taxonomy (NCBI): domain Eukaryota; kingdom Metazoa; phylum Chordata; class Aves; order Charadriiformes; family Scolopacidae; genus Tringa; species Tringa tobata. The sequence goes on along the minus strand of JAHREE010000143.1, from coordinate 5,607,764 downwards.
AGTAATTGGATGGGAGAGAGGAAAGCAGTTAGTGAAATATATTTATTTATGCACTATTCCTCAATCTTCTGTCTGCTCTTTCATGTTTTTCTCCTTTTGGTCATTATGCACAGTAGAGTTAACCTAGAGAGTCTGCATCATCAAGAGCTTTTCAGAACTATAATGCATCACTAATAATGACACTGCCTATGTCTGTGGGTCATAAGGGCTCTGCAGAACTAGCCATCCGATACTCCACGCTACATTTGAAGAGATAATATTGTTCCTGTTGAAGGTTATCCTGCTGCCAAGCCAACTTCTAGGGAGGACGGGGAAGGAGAGGTGGTAGGTGGCATCTTCATTTTGGCTGGGAACTTTACTATTGAATTACAAGAGACAGTACATCACTGAAAAGCTATGATATTGAAATAAATAATTTGCAGTCTCTGTAGTATAGCAAACCTCGGATTTAACTGATATCTCTGACAGAGGAAGTTACTCTCTTTAGAAATGTTTAATAAGCACCAGATTGCTAACAACACATTTTCAACAATACAGGGAGGACTTAATTTTTACTTTTCTGTATTTTAATGTCTAACCCTCGTTTGACCTGCTTATGTAGAGTACATTTTTTGCTGTCCCTCTACATTACTTTGACTGCAGAGGTTAGAAGGATTGACCTCTGTAACTCCTGGCATACTTGAAAGTGAAAAAATTTAAAACAGAAGTAACAGGTATGAACCAAGGAGCCAAAGCCATGGTACCTTTGTCCAAGGTCAGCTACTACATCAAATGCAATGCAGGGCAGTTTTCTCTTGCAAGTAAGATGGCATTTTCATACACTTAATCAATCCACAATGGAGGATTGGGAAGTCTTCTGCTGGGGATTTTTAGGTTTGTATTCTTGACTTTAGAATAATAAACTTATTCTAAAGTTTATTATTTGGAGCTCTGACTGCTGGAAGGGGATATTCACTGTCTTCTTTGAGGCAGGGTCCCTGCTGTATATCATACTGTGCAATTAAAAGCTCTGAGGGTCATGCTGTCTGAGGGGAACTTTGACCAACACAATACAATTAATTCATTCAATACAATGGGTCTGGGGCTGGGATTCATCCTACAAGACTGTGGCAGTGGCTGAAATCCATATGTTGGGGACCATCACCATCAGGTCCCTCTGGAGACACCGGGGATAGTTGTATGCCTGCAGGAGGGAGATGCGCCAAGTCTGTGCGTACGGCAGCATTGCACAGTGAGATGCACAGGAATCATACACTCCTGGTAGAGGTACACCCTCAGTCTGCAAGCACCTGAGCCTGGTGACAGTCTGCCTTGATGCTGTGGCATAGTGTGAATGGAGGGATTAAAGATCAGGGAAAGGCAGAGGTCTGTAACATCATGAAAGGCAGGCAGTGAACAGGGAATGATTATTCTCTGCTTCATGCAATCCAAGCACTAGACACAGCAGCTTGAAGCAATGAAAGGGTGCGTTTTTTGACAACACACTAAATCACTGAACTCCCTGTTCCTGGCTGTTGTTGAGATCGGAAGTATCAGTGGGCTCTGGAGAGAACCAGACAGGTCTGTTGATGTCTAAGATAGGATGGTTCAGGTGCAAGCTCTAGCTGAGTAAATTTCTTGCTGGTTGCTAGAAAGATATACTGAGGGGAAGATCACTGTTTAAATGTCCTTTTTCTCAATGCATCATTAACAGCAAATGTTGAAGATATTTGTTAAGAGAAGAGCTAAACTTCCTATTTCTAATCCTGTGTGACATTTCTTACATTCTTAGGTATGATCAGCTTCTAGAAATTAATAGGGTGGTCCTTATCTCACACATTCAAGATAAGGTCCTCATCAGAGACTGATTATTGGTTTACTCAAAATGCCATTCCAAAGGCACCTAGTGCCTTCGATACATTTTTCTAGTATTAGTTCATGGATCATAAACCACAGTAATAGCGTCTATATGCTAATAATCACCAGTTGAAAGTGCATGTGTAGTTAACCCGGCATGGATTGCAACCATCCTCTGTTACCAGTGGTGGGCAACTGTTTTCATTTGCATCACTTGCCTTTCTTGGGTTTTATTTCTTTCTCTGTTATTTTCCTTTTCATTAGAAGTTGTTATTGTTGTTGTTGTTATTATCATTATATTTTATTTAAATTATTAAACTGTTTTTATCTCAATCCACAAGTTTTTACACTTTTACACTCCTGATTCTCTCCCCTCATCCTTCTGGGAGGCAGGGAGCGAGTGGCTGTGTGGGGCTTAGTTGCCAGCTGGGGTTAAACCACAGTCCCTTTGTAAAAAAAGCCTAAAGGAACGTGAAACAGGATTTGAATCCATTTCAGCTAGTGGGACTCTGCCTATCGTGTCTAGGAAGGGGCACTCTCACAGGGTGCTCAGTGAGCAGAAAACTACAAACCGCTTCTCTGCCTTGCTAGCATTCTCCTAGGCTGCTACTAAGTTGTTAACACAGAAGGAGGTTCTTCTGCTTGTTCAGAGCAAATCACTGAAGCTCTTTAAAATGCCAAATTGCTACACAATTATAGGATGCTATAGAAACCAGTGGGATTTACACTACTACACTAGAAGTGAACACTGAAATATGGCTGTTCTAAAATTAATTCATCTTTTTCTTTTCTTCAGATGCTAATAGTAACACCTAAAAATGTGTTGTATGTGCCAAGAAAAAAATTGCTATCTTTCTCACTGGAGTGTATGTTTGACCCAAGACAGGACTAGGCAGGATGTCCCCAAAAACAGTGAAATTTGCTATTTCAGAAGGCACAGCTTACCCTGTCCATGTGAGCTATTTTAAAGCCAGTGCAGGCATGAAGCAGTCTTGGCATTAAAGCAGCAATAAGAAAATGGTGTTACAGTGTTTGGCTTGTACAACCTTTCTACATTACCTAAAAATAACTAAGTAGCACATTTGGGAAACATTAGGCAGGATGTGCCTGCACAAGCTCATCATGTGCATAATATGTTTCCTGTGTGTACTTCCCGTATCTTTTCCTGAAAATGTAGCCTCTCTGGGACCAATTTTGAAGGTTTTTCAGGATTTTTTTTTTTTACTTTATTTTTTCCCTTTGCTAAGATATGTAAAAACCTGTCAGTCCCTGTGCAGCAGAAGGGTGTGATGTCCACGTGCGACTCAGCAGCAGAAAAACAGAGGGCTGTGCTCCCTCATTCCTTCCACTGCTATTCCCCTTGGTTCCACACCATGATCAAACCATGGCAGATTAGCAACAACAGGGGAGAAAAGCCCATTGCTCCCACCCACAGGCTCTAATAGGGCAACATGACAGTTTGTGTCTGGCTGGAAAAGAAACCCATCTGGTAGGTGATACTAAAACTCAAAGAGTTGCTCATTTGGTTTGGAAAAGCTTCCCTCCCTTTTTTTAATGACTCAAGATGCATTACGACAAGCAGGGCTAGATAACACACAATAATTGCTCCTAGTCGATGAATGGGAGGGTTTACTGAGGATTATTCAGTCCTAACTGCACAATCCCAGACCTCTTGGTCTTTTGAAGGATTCACAGCTCTTTCAAACCCAGCAGCGCTTTCCTCCAGCTCTAATACTCAGGGAGTATCGATGACTTTCTTCAGGTGTAAGGGCCCAAGAGAATCCAATAGCTATTTTTTGGGTTACATCTAGTTCATTTAAAACTGGTTAATCATCTCTTCTCAAGTGGATTTTATTTTATTTTTTCCTCCCCCTCCAGGTCATATCACAGAAGTAAAAGAGAAAACAGTTTTTCAAGTAAAGGGTTTGTTCCTGCAGCCTTTACTTTTACACAAGTCCTTTGGTAATCAAGGAAATAGAAACTGGAAGAAAAACACTTGACCAAAATATCCTGTCTCTTAGTGACCATAAGAAAAGCAAGTGAGCAAAATAAATTAACTTAAACAGGAAAGGAAAAGTTGCTCCACAGTCCAGTAAACCTGAGGGTATACATCTCCATTTTGTAAGAGGTTTTTCCTTTGACAAATGGCACACTATTTACAGACTCCTTCGACAGGTCTGCGCAAGGAAAAGTGGGAAGGTGAGCTGAGATTAACCCCTCCTTTGCCGGAGACTGGAGAATCTGTTTGCACTCAGCATCAGGGAATTTTGAAATTTACAAATTCGCATTCACTGGGCTTATTGCTGGCAATATTTGCAAATCTATCTCCTTTCCACAATTTCTCCTACACTGTAGAGTTTTCACCTTTAAACTTCATAATTCATCTGCCTATAAAGAAAAGAGACTGCTTACTTAAATTGTCTTCATCCTCCATGGTGGTTGCTCCAGGACTCAGGTACTTGAAGGGCGCAATGAAGGTTGACAGTATGCTTACTTTTTCTAGAAGAAAACAGAAAAAAAGAGACATATAAAATCAGTATTTTGTCAGTACATTCTGATCTAGTCCACATTTTTTCTCAGGCGAAAACCTCTTGCCAAGTCTGTTTCCTTTTTGTTTTCCCTGACTCTATAACCACAACAAAATTCACAAAACAGCAATACACTTCTTTCAGCTGGCACATGCAGATACCAAATGCGTGTCCCTTCTGGTTTCTGCCTCCGTGTAGTGCTCTTTTTCTGTGCTTCCCAGCATGGTGCCTGAGCACTTCAGAGCTGGCAATGCGGGAGGCTTGAGCAGGTCCAGCTGGGAACAGGGGAGGCAGTTGGTCCTGGGAGGAGGGACATGCAAACTGCTCTAATGGATGAGACCATCAGCTCACTTCCCCTTATGTCCTCTCCCTGACAGAGGCTGAACCAGAACTCTCAGAGAAAGCTCAAGTGTTGGTGGTACAAGAGACTACAAAATCTTCTATCCTAGAAATCGTTGATTTGATTTTTTTTGGAAAACCTTTATGGTGCACACAGGAAACTGTTACCCAAACAATATGAAACCTACTTGAAATCCTCCTTATTCACATCCATACTTAGTGCAGTTTCTTCTACCTGCAGTTTCTGTTTATCCTGCAGATAATAGATGACACAGATGTTTACTTCCAGTGCCATGATCAGCCTCTGCATTAGATCCTAGGACAGATTCAGCAAAGTAAGAACTGATACTGATTTACACCAGCTCAAAATTTGGCTCAGGATTTATCTATAGGGAAAAGTTGCTGTTAACTTAAACACTAGAAACAGGATTACATTGTTTTATTTAGTTTTTTAACTAGTTTACTTAGTTTGTTGCTTAGTTTGTTTAGGTTGAATTTTTCCTGACAATTTGCTGGGGACCACCATTAACAGAATGTCTACTTTAGCTAGCAGAAGACATGGAAATACACCTTACAGAGGTAATTCATAGCTTTGAAGGACTTAATTGCTTTCCTAAAGTACTTCTCTGCTTAGAAAGCCTCTGTTAGGTGGAAATGCTTGGAGTCCTGCACGTTGTGAACAACGCTGGGCTTTCATCCTGAGGCAGAAGCATCAAAACAAAGTGACACAGGAAAAATGATTTCCATGGGGACTTCCTTTACTGGTGAGAAAATATTTCTCTAAATTTCCTTAAACTACCTGACTGCTAATCTACCACTGGTCTGGATGGCATTCCAGATGAAGAGCTCTTAAACCTTTTTTAGCAGTGCATCTGTTAGCTTTTTGGCCTTGTTCTTCCTACATTTGCAAATAATCCTTGCTCTTGTTAAAGACTGTTATCAGAATCCATCAATGCAGATGTTTGTCCTTAGCGAGGTAACGCTACAGCTCAACTCTATTATGAGAAATCACAGCAAAAGCTGTGTATATACTTAACAAAGCTGCTCTTTGTTAAGTATATACAATAAACAGAATAAAGGATTGCCTGAAGAAAACCTTTTTTTGTCCAGAAACCCTTCAGCCCAGACTAATATATAACTAGAGTACAAATTAGCCTCCTTGAATTGCAGTTTCATTAAGGGATATTAGTGATGTCACAAACCAAAAGAATGAAGCTGTTTATGAACGCTTTAACCAACAGATTTTCTTAAGTGAATACTTTGATACCTTTTGCTAAGGCGTTGCTCACTGAGAAATGTGTTGTCTCTGTACAACACTATCTCAGTGCATGTGAGACTGTTGCGTTGTGATCAGGGTAAAGGCTGTTATTCACTCCTGACTTTTCCAACTGGTTTCTTTGATTAAAGTGAAAAAAGTGTAGACTTTTGGGACTGAATCCAAAAGCTACATTTGGTAAGGGGAACGCTTCAGATGATAGACGTAGGATCAGGGCAGCCCTTGGCTTCAGCACCAGCAATGACTGTTGTGTCTGGCTATTGAGATGTGGTGAGCTGAAGTCTACTCCGCCTGTGCCTGACTCCTGTCGGCTGTCAGACCTTCATGACTAACCCTCAAGACACTGGATGGATATTGTACACAAACTTAAAGCTTCTTCACTGAGAAAATGCTTTCACTTCTCGTGGCAAGTTAATTCATTCACCAAGCAATGAAGACCCATGCTTCCTCGCTGAGGTTGTTGACACCTACTCCTGCCACCAATCAAAAAGCAAACCCATGTAGTTTTATACTATACCATTGCTGGGTAAAGGAATATCCTATGATTGATCTTTCACTCCAACCCATTTTGTGTATGCAGTAGGCCAGATTTACAATGTGGATTTAAAATGGATCAAATTATTTTCCCTTTTGCCCTAAGGGACCCTTTAGCCATCTGAAGCTTTTTGTTACCGTTTCCCACCTGTCTCCAAAGACTTTGCCGATGCCTTTGCTTTTTGTGGCAGAGAAATGGGATGGCCTGAAAAATTTACTGCACTCTTAAAGCCACAATGGGTGGGCTCGTGTCAACCAAACTCAGGCAGGCCTTAATAACAGGATATCCTTCGATCAATACAGACGATAAAGATTATAATTGAATATTTCAATCCATTGGTTGGGCAATGGAAGATTTAGTGTGTGTCTGGAAGGAGGAAGAGGGCAGGGTTTTCAGTGGGCAGTGTAAGAGGGCTGTGGTATGCATGTAGCACAGATGAATTATCGAGCCTGTGGAGGAGGGGAAGGTAGATGTCAGGATAATTAAATGTAAGTGTTTACAGGGAGAGAATCTGGCTAGGTATAAAACTATTCATATGATTGTGCACTTCCATCTTTTGCATGTTATAGGCTACTACCATACATATACCATAGGATACTACTTCATCTTTATTGTCAACGGTGAAATTCAGTGTTATTCTGGTTTACCATTTCAGAAGAAGATTAGGACAATTGTGTATTCACACTTTGTGGTCCCTGTATATTTTAATGTCCATCACAATTAGTCTTATTTCCAGCAGTTTGATGAAATCTTAAGAATAAAGGACATAGCTGGATATGAAAAAACAGTTTCTCAGAGAAATACCTTTAAAGCTTAATTTCCCCCCCCAATCTCTTCTCCTTCTATGTTTGGTTTTTGTTGTTTTTTTTTTTTTTTCCAAAAAGAAGCAATGACAGGTAGCTCAAAATTAAAGCGGCTATTTTTACTTTATAGTTGTAAATCTGTTTGTCTGAGGTAACTATTTTTCAAAGCTATGAGAGAGAGTCTTAGAGGACAAAACAAGACATTTTGAAAACTCTTTTCTCCAGAAAGGCAGAATACATAACCCTACATTTATAAGGACCAATACAAGGAGCTATTATTCCTTGCATTACAATTGTACCACAGGTCTCTGATGACATGAAGGAGTGATTTCCTGAGGGCCTACACGGACACAAAGGAAGCTGTATTTACAGTGAAAATTGAGAGACAAAGACCAGGTATAGCGGGATTTATTTCTAGCCAGCCTGGAACACTACTGCAAGACAATAGCATCACATTTTATAGCATATTCACTATAAAAGCATCCTTCCAAGTGATGCAAACTGGAACTTTGTTCCAGTACCCTAAGCACAAAGATCACCATTTGTCCTGATGAGAAGTCCATTATAGGAAGAAACTTCACTGTCCTCTGTTTTGGGTAGAAAAGGATTTGAATTCATGCTTCTTAAATATATATGTTCCAAGAACAGCAAATAGTTAAAAAATAATCATGAACACTATTTTTATGGTAGCTATATAAATTATTTAAACGATTCAAAAAAATATTGGCCAAGATACGTTTTGTACGAAAACCAGAAAATTATTTAATCCAAATGACTGGCATGTAATGCAGTCAAGTTTCCACTAAAATCTGCCCTTTTAGTGAGTTTGCTCTTGCCCTGTGGATGCAGTCAGAAGACTGGTCAAAGGTCTCATAGATACACTTTTATTGTGAAGACAAAAATACACATATACAGCTGGAAAGAGCATTCATGCCCTTCATACCTCTCAGTATTTAGAGGGAACCAGACAATATGGCTTGATCATCAAACGTACTGAAGTTCTTTCACTGTCAATCACCTCAATAAAAGCAATGGGAAGCTCAACACTTTTAAAAATCAGGCCTTATATGTTGGACAAATTGTTTAGCGTTAAGAAGAGCAGACTGAGTGGGGTCATAACAACAGTCTTCAAATACATAAAAAGCTGCTGCATAGAAGAAAGGAGAAAACTGTATTCCATGTGCATTAACACAACCAGAAGTAATGGACTTAAATTGCACTAAGGAAAATTCACTTTAGACATTAAAAAAACCCTTCCTGCCATTAAGGATAGTACAGCAGTGGAATAGATTGTCTAGTGGGGAGGTTGAGGAGCCATTGGTGCTGAAGGGCTGTAGGAAGATGGTTGGTATCTGCAGGGTGTTGCGCCTGTCCTTGGGCCTGGGCCCATCCCTTACAGTCTCTCCTATCCCCCTGGACCCAAATAGAAAAACTTGTCCTGACCATGAGATCATGCAGCAGGCTCTAGCTCAAACTTGGAAAAATGAGTAGTATTTGCTTGTATTAGCTAATCTCTGAGCAGAAGCTTGTGGCATGCTCTTTTGCTTGGCAGTTAATGAGCGCTATTAATAATTGTTTTTTTTTTTAAATACAACTTCTGAACACAAGAAGGATTAGGCAGATGGCTACCAGTGGTTTGCCAGATCAGCGTTAGCAATGTTTTACTGAATTAGTTTCATTCTCATATTCTAATTGATTACCATAAGCTACTTTACTTGTCAGAGGTTTCTTAAATAATATTCTTTCAAAAACACAATGTGGACATTATAAACTAGTCCTAAATAATTTGGTTTGTTTGCATGCAGTATGAAATTACTCAGGAAGGGTCAGTTGTGAGGCAATAACGTAAACTCAGCATGCNCTGGACCCAAATAGAAAAACTTGTCCTGACCATGAGATCATGCAGCAGGCTCTAGCTCAAACTTGGAAAAATGAGTAGTATTTGCTTGTATTAGCTAATCTCTGAGCAGAAGCTTGTGGCATGCTCTTTTGCTTGGCAGTTAATGAGCGCTATTAATAATTGTTTTTTTTTTTAAATACAACTTCTGAACACAAGAAGGATTAGGCAGATGGCTACCAGTGGTTTGCCAGATCAGCGTTAGCAATGTTTTACTGAATTAGTTTCATTCTCATATTCTAATTGATTACCATAAGCTACTTTACTTGTCAGAGGTTTCTTAAATAATATTCTTTCAAAAACACAATGTGGACATTATAAACTAGTCCTAAATAATTTGGTTTGTTTGCATGCAGTATGAAATTACTCAGGAAGGGTCAGTTGTGAGGCAATAACGTAAACTCAGCATGCAAAAACTCTTGAAAAAAACACTTGATTTTTATTTCTCTAAAACAGTATTTGCAGCTATTCAAATAGCTACATTTTTACAGTCATCTTAACCTTGAATTTTTTTAAAGGTGGGATATAGAGAGGGAAGAGAGCTTGCACATCAGGAGATGATTCTCTATCTTCCTTCTCATATCTTAGTCAGTTCAGGCTTGGGCTGACAGTGATTGACCGGATGAGGGGATTCTTTACACAAAAGAAAAATATGGCAAATTTGCTGGGAAAACAGCAATATCTTTAAACCACAGCACTTACTGAGAAGGGCTCACAGTCTTCTAAATTATGGCTTGTGCAGCCACCATGCTGCATCATTTAGTTTAAGCAGCCAGTTTCCAGATAGCGATTTACTTGCTTGGTGTCAGAATCAGCTTTTACAGCTGAATTTGAGAACCAGCCATTGAGCCATGAGTTACAGAGTGTGCAGAGCTGCAGTGGAATTGCCCAAGTGCTTTTGGCTTCACAGACAAGTGGGAAGGCTCCGTGCAATGCTCTTTCATACCCAGGCTGACGAAGCTGTGCTGGGGTGCCTGTGAGCGACCACCGCGGTACCAGCGTGGCTGGGAGGACTGTCTCTGTCCATCCCTTCTAGCTGTGTTCAAGTTAGAAGGATGGCTGCCCTAAACACCTTCAGATGGCTCGTGGTCCTGTACGGATGCAGCAGCAGCTTTGGCACGGCTGTGTGCCTGGTGCAGGAGTTCCAGCTTGATGCCTTGCATTGCACGTGATAAATTCAAGCCCACATATATTTGCAAGGGTCTATTAACACATACCCATTCCTCCTTGGTTTGTGTTTTGTTCTCTTACTCCTACACTGGGAGATCTGAAGGTGAAGCTTTGCTGGCAACATGAGCCCTTGAGAGCTGTTGGTCAATGCAACTGGAGCAGCACATCTAACTTAGCAGTCCAAGGGGGAAAAAAAAAGCCTGTTTACTGGAGGATATGAAAGGGTTAAAATATGTGGGACTGTTTCTGTCTGTCTGCATGCTGCTTGGCATCCCTGGGAGTGTGGCCTCTAAGGTGGACAGTTACTAAAGATCTGCTTTTTATAATTGGTTTTCAGTCCAAGGCATTTGCTGTGATATCCCACCCTGGCCCACGTGGGAATAGGGAGGAAAGCTTTTCTTGGAGGTAGCAGAGGAATACGCAGAGAGAAAAACCTTCTGGTTGAATAAGATTTTTGCCTGGAACATCTTTCTTAAAAGCAGGGAGACAAGGGAATATTCAGATTAAGGAATTTAGGTTTTTAAAGGAAAAAAATATGTATTCAGCATCAACGGTTTTGTTCTCTGCTTTCAGCAGGGACCTTAAAATGAAGATGTAAAATATCCGAATGCATTTTTTCTTTTCTAATAACCAAAGGGACGACAAAACCAGAGAACACTTGGATAGTCAGTGTTTCAGGCAAAGGCTTTCAGCTGCATGAGGCAGATTGTGCTTTGAGTTAGAAGTCAGAGGTGCGAACCTAGAGCCACGAAGTCCTCTCCTGAAACAGGGGAACAAGCTGCTCAGGATGATGCAGTGCCCACACACAGAAGCACCTGTCCCTGTGCCTCTCCTGGAAGGAGATCGTGGCTTGCCCAGTGCAGAGGTCTGCTGTAAATAGACCTACTTGTTGCCTTTATTGTTTATTTATCTAGTTCTTGGGGCAGAGAATATCTTTCTGCTCTATTGTTGTTCAGTGCTTAGCACAATAGGATCCTTGTCCAAGATGAGAGCTCTGAAATGCCATTATATTAAATAGCAATAACAGTTTATGGTGTTATGATACTGCAGAGAACGTTGAATGTGAAACATCAGTTAGCTCAGGGGGCTGGCAACTGGACGAATCCTTTTACCTCTGCGCATCCTGTTCTGGATGTTTTCTGACCCAGAACAGCTACCTTTGGAAAGCTTTTGGGGAATATATGTGAAATCTTTTGCCAATAATGATCCAACCCCTCCCATGCAGCTGCAGGTTCATGCTCTGCTCTGGCCACTCTGTAGCCTTGCATCCCACCAGGGTCTCCACACACGGCATGCTCATTTACTACCAGGTCAAAGTAACTTTTAGTTTAACACTTAGGAAGCAGAAAGGGCCAGCAATAAAGCCATGCATATCATTTGTATGGATCCATCCAATATAATTTGAGATATGGGATATATCCTCTGCGATATGTTTAATTGATCACATCAGGGGCCTTAGCCAATGTATGCAGCATCTGCAACATTATTTCTTTCCACAGTGACATGTCCCACAGCTCTCTTCAACTCCCTTTCCAGAATGAATATAGTAGGTTTTACCTGCAGTTTCACTGTATGAATGTAAATAGGTGTTTGAGTAGACAAATCTCAGGGGATGTACTTCAGTGCTCCCTAACAGCCCACTCCAAGCTCCTTTACCGTGAAAGACCATTTACAGAATGAAACATGTTGTGTTGCAAAATATTAGTTTCTTATTACTTCTAGTAAAGAGCAAAGTAAGTAAAAACACAAGGTGGTTGATGGATTTTTTATAAGAAAGGCAATGCGTATGTGTGTTATTCTATATTAGATTCCACAGAAATCAATCTGAAATCTAGTTCAGCCTAGTAAAATTAGATCTAAAACTATTTAATTTTGTTGGAAGAGTGTTTTTCTCTCCTGATGCCTTGCTTGAGGACATACAGAGATAAAAACTCTTGAGTTATTATCAGTCTATGTGCACCTCTGTCTGCCTGTGGACTGTACTATATTATGTATTTTCTAAGTGATCTAGCTGTGGCTTGGAGATGGCAGTTTAAAAATTACGTCTTGTCAAGCTTCTAATGCTATTTGAACATTCATTTTGGAAATATTTTTATTTTGCATTCTATAAGCTGTGACAGGTTTTTGTTTTTTTGTTTTTTTGTTTTTTTTTTTTTTCTTTTTTCTTTTTTTCCCTCCCTTTTTTGGATATCATTACTTTAGAAAACAGAAGCACAAAAGAGAGTAATTGCATAGAAACCATCAGACCCCAGCTCTGTGTGCTGAAGTTTTGCAATGGAGACCATAAAAATGGCCAGTGGATTTATTAAGCATATAATAAATCTGTGTGATTAACAATACCTACGACTGTTTGATTGTATGCCAGCTGCATATCAAACAGTATTATCGAAGAGCATCTGTCTACACATTTTAAGGCAAACTGAAGGGCTTCTTCAGTCACATGGGAAACTAGTTTGGCCAGCATTAAGGTAAACAGGCTAATTTGTCATTAGGCTGCAGCTACATACAAGTCTGCACTACTTAAGGAGACCTAGCTAAACTGGGACAGAAAAGGATATGAAAATGCTCAATTTGGCTTAAGAGAGGTTTGCCCATCACTAATTTAAACCCTTTAACTAAATGATGACTATATAAAACATAACTGGTCTATGCCAAAGTAAAACTACCAAAGTTAGCAAAGGTATTTAAAAGGATGCCTGGATCCATCAGAGGTGAGGTTGGGGAAGCAAAGCAGCTGCCTGCACAGGCAGTACTACAGACTTAGAGTCTTAGGACTCTGCATGCAGAAGGACACGGAGTATGCAAAGCTCTGTGCTTCACTACCTCATTTTGAAAGTTTTTGCCACCTTCTGAAACCAGCTGTCCACTTGGGTACAAGAAGTCTGAGGTGGGGCTGAACTGCTAAAGCCAAACTTCAGTTCTCCAAGCTCTGAGTCTCCAAGCTCAGCCACCATCTGCTGTAAAGAGGGGCTTAGGAGAAACTGATGTCCCTTTATCTTCTGAGAGGAAGCATCAATATGGACACGTACAGACAAATGCCTTCTGAGCTATGTACAATAAATCCCTCTTAGAGGGTACAAGAGATCCCTCTCTACTGGGGGCCTGGACTATTGATTTGGACTAAAAGACTGACTTGTAGCTGTCCTAAGTTAGAAGACATGATTTTTACCCTGCCTTGACAGGAAGTCTTGACCTGTATTCTGGTGGGTGCTATCACTGCCTGTCGCTGGATCACACGGTGCAGAGGAAGACCTCCCTCTTCCCTGAGTGGTGCAGCCCCAGCACAAAGGCTTGGCCATTGACAGATTTTCTTGATACTGTTTCAGTCCTTGATCTTCACATCGGTTTGGGTAACAAACTGGCTTGGTTGCCACTGAAGAAGGGATCAGGATTCCTTTATACTCACAGACCTCACGCTAAGGCTACTCAAGGAATTGCAAACATTAGGAGTTATTGCACATGGAGAAACTATAAGAAGATGTTTGTACGGGTGCAATGTACACAAACAGCTAAGTATTTCTTTTACACTTTACAAGATGGTAGTTTCACCGTATAATGTGCAGATCACCTAACATGGGCATAATGAAGTGCTTCACCTCAACACAAACCGCTCTCTTAGTTCTTCTAAGATGTCATTCTCCAGCCTGCAGTAATGCCTACAGATGGACATACAGATATAACTGTTCATCTCCCCTCCATAATGTGAAACAGTCCCAGCCAAGGGCAGACACCGCCAGCGAGCCTGTCAGCGCTCCTCTTTGAGCTGTAACCTTCTCCTTCCCAAACTGAATACCTGCTTAAACATTAGGAAACGAATGACCTACATCAAAAAGGTCCAGTCAGCAATTAGTGGTGAAAGGCTTTGTTTAATCTGCTCTCTGTTCATCTACTCTAAGCCAGCCAAGTATGACCTCTCTCTCTTGTACTTCAATAATAATGCACATTTAACCTGAATCCTGCCCTGTTTTATCCTTTATAACATGAGGCAGTCTTGTGTTAACCAATCTGTGTGTGGGCAGAAAGTTAAAGGCACTACCGTAATAATTTAGGAATGCTTTTACTGAGATACATGTGCTTATTTAGAGCAAACAATTAACTCCAAATGATATAAGAGGGCTGAGATTTACATGGTTTTCTCAGACAAGATGGTACTGACAGAAGTCAGGTCTGCTAATTGAGCCAGTTATTTAAGTATTTAGGCACTTAAAGTCCTATTTGCCTCTGTAGGAGCTGAGACAGCTAAAAGGAGTTAGGGGCTGCCCTGGGGCTGTCCCAGGTGTTGCTGGTATTTCAGTACCATTTACTACAAAGCAACTGCTCTAATGTCACCTATTAAGGAATGAGCTTTTAATATTTATTAAGCTTTCCCTCACAGCTTGCACTGAGTCTGAAAGCTCCAGGTTCATCATTGCTACTTTGTTAGTATTTTCTTTTTACCTTTTCAGTCTTTAGTTAATCACAGCACAAATGGCTTTGAATCTAACCCTCAATTAAGAGTGGTGACAGAGGAAAAGTTGGCTAAAGCTTTACAAAGAAGGCTAAGTTTTCAGAGTGATGCAAAGGAAACTTGACACCTGACTCCCATCAACAATAATAATGGGGGCTATGCATCTAACTCTTTCTGCATTGTGCTGACATTGTACCCTTGAATGTTAGTACAGTCCAATAATTCTCCAAAGATGAGGCAGCTTATTTTCTCTGCCATTGCTGCTTTGCTGGCATTTTTATGGCATTCCCAGAAGTACTACCTGTCAGAGTTAGTACTTCCAAGGATGGCATTGCTTTGGGGTGATTGAGGATTGATGTAATTAAAGAGAAGGCAGTCTACTGCTTGCCTGTGGGTATTTTATATCAAGCGTTTCACTGCACAGCTACGATTGATGATTTAAATGATGACAAAGTTGGGCTGCTTTGTATGTGGAACAGTGATTTGAACTGGGAGTTCAGGGATGTGAGTCCATTCTGAGAATGCTGCAGACACAGAGCTTTCTAGGAAAACTGCAACCTTCTTATGAGCAATTTAATAACCCTACTGCAAAATCCCAGAGGTGGGTGACAGAAAGGGAGTAGTCCCAGTCTCAGCTAGGGACAAGAAAGATTATTATTTGGGAATTATTTGGAAAGGAATAGAAAAAAAAAAGTATATAATATCACATCATTGAATAAATCCATTGGGTGCAGTTGTTGCCTTAAGTGGGATTATCCGATTAAATCTACACATGCTTTTGTACATATCCACAGCTGGAGCAGTCACTGTAGACTTTCTTGATAGTCAGTGAACACTTACTCAATATAGCCTGTGGCATTAGAGTACATTAATTTTGTCCTAAAGTAAGTATGTACTACTCCTGTTTTGTGACTTGACCACATTAAAAACCATGTGATATCAGACATATTATTATCTCAGTGTTTGCTCCTTAATAAACTGGTGAAATGGTAAAATCTGACAAGAAAGCTGCTCTTTAACACTGCAGAGAGAGTTTGATAAGGATGGTCTGGGTACATAAAACTGCTCTTTGTGCAGAAAGAAGAAGAATCTTATTCTTCCCTGCTATAATGTCCATAAACTCCAATTACATTTATAACTTTGCATTAAATTAAATATGTTATTTTACACAAGCACTTTAAAAGTCTACTAAATATCCAATAACAGTTTTCTTTATTCCCTAGTTAGCAGCTGCCATGGTGGCAGGACTCGCACAAGAACGAAAGTGATTTAGTGCATTGATTTGCAGTTGGCACAGCCCTCTGTTCTCAAACTGAACTGATTAGCTTTGCAGGAAAGTGCCATTTACTTTTTATCGCATTTCTTTTCTGCTCATCTCCCTTCGGTGGCTGCCAAGAGGAACAGCAGAACTGTAACCTCCTGAGCAGGTTGCTTACTTTCTTCAGCTCCAAAGTCTGCAATTCTGAGGACTAAACTGTCTGGATGGTGCTGCAGCATCAATATACATGCCAGGGCTACTGCTTTGATACTCTGAAAACAGGTCCCAGCAAGCTCTTTCAGACTATTTCTACACAAAATTAACCCCAAAAAGGTAACCAAAGTCCCATCTTAACCAGGATTTTAGGGTTTTTTTCACCATTTGCCAGAAAAGCTAATAGGACACTAAGGCATAATATCTAGCTGGGAAGATTTCTCCTGAGTATGTCACTTTTGCTTCATAGACTGACCCTAGGGCTTGCCTTCTACTACATAACATTTGGAGGACTGTGTATACACTTCTGCACCTCTGATCTTCTGTGTATTGAAGCTGCTAGGGAAACTCTTGATTCACCAGTTAAAAGTAAAGATTTTCTGCAGCACAGAATGACTAGCAGCTACAGTAAAAACAGTAGGAGTCATTGAATTAGCAATTATTTTCCCTTGAAGACCAATTCATGACAGAAGTTCAGTTTGCTTTGGGTAAGACTCCATAATTTCACGGGTCAGATTGTCAGCTGGAGTGAGTCTGTGTGGCTTTATTGAAGTCCACGAACATACAGAGTCATACCAGCTGAGGTCAGTGGAATAACACCATTTCAAACCAGTTAAGGATCTGATCCCATAAACTTATCATGACTATTCAGTCTCATTAGTCCTTCACAGTTCTCATGCAAACTGGTCAAAAATTCCACAAAGTCAAAGCTTCTCAGAGTTGTTAGATATTTCTGAGTCTGTTTTTACTGAGAAATAAGATGAAAAAATAGGAATGGGTGGGAGGTTGAAAACCATGGTTCAGAGTTATTTCTGGAAACAAAGATGAAAAGATAAAGAGAGAAGAGAGAATTTCCTTCCTACTTTCTAGCTGAAATTCACTCTTAATAATATTAATCCTTTTGGAGTCTTTACAGTTAGCAGAGATGAAGAGGCTAATCTCTGCCTCTTCTACTCTGGAGGCTCCATTAGTTCTACTAAATAGCTGGTGCAGCACCAGAGAAAGAAGTACACATGCATTTACCTCCCTTCTCCTTTGATCTCAGCAAGAGATTATAAAACAGCTCCTATGCTCAGTTCTTTCATTTTAAAATGCAAAAGCAATCTGAAACTTTCTTCCCTCTGGCACAGGAAATCCTGGTGAGGAGAGGGCCGCTTTACTTGAAAATGTATAGCTCACACTCTTCAAATGTATCTAACTCCATTAGTCATGTGAATTCAGTATATTTTATTCCGTCTTATGAGCTATCTTCCCTCTTTCTACAACAACAAAGAAAATCCTCTTTTCTGGTAAAGAAGGAGTTATTTGAACACCACTGATTCAAAAGACCATGGTATCTGCCATAGCTCCTAACAAACAAGGAATGTGCTGATGGGTAACATGACTACAGTCCTCTCCTAAACCACCAGAAAATAAAAGCTACTTCTTTACAGGACTTATATTACTGCAGATGTGGGTATACTCACTGTCAGCAAAACCTTACTCTTTTGGTGCTATATACCATTTATTCTGCCACTGGTGTCAATCTCTAATGACCATGAGTTAAATTCTAGGATAAGATGACTCGTGCCTTAAACTCCACTGATTACAAAGGGAAACTTATGTGACTGGCTCAGATATAGAGGCAAACATTTGGTCTGATGAAACTAACGTCATATGTCTGGTCATCTGCAGACCTCTCATGCTTGCTTTCGTGAAATGTCCTCCTTAGCTTGCATCTGGGTTTTCTTCCTGTGGATATGCAGGCACAAGGTGGCAGAAGAAGGGGAAATAATGGCACCATATTGTAGGCACAATGTGGTGTCTGAAGGTGGTTAAGACTCATACCTGTAGTTGGATAGTATAGAAATATAGATAGAGGCACAAGGTTGTGGCCTCCAAAGCGGCACCTCTAAACCTGCATCAGAGCCTAAAAGACTTAGGTTTGGAGAGCATCAGATATCTTGAAAAGGGGCACACAGGTTACAGGTTTTTGATTCAAGTAGTAAGTAGTAAACACTGAAGATTAGAGTATATCCTAAATACCTCTTCAGGGATTGGAAGGGTTGCTTAGGGTAACTGGGAAGGACCTCTTCTGTTTGGGACTTCTTCCTGAGGACTGATATCCAGGCCCTGCATTTCAAACTAAGAGGAAGCAAGAGCAGGGATCATGTCTTTTAAGAGACGGGGTAGCTGGAGGATGGCAGTGAAGGGAGGGCCCGTTACCCCATGAGACACAGTTACTGCATTTACCCAGAGCAGCACTGTGGCAGGGCTGGAGACTGGGACTAATGGCCCCAGGGGAGGCTGAAATGGGGTCCTGGGCTGTGGGCAGGGTTGGGGGGAGGACATCATTGCCCTGATAATCAGCAGACTTTTAATAAAATCTGGTTACCTGCACATACAGTTAATTTTCTATGTATATTTTAATGCTCTTTTATACATATTTTAACCTTTAAATTAGACCAGTCAGTTTTCAATGTAGGAAAAATAATGATGAACATTTAACAGTAATACTGCTCTTCCCCACTGCAAATTACAGCAGGCACTAATCCACCCAAAATACCAGTCCTTGCAGTAATCATACACTTAATGACCGCGTTCACCGAGGCCTCGCTTGACTTCCAATCCCATTGATTAAAATATGCTGGGTCCTGATACACAGCAAAGACACTGCAAACTACCACCGTGTGACTTCTCCTGTGACCACCTTGCAGCAGACCCTGCAGTGCAGGGACCTGACACGGGGCTCATCTGAGCAAACCCCTGATGAAGCCAGCCTGCAGCACGACCTCCTGCAGGGCAGATGGTTTATTCCTCACGCTACCATATGTAAATGCTAGGTCAGTAGAGCAAAACAATACTTATACCCTCATTTCTTCAGTACAAGAAATAGTCTGTGCACTGATTTGTTCAGTTTTGTAGTATTCTTGTTCAAATTCTGAATCCAGGACACTGCAATGTATTTGGAGTTATGGGGGTCACATCTGTAGTGGCAGGGCTAAAGACCAAGACATCGCAACCATATTTATTAACTTTTCCAAGGCATTGGATTGTCCAGGACCATTCTGAGTGTCCAGGAGCACTCGTGCTAAGAAAATTGAAACACTTTGGCCTTGGCTGAGCTTCAGCGGAAGGATTTGCTTCATATTTGTTAACAAAAGAGAGAAAGAGACAGAGGGGAAGAAAGAAAAGATGGCAATTTGTCTCCAGAAGTAGCCACACAGTAAATCTCCAGTGAACAGTGTTTTATGGGAGAAAGTCTGTTTCCACTATTCTGCTTCCAGACTTTATAGATGGTTTTCAGGATAAATGCAATTGGCTAATGCTGATGATTTAAATGCAAACAATCCTATTTTTCGTTTCCTCAGCCCTGAGTGACAAAACTTTGGAGTTGTAATGTGACCTCTGCCACTTCCACAAATGACTTACTAGCGAAAAAATGAACTTGTTCAATTCAAAAAGAAATGGAGAAAAACAAAGCCATATCTTCCCCCTAAAGGGACAAGAAGAACATAAAGTCATGCTCCATACGGCCCTGATACTGTAAGGTGGTTCAGGCTGTAGATTGAGGTCTGTGTCATTGATATATGTAGTGCTTGGGATCTGTCTAGCATGTCTACTGCTGAGAAGTGATTTGTACCTAATTTGCTCAGTGGTTTTAATAATTTTTTTTCTGTTGTATCAGACTTTGATTTTTCCAGATATACTTGTCAGTAGAATTTGCTCAAATGCATTTTGTAAACATACATCAGCCTATGCAAACTATTTGTTTTGACTGTTCACTACTCATGCTGTGTAACCAGCCACCTAAGGCAAACTGCAGTTTTCCAGAGCTTTTGCAGATGACTGATCCTTGAAGGCCCCTGAACTGTTTTGCAAATCTCTACTGTAATCTGTCTCCAGTCACCCAATAAGGTTACCAAAAGCTATTTCTCAGTCACATAACAAGGGTCACTATCTGTTGACTCTTAACAGATATGCTTAGAGTCCTGACAGAAATGAAAACAATGACAGAGTGATTTGCACACACAAAATAAGTTGGAAAAAGAACACTTTTGTGATTCTTTTTAATCCAAATATATTTAAAATGTATAATGTATCTCTTTATAAGCTAATAACAAATACAAATCCTAGCTTGCAGAATTCTTCATAGAGAAATAAATACAATAAAATGTCTATTCTAATATTGATACATATTAGGCCTTGACTTGGTATAACCTATCTCTAATCAGGCTGCTGAAGAGGTCTGGAGGTCTGGACTACCTCTCTAGTTTGAATTCATTGGGTAAAATTATATCGATACCTCATGGTTTTTTTACCATGTAAAAAGAGATGTGATTTCTGTTCCTAATGAATGGCATTGGACCTTTCCTAGTGAATAAAAACAGAGAACCTCTCAAGACTAAACTATAACAAATCTTTTGTCTGGGCAACTTGATGCTTAGCCCAGTAATGGCTAAGGTTAGATGAGACGAACCCCACTTTGACTGTCTTGACTTGTAACGACTGCCAGCGCCAGGCTGTTAAAAGAAGACTGTTGGATTAGCGCAGAAGTAATAACTCTGCCTTCATCTACAGAATCCCCTATGGAACAACGATGTTGTTTTTATGGTTAGTTAGCATGGCTTTCAGGAATGAGCTGCAGAAGAAATCTGACTGCTAATGACACAACTGTGGGCAAAGGTGCAACAGCGTTCAGAGTGC
Organism: Tringa tobata; assembly: GCA_033628505.1. Classification (NCBI taxonomy): domain Eukaryota; kingdom Metazoa; phylum Chordata; class Aves; order Charadriiformes; family Scolopacidae; genus Tringa; species Tringa tobata. Next base: position 5,586,776 of record JAHREE010000143.1, on the reverse strand, counting down.
AACAGAACAGGGCTCCCGAACGTGCGTCATTCACCACAGCTCCATGTATTATCTGAGTGAAGTCCTAGGCAACCTGTTGGGGCCACATTTATTTCTGATAACCTAGTTAGAAACATATGTTACAGATCAGAATATTTTGCATTTTTTAATGTCCAGACTGGGGTCGCACCCAGAGGCTTCCAGCCTCTTGTAAATGACAACCTCTGACTCGGAGTGAGCCTAACCCAAAATACCTTGTTATGACTCCTTGTGCCAACATCATTACATGTGGCATAATTAAAAGAAAATAAAGATATCTGACCTCAAATAGGCAGCATGTATTTTTAAGTATAGAGGAAGGTCATTCAGCACTGTTATTTTGAGGACTCTGCTGACAGAGGCATTTCTGTAACATTCTAATTTCAATGCTACTATCTATAGCCCTTTGTGGAGATTTGTCCTTTCAATGTGCACTGTTGTCAATGAAAAGATACTGTAAGCTGGTTTCAAGGTGTGACTCGGAAAAAGCTGGCAAAAAGATGCTCTGAAATTTTCTAAGCCATGCTGCATATCTTCAGTTTTAATGGTTATGCATGCAAATCTTACAGTTTTGAAAATCTCTTCCATAAGCTGCCTCCCACCTACAAATGTGAGCCAAAGTCATCCAAAGAGGTTTTAGCACATGACAACAATGATTATCAACTCTTGTGGACATCCCTGGAGCTCTGCTATGGATGATGTCTATGAGAGAGTGTACATATGCATCATTTTGGCATGCCTACATGTAAATATTTACAGGAACCTTTGTGGTTTTCTAAACACAGGCATTGAGTTTGTAAATCATAGCTTCCAAACACCTAAACACATACAGAAGCAACCTACACCTCACACTTTTTGGCATCAGCTAAGATACTCGTGTTTGAAACAGGGTTTCCTATGTCCAAGAGAAAATCTTTCTATTTGTTTTAAAGTGGAAAGCTTGGCAGACTCGCAGGTTTTAAAGGCCATTATGAGTAGGTTTGTAGAAGAGAAACAAGGCCCTTACAGAGATCTGGAGGGAGGTAGATCTGGATGAATGGTGGCTTTATAAGGAGTAGCACAGAATATAAGTTTAGAAAGACATACCATTTTGATTTACACAACTACCCCTGATATTGCCTGCACGACCATCAGAAGAATGGGATTTTCTGGCTCACAAGGATGATTTTCATTTTGAAGGTCTGCTCTAAAGTATTATTGAAAAAGCAAACTATATCATAGCTTCTCCCCAAACAATATAGAACCAGGAAAGGGAAGGTTTCCTTCCACTCTTCCCTCTTTCTTACATGCTGCCCAGCTCTGACAGGCTGCTCAGGAGGACAATGGGGATTTACTGTTTGCTCAGTGGCACACACAAAAAAAGGCATTGAAATAAAAAGTCCTCATGTAAATAATTACATCAATTTTGCAATCAACCAGAAAACAAACAAACAAAAACCAATGAGGTCAACACCGACTGTGCTAATCTTGTGAATGCTCTGTATAATTAAAACAATTTCACCTTGAAATCTGGCATTAATTACAATATGGAGCACCTCCAGGCCTCAGCATTTTAGTTTGTTTTTACGGACCTAGTTAGAAGAGAGGTTTGTACATGGAGTATTTACTAGTCCTTTTGTTTATGATCCATTTAGCAATTATTTTACACAATCTATTTGCTGCATATTAGTTGTTGCTTCTGTCTGTTGCCACACCTGTATGACTTAGGAAATGACACAATGCATCTCACTTGGCAGCAGAATTCTTCACAAATCATTGAGACCAATGTACCAGTAAAAACCCAAGTAAATCCCACATCTGTGTTTGCATTTAATGCACACAGCATTGAAGACATCTACTGCTGTTGTCCTCCAGACAGTGATAGGACAAAATATTTAACACAGTTTTCAATTTCCGACACTAGTGATTTGATTTTCCCACCTTCACATGGGGGCTCACTTTACTAGAGAAGTCTAAAAACATCCCGAAAAACATATTTTTCTGGAAATCAATTTGTATAAATCAAAAAGGAGGCACCAAAACTTACACACAAACCCCTCAGCTTTGCCCTTGATTTTAACAGGGAAAATGGATCTCAACTTCAAACTTTTGGAAAATGCAAATCTTATTTTAAACTTTAGCCCTTACACATTTAATTGGGTAATTCAAGCTTCTTACTCAAAATCTAGTCTGATTCTACTCCCAGTCTGATTCCTGATTTAGATTTAGGTTTTTTACTTGGGACTAGTGTTAATTTAAATCCTGAATATTTATTCAGTTGCCTTCCTTGTTCTAACATCAAGCAGTTTCACTTAAAGAGATTTGTACTTGAAATGTATGCGTTCAGCACCGGTACTGTTAAATTAATAGTGATGTATATGTGTTTGTAGGCACAGTGACCTTTATTAGCTTCTCATTATGTTCGAAAATAGTTCTTGTTATCTGACTGAATGAATTATGTTGAGCATTGTTATGGCTCAGATAACCTATTGAAACTAGTTATTTTTCATCGTATGTTAAATGTTAAAACTAACAAGCAGTTAGTTAAGCATTACACTGGAGACTATCATCATGTCTTACATCTCGGAACACGCACTTTTAAAACTGCTCAGATTAAAGATGAATCAAAGCGCTTCAGCTTCAGGGATAGGACTGGAGGTGCACATCCCTACAGACAGAACTGGAGTATAAAATCCAACACAAATTGCTTTTAAAATTTAATAATTCACAAAATCTATGGTTAAGCATAGCCTGGCGGGGGCAGATAAGTAAAATAAATACTGCAAAGTCAATTTTTAATAATCTGTGGCATGAAATTTAAGCACAAGAGAAAACATTTCACAATCAAGTCAGAAGCTTTCTGTAAATGATCAAATGAGAATTTTAAACCCCCTCACCTACCAATGCAGAATACATCCAGTTTATCCTTTAGTCCACACTGCATATTCCTAGATTTCTTTGTTTAAATGCCTTTTATTTCTAATAGAGCCTTTGTTGTAACCCCTTTTTAGAACTAGATTTATTTACAGCATCAGAATACTGGCAGATACTGGAGCCCTCTTATTTGATGGTGAATTGGCGCATCACATGCAGTCACAGGAAATAATGAAATTAGTTCCTGTGCTAGTCTGGTAACAAGTGGTCTGGTATATTTATCTAATTATTGAGACAACACATTTACAACTGAAGGGATTTTGTTATAAGAGGTTTATAAAACTCTGATTTAGGCTGATCTTCAGCTTCTTAATGCCAAGTAAAAACTGGCCTTCAAGCAACATTTTTGTATGATGAAGAAAAAAACCCCAGATGGATTATGACAAGTCCGTGTCGTCCTAAAAGAGGAATCAAAATGAAAAGCTGGGAAAATTAAATGGCAAGGATAATATATATACACACACTCGTTCGGGGGGGGAGAGAGAGAAAATGTGAAGATTTGTACATATTTTATGCATCTGGAATCAGTATGCTATCATGCTGTTTATGCTAAGAGGTGTACCATCTGCAAGGAATAAAGAAAAGGAAGAGATTATATTATATTATGGGAAAATCATATTTTGACTTTATTATTACGGTTGTGGCTATTTTATGAAAAGGAGGTGGATTAATAATTGTCTAACCAACCAAAAAAGAAAGAGAAAGCCAAATGGATTTTTCAGAGAAACAGATTATTTCTCATGCAATAATAAGGGGTTTGTGCAATAGAGCAGAAGGAGGAAGAGAGGGCAGTGACACAAAAGGGAGACAGAGTCTCATGGCAGGAGAGAGAAGAGAGCCTGGATAGCTGTAAGGCTGAGGCTGAGCACGTGTCAGTGGCCGTAAAAAATGCACCCAGTGAGAAAAGAGGTCCTCTGGTGTCCTGGACTTCTGGCAAGAGGGTTCCAATGAGCCACAAGACTTGGCTGCTTGCCTCCTCAGCACAGCTGCCTCCTGGGGTGCTCTGGACATGGGCAGAGGAAAGGCAGGACAAGTGGTGGCTGCAATGCAATCCTCGGTGCTGAGAGGACATCCTGCAGCCAGGGGTCATGAGGGCTGGGATGTGGGCTGGGGTGGCTACATCCTCTCACATCCCTGTGTGAGGTCCAGTGCTGATGTGGAGAGGGAGCAGGGCTGATCAGGACACAGAGGATGATGACACGGGGAGACAAAAGGGGGTCCCTTATTTGTAAGCTGTTGGGAAATTATTTTCTGGCAGGAAGCTATAGGGAAAACACACAGCATTTCAGGCTAAGGAAAAACAGCTAAAAGCAGGTAAAGCTCAACCCTGCACAGAGGGTCTGGATCAGACCTCCTGCTCCTTTCATTTGCACTCCCTCATTATGGATATGTGGCATACGCTATTGTACCTCTCCCCCCACCTCCTGCTCCTGCTCCAGCCCAGTGGCTTTTTGTTCTGAATGGAAGGACAACCCTCACAAAGGGCCTTTTTCCTGAGAGATATTGGTTTCATTTACAGTGGGCTAGAAATGCATGTGCTGCAGTGCCCTGGGCCTTTCAATCACTGGCCAGGAGCACTCACTTTTCATTGTTTCCATTTTAACGCTGTTCTTGCAGCTGCAATTGCAGCCTCTTTGAATTAAATCTGGGTTAACAGTCTGAGGACAGATAAGGCCCAAGAGAGGAAATGATGTAAATCCAAACAGCAATTCTTTAACCTATTGCTTTTTTATGACAGGCTGGAAGCCCTGCATGTGTTCAGACGCAAAGTGCATTTTTGCAGTCTATTCTGATTTGCATAAACCTTTCTTTTGGTATTTGCATAATTTTTCAATTAATCACCAGGACAATACCCTAACTCCAGAACATCTCTCTCCCAGGCATTTAAGGTATTCTTGCTAATATAAAAGCTTTAGACACTGATGATGAGGTCAAGACCTGGGGTTTTCCATCTATTTCACACGTAAAACCCAGTCCAAATGTTTACTGTACCTTATACTCCACAACGAGTGCATCAGTGATTACTGAAAAAGCACAGATGGGATGTAGACAGTTTTTCATTCCTTGTTCCATATGATAGAACTCAACACATCTGGTATGCTATGAAAAGCATCTTTGCACTAATTTGTTTGTCAGTATCTATTGAAAGGACTATCTGTCATCCTGTCGCATTTTGGTTGCCCTGAGATGTCTGAAGACAAGACTAGTCACAAATTGCGACTGCTGGCCACTTGGGACTAACTGGTAGAAACCACCAGCTGTTCCAAGGATCATCAGTGGTGGATTTGATTTGTTTTTGGTATTTTTTTAAAAGCAGAAATTTCAGTGTAATCTCTCCTCAGACATTTTGTATTTGCAAGAAGAAACCAAATCACTTGAGCAAGAGACAGTTTGTTTGTCCTCTCTGTCCATGAGCACATTTCCATCTGTTTCTACAGCTGGGTGAGTTTTCTTTGACTGAACAGGAGTGATGCAGGGGGCAGAAAAGGCACTTGCTGGTGTGCATGTGGTGATCTTAACATTCACCTTTTTACGCTCGGTCTTTTATGTCAGGAACCTGACCATAAATATATTGGTTTGCCAGACAAAAATAAAGATCTTAAAGGAACCTCAGTGTTTATATGGGTTGATCAATACAGGCTGAGAATGTTTTTTTCCCACAATTCTTCATGCTGATCATCATCTTGAAAGACAGCCCTGTGATTTATGATTTGTTATGTTTATTTTACCTCATCTCCTTACTGATAAATCAAAGTGTTTGATTTCATTCTTTTCCAGTCTGATTTTTTTTATTTTCTTATTATAAATGCTTTATTGCATTAAATTCTGATTGTGTGACTAATTTAAGTCATTTCTCTTCAGTCAAGAGCTATTCTGGCATGAGAATGCAGATCTGATTGAAGGTGTGAATTTTTGGTTCTGTTAATGGCTGGGCAATATACCCATAAATAGCTCTCAGAAATATGAGAAAGCCTATGAAACACAGTGGAAGCATCCATGTTTAATGGGCATGTAACCTAAAAAAATACTGATTTGAACTTTTTGTAGTTAACTAAGTACTCATGCATTTTTATAATTAATCTGAATGATCAGCAATACACCAACATAACTTGAACTTAATGCCAGCAACTTCAAAAAAGGCTTTTCGACTTAACGGCATATAATCCTTTGAAACTATGGATCCAAGCAACAGGCCATATCTTGTTTCTCTAGGATTACTGAAGGAAAAATGAGCACCTTATCTGTACTGGAACAACAATAACATAGTGTATGTTTACCAGCTTGTCATAAGATTATTCCAAATATCCAGGCTACGAAGCTTTGAACATGAGTCCCACATGAGTTCCGCCTAAAATCAATGGTGTGTTGTGACACAGAGTACTCCACAAGTTTGAAGAGAAAGAAGTGTTCATACTTCCTCTCTGCTAATAACTGAATTACACATGAAAGATTTAAACCAAAAACAACCTAGTATTTTGAACACCTTTGAACAGTTGTCATCTTCCCTGATACATGCAGCTATCGAGTCATTTATGGTTCTGACAAAAAGGTGAGCAGGTGTTCCTTACTGTCTGAGAACCTCCAAAGTTTACTGACATTTTGCACCAGGTTTTTCAGGTGGTCTGAGCTAACATATTCCTGTCAACATCACCTAAAAACCTGACTTCCTTTGTTCCTATTGTCTCTCTAGGTGGTACCAACTACAGTATTTGGAGCTGTGGATATTTAAGACTTTGATTTTTCAGGTTGCCTCTGGTTTGTGAATATCCAATTTGCAAAGACAAGAAAATATAAGAAAAATAGCAACTAATTTTATTAAAAGCAAAATTCAGCTCAGTTTAACTGATGCAATACTAGCAAGCCTGAGAAGAAAAAGCAAAACTGGTTGGCTCAGTGTCAGAGAGTGGCCCTCAGGTAGATGTCTCAGGAGAGTATCAAGTGACAGCCAACAAAACCCAAGATGCAGCATGATCCTGACTAGGGTTATTTGCAAAAAGGGTCCCTCTGTGAGTGAACATGCAAGAACTGGGCCCAGAATTGGCAACTGCAGGTGATGGAAAAGCATGGTCCTCACTCCTGCCAATACCTAAATTACAGCGTATGAGAATGCTGCCAGTGTGTCTTGTTTTCTTAAATCCACTTCATGTCTCCAGTGAGGTAAACCTTGCTAAAGTTGTGTTTGACAGACTTTTAGTCTGCTTTGAAAAAAAAAATAAAAATCAAGCAGTCTAGTGAACCAGGAATAGATACACTGAAGGAATTCTTAAAAATTAAGACAACCTTCCATGACTGCAAAGCACATTTTGAGCTGAACAATTTGAGGATTAAACAGCCCATAATGTAGCTCGTTTCACAGAAAGTCTAACTTGATAATGAAGTGCTCTCACACTATTTAGGCTTTTCAGATGGCTGCTAAACACAGAGGTGTGGTGTGCACTAAATGAGATTATGTTCTAAAGGGCTGCAGTGAACATGTAGCTATTGTGGAGAGCAGCAGCGTGACACTGGACCCTGTGTTCGTACCAAAATGACATTCTTGTAATACTATAAATGAAACTACTGCTTGTACTATTTCCCCTTTCACAATAAGATTATCACTGAGTCTCTCACTACTTCTTCTTGGTTTGAAAATCAGCTTTATGGTTGCAGGATTCATTACAGAACGGTTGACGTTGGCAGATGATCTGGGGATTGTCTAGTCTAACCCCCCTGCTCAAGCAGGGGTAGCTCTCCGATTCTGGTCCACTAGTTTAAGAGACCTTCCTATAAGAAGATAATCTTTTCCTAGGTTTTCAGCAGGTTGTTATACATACACCACAAATAAATTCTTATCTCGTCTGAGAATCCCAGTGGAGCAGCTGGGACTCCAGGAACTCAGAGACTTCACTTTCCTGCTTCTTTTCTTACCCTGCAGGTCTTTCTATTACACATCCCATTCCTTGTAGAACTGCAAAGCCTTGGAGGAAATCTGATGAGAGGAGCTTTTACCAGGAGACTTTCTGTATATTTTACATTCAGTGGAACAGAAAATCAGGGTCAATCTAGAGAGAACTTGATTGATACTGCTTACAATCAAAGCCAACACTAGACAGCACAAGCCAGGCACCTGAGATGTAACCCAATTTTAGCATCATTTGATTTAAACTTCATAGGACATTGCAAGTCTGGCCACATTTTTTTTTCCAGTGTTGTACACTGACTCCACCAGGGTCAAACAAATAAAAATTTATTTGAAAATTCCTTACTTGTCTGCTTCTGTTTGCCTTAGTGCAAAATTGATGTGACAGAGATTTCTGAAAACCCTTTCGTCCTGCAGGGATTAATTCTGGTGGGACTTTGTGTGTTAGGGTTTTTTATAATCTCTGCTGGCTGTGAAAAAGGACTGTAGCACTTATGGAAACGATCACGCTTTTTCCTTCTGCAGTTGCTGTCAGTTTTCAGTGAATATAGAAAGACAGAAGTACCACAGGCTGAAACTGGTGCATGATGGGAGAACGCAAGGTTGGATTTTTATTTTCTCTAAAAACCCAAATATTTGTACAGTTTCCTGCTTCTTTACCACCTTCATTCTTTTAGGCCAATCAAGAGAAGGGAGATCTGGGAGGTGAATGAAGAGTGTACAATCACAAGAATCGATCTGTAGCTTGAGTCTGACCTATGAAGGGATTATATCCTGAATGTCACTGACAGCTATACCCCGGAGTGGCCTTTGAATGCTTCTTGCAAGAGGTAGCCATACATATCAATGAGGAGGGATGGAGAGGTTGGCTCTGCCCGCCCGTTCCGGCATGGCCATTCCAAAAGGCTCTCGGCAGTGGTTTGCATGTTTCCACTCTGCTGCCAAGCCTCCTTTCTTGTTTGGGTGCATGAGTCCTGTTCCCCAAGTAAATGTTAGCTGAATTGGCTGAAACGATTTATTAACCATGGAAAGGCAGGAAGGTCCACTGCACCACTCAGAATCTCCTCTAATGTAGCATCGGTTTACGGCAGATATAAATCTTCAAAAACTCTGAGCATCTTTTATGAACAGAATGAATACTGTTATGCAAATATGAGCTGTTCTTCTGAAGTCACTTACATTTATGAAATGCCCATAAATTTCCTGAAGGTTTGCAGCACTGGGACACAACAATAAGCCACCAGCAATTTTGAGAGCAGTGATCACTATTTTTGAGACAAGCATGAGACCTATTTTGGAAGAGGCTTTATGCCTTCCTGCAATTTAACGTTTTTATTCCTGCTTTAAAGATCACCAATGAGCTACATAGGGCTGGTATTTGAAATCCCATTTGCCATTTGGCAAAGGCAGAAGGAAAATAAGCAACAGTAGCTAACACCTGGCTGTTCTATCAAGCAGTATTACATGGAGGACAGTTTTCAGTGGAAGGTATGTAGTGATACCACATTTACTAAATGATATCCTTAAAACTGAGGACTGATCTTGTGATTTCTTATGTGGAATGTAATACATTGGCACTTAAACTTCCTCTGCTCCTATGAATTCCATGTATTTCTTCAGGACTCCCACTCCCTCCCCCTGCAACCTTGTTATGATCTTTATGGGAATGGTTAAATTATTAAGACTTAAGGTTCTTATGGGAGGAGCCACAAAGGAACCTTGGCCATACTGAAGCTGACAGGAAATTTGGTATTGACAACAGTGAGGACAGGCTTTTACCATCTCTCAAGACAAATAAGCTGGTGGGAAGTAACACTTCATTTGGGACTTCCAAGAGCATATCTTAAATTGCAATGGCTTTGAGGAGGTAAAAAATCAGTGCTGGAACTCTTAATGCATACAGGTACATCTGAATTTCCCCTGGGGATGGGATGACTTAACTGTCATTTCAAGTTTTACATTATTCCTTTAAATCAGCTATTTCATTTAAATAAAAAGGTTCTATATTCTGGGATGGAAATGCAGCTGCTTCAAGTATCCCTGCAGCATGTTGATTTATTACCGACTATATACTCCTTCAAGGAGAATATTCCTTAAGAAGACATTCTACACCCAGCTCCATATTTCTTGCTACATAGCACTTTATATTAATCTCACCATATCTGTATCCACGAAATTTGGGAGGAAAAAATGGAAAATAAGGTAATCACATATTTGGATAAATACATTTGCAGGATTTAATGCTTTGTGTTCACATGAATAAACTACTCTGCTGTCTGCTATTGGAGATGTTAAGAGAAAAGTTATTTATCTCAAAAGCATCTTTTCCCCATAAATTCAGAAATGAAAAGATTTTCAAGTTTCCCCTTCTACATTTCTCAAATTGTCTCTAACTGTCAGTAAAACTAGGCTTAGGATGAACTTTTTTAAAAAGAAAACAACCAAACAAGACGGAATTATGAAGGGAAAAGCATCTATTTTTTGCTGAGTCTTCATATTTGCTTTCTAAGTGATAAAAAAGACCTTCCAGTTGCAGTTTTTCTATTAAATTTGAAGATGAAGGTATAATATTATATACCTTTGTATGAACATGGCTTAAAAAGGATTATTATGCAGTAAAACTGGATGAAGTCTCCCGAGGATGGTTAGCATAGCTTTTCACCAACTGGTTTCGTTCACACATAAACTGCACATCGTAACTTCCAGCAAGCAATCGTGCACACAGGAAAACCTCCCTTTGTACTGGAGCATGTGTAAGCGCCACAGCTGGAGCTCACATTAATTTTTAAGAAAGTGTCTGTCCTAACAGTTCCAGTGTTACTAATATGCAGTCAAAATCTTACAGGACTGAGCTCTAATAGTAAATCAGAAATGGATGGTGGTGGTGGAGTATGGCTCCCTGAAAAGGAGCAAGAAGTAAGAAGCTTTGTAAGACCACATACTTACTCAATATTGCTATGATGGAAACAAGGTTGACAGGTTTTGATTTCAAAACATAAATGTATTCTGCTCAAAAAGATTCAGGTATGGTGAAAAAAAGCTTGCACAGACACATAAACTTCTACATGGTTTGGCCATCAGGGAAGGATCATGAACCACAGGATTTCAAGGATGAGTTAGATATAGATTATTTGGACCATAGGCATCTAAATAAATACCTACAGCTAAACAATATTAATGCCCCCAAATGCCTAATAATGTTCCTCAGCAGACTGTACGACCCAAAATCAAAGTAGGTATGAGTTAGGGTACTAACCATCTGATTGCTACATTGTACAGGACACCTTCTGGTACTGATGAGAACCAGGAGGAAGAGACCTTCTTGGAAACCACCTCTTTATTTCTGGTTTTGAAAGACACATTTTGCAGAAAAGAAATGGAGAGGGATGGCTGACTGGGTGTGATTTCTCTCACAGGGTGGGCACACGATTCATTGCTGGATTCCATTTTTTCCATGGAAGGAGAATTCATGTAGTTAAACAAATAACCTGAGGTCTTTCTCCTGCAGGGCAGTTTTAAATTAATTAAATTCATGCTCATATCTAATAAGAAAAGGTAAAATGGGATACAGACCATTAATAATATCATCAGCTCAGGGAAATCAGGGAGCCATTCTTACTACCACGCTTCTAACAGCGAACTTAGAGAAAAGCCATACTTTAAATAAATAGCAAGACTTTTTCAATACTATATAGTTGCTAGGTCTTACTGTACATATGTCTATATAATATAATGTTCTGGGATGTACTAGTTGTTACTGCAGGATCAATATAAAAAAAGAATTTGTTACCTGCTCACAGTGACACCTATTTTGGCTTAAAAGCAACTGAATGGTGGGAAAGAAACAAAACTCAAACAAACCTTAGATTCCTAGTTGCTCTTAGATGACAATTTAAGCAGCCATTTTAGATTAACAATCTCACTAAACCAGTCTTTTAATTTCACCTGGAGAGCTGAATTTAAAATCACAAAATCTCCCTACAAAAGCGTGGTGGTGTAATATGGTCAGGCCATTTCTAAGATACAATGTTGTTATACCAGTGTTCTAAGATGCAATTTTCTCCTTTTATTGCCCAAATAGGAAAGAAAGAAAAAAAAAAGATAAATGAGATACAGATTTCAAACAAAATGTGTCTCCAATTGGATATTACTATAACAAAATGTATTCTAGCACAACTTATATTGAATCATGGTATTTTAGGATAAGTATTGGAAATATTTTATACATAGTGTTAATAAAATATGATGCACTGAAATAAAAAGGTTTTTTATTGCTGTGAACACATGCCAAATACTGGCAGTCAAACACGTTGAATGGGGCAGACAAGTTACAAATGTTCCTTCTATACAGATCTTTAATGAATAAAACTTCTCCCTACATAGCGTGACAGCCTAATTTTTAAGCTTACTTGGTGGTGTCAGTTGACTTCTAAGTAAGAACTGTCAAGCAGAAAAGCGTAAGACTGTATACTTGTTACCTAGTTTCATTTGTTATAGACTAGTTAATAGTATCAGTCTTATACACCACTTTTTCCAAATGCGTAGGGGAAGGAATATCTGTGTTTATAGAATTTCAAAAGAAGGCAAAATGACATTCCTCCCCTTTTTTATACAGCTTATGTTATTTGCTTTTCATAGTATGGATCCTATTATCTCTCTTACAATAAACTATTGTAATGGGTGGGTTTTTTCCCCAGCTACTTAAAAGGGCACATGCAAAGGGAGTTAATGCTTTTGATGAGATGGGTAATTTCAGAAGACACTGCTGTTTGCAATTTATTGTTATTATACAATTCTTATTTTTAGAAGACATCTCAGATAATAAATCCCCATTTACATTCATATCCTCATTCTCTGGGTTTGAAGAAGCATCTTAATCTCAACAGCAGTTGAGACGATAAGTGTCTGCCTTGGACTCCTGTGTTACACTTATTGTCAAGTTCTGATCAGTGTAATTTTGCCATAGCCAAGGAAAGCACCTTTCCTTTCCTTCCATCGCTAAGTAGGGCGAGTGGCAGGAGGTGTTCATCATGTTACGGGTCAGAAGTCAGCTGGGTCACTAGCAGGACATTTTGATGCACTCTGGCAAAATCTATGGAGCAGAAACTCCAGTAGGAAGGCTTCCAGGTGCCCTAGATTGCGAAGAGTAATTGGGCTTATTTTCAAAAAACGCTGTATAATTCAGAAAAGAAACGTGCATTACAAATTATGGAGGATTTGAATCACAGAGAGAAAGAGAGTGAAAATTTAATTTGCCTTCCACGTGCAGCAGAGAGAACTCCTGTTATTTTTATGATTGAGAAGCTGGACAGGTTATTAATTAACTGGACACTTAACTCTAACCAGATCTTATATGACATTATCATACAGAGCACTGATAGAAAACCCTCAGAGCCCTGCATGCTATGATCTGTTTCATTTCCTTTGCCGTTTCCCTTCACACTGAGAGAAAGACAAAAAAAATGTTGAAATGGCTCAGTGGCCTGACGTAATATCAGAGTAGTTCTTTTTATGCAGCACAAGATTCTCTCTGCTTGTTTCCAGAGGAAATATGAGATCATGTCCTCCTGATGAGGAGCAGCAACTCCTCTGGACCTGGCACTAGCATGAGCTGTGCTCAAAGAAACGGTCCTGATGATTTCACAGACATCTCCCATCCACAGCTTTCTGCCCCATCTGGGCCTTGATATTTCTTGTATAATTGCTAGAGCCTTGACAGAAAGAGAAGCAGCTCGACTGACACAGCAGATGAGAAGAAATCTTTTAGCACAGCTACTCGCGTCGAAAGAAGTAAGGAATGGTGGATGCACTTTTCTGACCACACATTTCTTGATAGACTAAGGATGCATTGCTGTACAGGTTGTAAAAAAGGCTCATGCTGAAACACTGGCTTTCCAGCAGCTGCTATAAAACCTTAACTGCAGACTGGGGAAAGAACATAATACCAAATACAATCATACAGGGCACAGATGAGGTTTGGTAGCAGTCAAAGAGTGGGTAAAACAATTGCCATGGGATGGACCACTGCTCAGCTATTTACACGTGTGAAGCTGCAAAATGTAGGTACCATGAACTCATCAACCCCTGTGAGCAGGTTTTATAATGAAAACACTCAGAGGCCATTAGCTAAAGCAGCGCTCCCTGGCAACGCCAGAGTAAGACAATGTAGGGTTGGTGGGACACATCCTTACCAGCCTTGCCCAAATCCTCAGCCAGCCTGGGGATGAAGGGCAAAAGCAGTTATGTATGCTACCTATAGCAAGAAAATTATCACAGAATGAAGCTGGGCTGGTTATCTCTCAAATGGACAAAGAAGTAATCTATAGCAGACAAGAGCTTGAAGGGGTTATGAATTCCTGCAAAAGAGTTGAAATGACATGTACTGATTCTTATATCATCTGGAACACTGGGAGAATAAAAATTGACTACATTGACAGCACTCCTGTAAATCATAAACAGGACAATCTCCTTAAAGGAAAGTCTACTGAATTTCCTTGGGATAAATTCCTGATAATCATAAGCAGTTCTAAAACATTTTCTTCCTCTGCTCATGTCTTTCCAAGTCTTACTCTGACAGGCAGCTTTAAAAACAGAAATATAAATCATTATAATCAAAGTAGAGAGTGATATTATATTTTAATGGTAAAATAATATCAAGACTGCAATAAATTATACAAAAACAGCATTAGAAAACCTATCTAAGATGTTGAATTATTATCTGAGGTGAAGTTATAGAGTTATAAGTTCATAAATAATAATGAAGCTTCTGTTGGCAACATAAGTAATGTTTAAACCGTAGAGTTTAAACTCAGTTTTTACTGAATAAGAGCTTAAAAAGAAGAAAGACAAAGTAGAGAGGGCATGGCCCCAGATAAAGCAGGAGTTATCATCCACAGACTGTGTGGGGAATGGCAGAGTCTCCTACACTTCAAAGTAAGTTAGCAGGCAAGTGGTGCAAGCTCTGAGCCATCTGTAGTACCATCTCTAAACAAATCAACTTAGGGAAGCTTCTGGATCCTGAAATATCTGGTAAAACAAAAACCAAAGTCAACTTGTGACTGAAAACAAGCTCCAGAATAATGTGGACCGACATTCCCGTTTCCCTTCGCACGTGGCCCCAAAGAATCTTACCTGACATGGATATGTTAATCCACACTTGCTAAGGTACAAATAGCACCTCCTCAGAGTGGTTTGATGAAAATTTAATGGTACCTCTGAAGCCCTGACCATGAAAAAGGCCAAGCACGACCTGGGCGATGCACTCCTGTAAGCTGATGTTGCTGGGTCAAAAGAGCATGTGCTGCAAATACCAGCTGGTCTCTGAGGGCTCCCGCTACACCTGAGGGGTGATCCATCACCTGGCTTGTTCCCTGATATAGAAAAACCGGTGGGAAAACCCTGGCAGTGCAGGACCAAGGCTGTTAATGCCACCTTTAACTCAGATGACTGTGAACTGATGTTCCCAGCTGTCCCAAGGGACGCTGCAAACTGCCAAAGCAAGGGGCTGCCCTTTCCCTGCGCCGCTCCCGGCTGCTGCTGAAGGAGGCTCTCCTCTCCTCTCCTCTCCTCCCTCCTGTACCACTCTGATGACTCAGATACTCTGAGACAAATACTCCAGGGAGGGCTAAAAAAATCCCATGGAGTTCTTATCTGGGTTTCAGCCCTGTGCTTACGTTTCACTAATAAGCTTCAGGTAAAGTATGCCCGAAGCTCGCTGAGCTTCTTGAGCTGATAAGTAGTTACAAACTAAAATCTTAATAGAAAATATACTGTACTGCTGAACACGGATCTGTTTCTAATGAAAAACAAAGCTAAAAGAGGGCTCAGATAAAGCACACAGGCTTCCCCTGGCTAGGGAACAGAGACTTAGCTCAAACCAGTGCCTCCATAACACAGCGAAACACTCACTGACAAATAATTTCGCTACTTCATCTCCACAATATTTTTAACAAAGGGTTTCAAAACATGCTGAGTGAAAATCTTACCCTGCTGAACCCATGGCAAAACTGCCTTCCCTTTTATGGAATTACATACACGATGCTCCGTGTGTGTGTTTATCTACTGATCTATATATATTATATTTGAATACAAGTAAATTAAATCTCATCCTGCCCTGGGCAGGTAAGTAGGATTAAACCCATAGTACTTATAGTCCACCTAAGTCCAAGAGAGATTATAACTTGTTGAGGGCTGTCCTTCCTGCTTTTGGCAGAAAACAGCTTGAAATTGAGAGTGTCTATATTTCAGGTTGACGGAACTTTTGTGTCATCAGTCTATCAAAGCCTCTTCTAATTCTCCACCATTCTTTATCTGAATTTTGAATATTCAGTCATGCATTCATGGATGCAGACTAGAAAAGTTTTTATTCTGCAAGCAAAAAATCTACACTTCCCAGCTTCTCAAACTCAATTCCCCTCTAAAAGGGAAATAATTTTTAGGAAATCTTTGGTTCAGGTTAGATTCAGAAAAGGCTGGACAGACTTTGAATCACATTGTTAAAAGTTAGTGACCTTGATATGTTCCTTCAGATGCTGTGAAAGAGGAGAGAGAGTTCATACTTCTGATAAGCGGTCTTTTTAAAAATAAACACCAAGCAGTAAGGAAGTTACTGTTGCATTTAAATTACCTATTTATTTAAAGTAACCTTCAAGACCTGATATTTACTTTTGCTTGAATATAATTTATCATGAGAAAGAAAGTTGCATGGTTAGTGAGAATACATGGACATTTAGCTATTTTTCCTATTTATTAGCGTAAATATTTTTATTATCATCTGCTTTGTTGACTAGCGGCTTGCCATAAAGGCAGAAGCCATAGAGCGTTTTATTATGCAAAAAGACAAGAAAGCTTACACTGGATTTCTGACCTCAAATCTGTCTTTTGTCAATAACACTGACAGCATTTTATCTTTGTGGAGCTGAACGCTATCTGCCAAAAGAAAAGCTCCTTAAATAAAGCAACAACTGAATACAGCTGTTTTTCCCTCAGCCAACTATGAGCTGTTGCAACAATCCTTGCAATTAGTGGTGACACCATGCAGCAGTGGCTCACGGGGATCGCTTCAATATTTGTGAAGGGTTTGTATTTTCCTAAGACGAATGGAAAGGTCCCGCCCTTAGGCAGAAAGCTTCCCAGCAGAGCACCACCTTTGTTTTGGAAACCTTTTGTCCTGGGTTTTAAGCTTGACTTTGTTTACAGGGTGTCTGGAGTAATGGCACAAAAATAAAATGGTGTGAAGGTGGCGGAGGGTGAGGATACCAAGGGTCCAAGCCAAAGTGCTAGCCATATGGAGAGCACAGCCATATTTTTCCAGTCCTTCTTTATCACACTTGAAAATTACTTGGGAATCTACTCTGTGGTCCAATTACTTTTTCTCTTCTAGTTTGTTCTTGTTTCATACACGTTCAAAACTGTGTTAGTTGAAGATCTGCCTCTCCATGACACAGGTTTCGTCCAACAGCTTTATGTCATCTCCTTTGCCCAAGAACACACTATGAGAGGTGCGGAAACCTTGAGAATGCTGGTATCTCTGAAAAAATGTCCCTGAGGAACCAGTGGGGTATGACCTGA
The DNA here is from genome assembly GCA_033628505.1 of Tringa tobata. Lineage (NCBI taxonomy): Eukaryota > Metazoa > Chordata > Aves > Charadriiformes > Scolopacidae > Tringa > Tringa tobata. The sequence continues at coordinate 5,569,375 of JAHREE010000143.1, read as the reverse complement.
GTGCTCTACAGCCAGAACAACTCCTGCTCCTTGCAGTGTTTGAGGAGGACTTCCCCAAGCATTTTAATCCTGATTGTGACTGACTGCACTTCGGTACTTTGGGGTGAAAGGTGAAGAAGGGGGGGTTTTCTTAGGGTGGATGCTGTTACAGGCAATCAGTATCAACTGCCCTTTTTTTTTATCTCTTATAATCCCAAGATGCACACATTTGCAGTTGATCCCCAGATTTTCCTTGGGTAAATAAAAGTGGGAAGGACTTGGAACTTTTTTCCTGTACACTTTATCTAAGATTCTGGGTTCTTTCCAGAATTTAGGCCTTCCTGAATACTAATAAAGCCTCTGGACACTGTGAGCACAGCCCTTACTCCGATAAATTTCACAGATTCGCAGATTGGTAGGGGTTGGAACGGACCTTTGGAGATCATCTAGTCCAACCCTCCTGCTAAAGTAGAACAGGTTGGACAGGATCGTGTCCACGTGGGTTTGAATACCTCCAGAGAAGGAGACTCCAAAACCTCTTTGGGGAACCTGTTCCAGTGTTCTGTCATCCTTAAAGTAAAGATATTTCTCCTCATGTTGAGATGGAATTTCTTTGTTTCAGTTTGCACCTGTTGCCCCTTCTCCTGTCACTGGGCACCACTGAAAAGAACTTGGCCCCATCCTCTCAGCATCCAGGTATTTATAAGCATTCATGAGATCCCATCTCAGTCTTCACTTCTCCAGGCTGAATAGACTGGGTCTCTCAGCCTTTCTTCATAAGAGAGATGCTATAGTCCCTTGATCATCTTTGTAGCCCTCCAGTAGTCCCTTGTCTTTCTTGAACTGGGGAGCCACCTTTCAATCCATCTCACTGTCCACTTATCTAACCACACTTCCTAAGCTTACCTATGAGGATGTTATGGAAGACAGTTTCAAAAGCCGTGCTAAAGTTCAGGTAGACAACATCCACTGCTCTCCCCTCATCCATTCAGCCAATCATGCCATCACAGAAGGCTATCAGATTGGTCAAGTGTGATTTCTCCTTGGTGAATCCGTGTTCACCAGACCCGATAACCTTATTTTTCTCCACATGCTTGGAGTTGACATCTAGAATGAGGTGTTCCATCGCCTTTCCAGGATTGGAGGTGAGGCTGACTGGCCTGTAGTTTCCTGGGCCCTCCTTCTTGCCCTCTCTGAAGACATTTGTCCCTTCAAAATGTACGGAGGTCTAGGGACACAAGGCAACATCTGAACCAGTTTCTAAGGGCACACTTGATCGCTACAACTAATCTAGTAGCCAGCTTCAAAATGCAAAGAGCACTGCGGGCTGCCTCTTATCAGAGGCTGCCAGAACAGGGAGAGGGGAAGCTGACCCTATGACAAGACCTATTGTTTAAACATGAAACCTTGAATAATTTCTGGAAAAATTTAAAATCCATTTAAGAACCAGCAAAAGGCCCCTGCAATGTGCAGGCTGGAATAAACTTTGAGATGGTCTCCATGAAAGCTTAAATAATTTCTCTTCTACATAAGGTATTTACTTTCGCAAGGAATAAATTCAGTACCCCTTTTACATCTACCACTTCTGCCTTACCTCCCCTTAAAAAACTATGATATCTGTGATTTCCCCTTCTCCCTTTTCCTAAGTTCTCCAGTGCCCTCTGTCCTTTAAAGGCTTTGACATGAAAGCTGTCCATTTATTAGAGGGGCTGCAGAAGATCTAGGTTAGAAGGACGTTAGTTTACATCAAAGTTGAAACACTAAAGAATTTCCTAAAGGGATCCTTTCCCTTTTTTTTATCCTGTAGAGGGAAGAGCTGCACCACATGATTCTCACAGGTATAATGTATTTACAAGCAAAATCCACATCCTGCTTATCCATACAGCCAGCTGACAGATGCTTGTTAGCAGGTGAAAAGAAGGCTACTTGTTAAAGTGCAGCTGCTTCTATATTTTTTTTGCCAGCTGCATATCAGACACCACCTGGCAGGAATTTATTCATTAGATATTACTTTAAAAAACTGCTATGTGATGAATTAAAAATGTTAATTTGGAATGTTTTGAGGGCTAGGTAACTGATGAGGAAATACATGCCTAATTTGCTGTGACTGGTAGTGCTAGTGGCTATAACATTTGATTACACTTCTAGGTTTACAAACAAAACAGCCATTGTCATTCTGAAACAATAAAACAGCAACAATCCCTTCCCATATTTATTAGTAAACAAAGTACACGGTGGATTCTAGGTCACAGAGATTCAGCTGAACTTAGGCTCTTGATGGAAAGTTAAGCTCCTGTTAATAGCTGGAGAAAATGCTTGTATTCTTTGTATTAACATTTTATCTCACCATAATGTGACAATTTGAAGATCTCTTAAGGGAATTGTTCACAATGCCTTCATTTTGGCTTCCTGGGGTTGGATTTTTAATGAGGCTACTTGTCCTTTCCTGTTTATTAGAAGTAAAGAAGAAGGTATTGTAGGTGTGAATTTGTAAATCTCTAAGCACAAGTAAATTTCATCCAAGTTATAAGATCCAAACATGGAGAATTATCCAAAATAGAATATTTGAGTTTAAGTCAAATAAATCATGTATCAGGTATCTGAACTGGAATAAATGAATATACTTCACTAATGGGGTCAGTTTTCCTTTCCTTCACCTCTTGAAAATATAACAATCCTCTCTCCCACAGGACTGATCTGAATCCATATATCAGCAAGAGTGAAAAAATAGAATTTCTGGGAAAAAAGTTCATTTATAAGACTGGGATTCAACTCCCAAAGAACATAAATCAGTTCTGATTATTATATTACTGGATCTCTTCTCGGATAATTAATAGATGGGATAATCTGTAATATATAATTACAAGAAGACCAAAGAGTTTCGATCTAATTTATTGACTTAGTATTTTATGAAATGAAAGTTCATTATAAAAAAGAGGAAGTCTTTTTTGGTTTGACCTTCTCTTTATCTAATTGGTACTCCACAGATACTTTCATGTCCATTTACATTCTAACCATGTCATATGTGCTCTGTAAAACTGGGTAAAGTCACACAGACTTTCTGTTATCGCTTATTTACTGTAGCATTGTAGCTCCAGGGCTTCAACTCATGAGAATTTTGAAATATAATGGTCCTTTCTCCTTCCTCTTTAATCTGATCCTTGAAGGTGAAGCAACACCTCCTGAAAGTTAGAGAGATGTGGCTTTAGAAGTGCTCTTGCATCATGGCAAAGCAAGCAGGCACCTGGGTATGATATAAAGTCAAGGAAAAAACTTGAGGGAAAATGAAAAAGAAAAGGTTTGCCTGAGTTTCTCAAGAGACACTGAAACTTCCCCTGTTTAATCTTTTCTCGTGCATGGGAAAATATGATCTCAGTTCCACCACAAAGAGGATAAGGTACCATCTCTTGCAGGTTTCAGAAGCATGTTACACAGTAAAAGGCATTAAGTTTGGTAGATTTCCAGGCATGAACTTTTCCTGGAAATCATGTCTCACCCACTAGATTCTTCTTCTTAAAATTCTTATAGTCCTGATGTATTCTTACAAAAAAAAAAAAAAGAAAAATCTTACATACACAGAAAAAGTGATGTCAGGCTAAGGTTTTTGATGAAATTCAGGTCCTTTGCTTGAGGAAAGCTGAGGCTGTAAAACCCAGAAAGGCTGTGGGTGTAGATCCAGTGTGGAGAGGAGGATGTGACTGTGCAATGCATGGCTGTATGGAGGTTTGACAATACCAACAGGGGAGGAGGAGAAAAGCTGCTTTGCCTCTTGTCCTCTCTAGCCTGTCAGTCCTTGCTAAAGTGGCAAATATGAGAGCCAGAGATTCCCAGCCCCAATGCAAGGAGGATGCTGACTATGAGCCCATCCAAATCTGCCTGTTGACAGAAGACACAAAGAATTTACAGCTGAGCATAAAGGGAAGTCTTATGCTGCTGGATGACTTGTTTTGCTCAAAACTGAGGTCTGTGGGGCAGCACATTTGGGGGACTACTGACAGAAGTACTTGTAAAGGCAAAGCTGAACCCAGAGCATTTCTAATGCGGCAGTCAGAAACATGCTTAGCTTAATGAAGACTTTTTAAGGACCGTTTTCTTTTTGTTTTCTTTCTTTCACATGTTACCATTGCAAAACACATCAGCTGGCCTTAAGATGAAAGACATAGTAACATATCAGCGTCTCTTGAAATTCCCTGTTATGTCCTTAATAGACACCCGTGACATCTTGCAACTCTCTATAACATGAGCAGAGTGCACCTACCCTGAAGATTTCCTGCAAATAAATCCCATGTGCAAAGCAAGTATGTTGTACTAACCCACTGCTAGACATAAACCTTGTAGCAGCAATAAATTGTTAAGAATGTAAGTGAAAATTCCACTGAAGTATATGTCTTCGCATAGTTTCATCTGTCTCCTTTTTCGTAATTTCATACCTTTTTAAGAGAAATGTTTTTTTTCAGTGTTCAGGTATTTTCTGTAAGCTGCACCAATGTATTTCAGATTGGTAAACATACATGATTAAGGAATGAATAACTACCATTGTCCTCATAAAATCTGATCATACAGTTACACTTAGTTATATTTCAATTTAGATTTTTTTCTTATATATTTAAAATGTCCTTGTATAATTGTCATTTCTGTGTATTTACAGGGGTCAGTTCTGGTACCACTGAAGTCACTAGTAAGAACAAAGCAGCAGGAAAAGCTAGACTGGTCTTCACAGATAATAACAGATGAGATTTGCTATATAATAAATTAATTACTGGAAGGTATTTCTTTCTAATATTTTGAACTGAAAGAGTACAAGAGACATTTTGGTGGTTTCTGACAAAATTAAAACAGGAAAAGACATTTTCTTTCTATACGTTCAAATATTCCAATGCTCATTCTATATGCTACTTAATTACAGAGATCTAATTAAGTAAACTGAATGAACTGTGCAGATCTGAAGAATGATAACGAAAGATTAACTTCATTTCTCCAAAATCAGAAGACCAGGATTAAAAGTAATGTTACTTTTCCCCTACTATTTCTTTACTCAAAGTTGAAAAATGAACTAAACAGCTGCTTAGCTAAAGGTCATTTTAAAAAAAGAGAGCAGAGAAAGATTACAGTATATTTTCGGATCAGATGTTTCAGCATCTTATCAGCCCAAGCTGCTCACAGGACAGTAACTGTTGGTAAGAAACTGATAAGTATCTCATCAGATTCGTACTGCTGGTGCGTAGAGGGAAGATGTACAGAAGGTCCCCTGCACAACAACTATTTATCTTTGCATTCAGCAATGTGACATAGCAACACTTTTCAATTCCATACATGCTTAGAAAGCTGGCTGTATAGCTGTATGTGCACCTATGTATCTGCATGCAAACACATAGACATTTATATTTAAGGGATATAAAAATTGTACAGGAATTCATGGAAGAGACTCCTGTTCTCCTCAGGGAAAGGAACACATTAACTGTGTGAAGAGACAATGGGGAATTTTTAGTGTGTGATTCATTCAACCAATTAAGATGTCTAATTTATAAAAGCAAAGTGGCCCTCACTATCTTCAAAATTAAGAAAATCTAACATTTCACTCTTAGTTTTGTTTGAAGTCTCGAGTTATCTCCGTTAAAGGCTTTTCCTACACAAGAACCAAAGTGCTGAGGCAGCAGGATTTGGTGAAAGACTTCTTGTTAGCAAGACCACAACTAACAGGTCAAGAAAGGTGACTATTCCACCTCTGAGAAACTTGTGAAGCCCTATCTGAAATATTCAGCTGGTGTATTCGTGCACTGAGTTGATGCACACCATGGACACAAAGAGGTTGCTGGGGGTGGGCACGCAAAGGGAAGGGATTTGCTGACTCTATTCCCTAATGGGGATTCTTGGAGAAAGCAGAGCCAGAATCTTCTGGGAAGGGTGCAGTGGAAACATGGACAGCAAAGGTTGCAAACTCCAGCAAGGGAAATTCTGACAGCATACAAAGAAGAAAACAAAACAGAACTAGCATGAAAAGACCTGGATCAGGTAGTCGAGAGAGGATGTGGAAACACTGTCTTTGGAGATTTTCAAAACTTGACAGGACAGATCTCTGAGCAATATGACCCAACTCTGAGAAGGGGGTTGCACAAGATGACCTCCAGAAGTCCCTTCTGAATTAAATCATTCCGTGCTAAGATTTTACTAATTTTGGGGAATGTGTTGTAAATAGAAACTCAGACATATGAAATGATTAACTTTTCCTGTATATGATTGAAATTAGTCTCATAGGTAGATGTCATAGTTTTCATCACACTCAGTCCCTCCATAAAACATGCTGCAGTAAAATGGACTTTTCTGCTGGTAATAATAACAAATCAAATACTTGCTTGCTTTCCTTCCCTTCTCCAGCAAGCTCTTGCTTACAAATCCAAGGCAAACTCAAAACCAGTGACCTCAGAAGCACGATTAGTTCATTTACCTGAGCAGTAAGAATGTTTCTCTGAATTGAAAGCCTCTATGTAAAGAAATTCCATCAGCCTGGAATTTAATCAAGTATCTGTTAGTGGTTTCAGAATGTTATGGAATCACTACAGGTTTCCTGTGTCTGCCTTTAGCAATTTTACAGACATCCCGATCTAAGAAGCAATGCTTTCTACTGCAAATACAGCTTTGCTCTGTAAGAAGGCAGCAGCTTTCTCTCTGTTGCTATTTAAGGGTAGGCTCCCGACAAGGCCATATTAAGAGAACAATATGGTGAGGAGAACCCTGCAAAAAAAGGGTCAATATAATAGCAGAAAAGCCCCCAACCTATTTCAATATGTTGAAAAACAATGGGTATGTGTTTTAAAAGGATTAGGATTTTTTGTTTATTTCCCATTAAACTTTTTATAGTTAAAAAGGCATTTCAAACTGTAAGCAGTCACCTTCATTTAGAATAATGCTCCGATCCTTTAATTTTACCAGAAAACTATCGGAAGGCCTTTCATGTGACAGGTCATCCAGAGGAGCAATATTTTTTCATTTCTACATACAACAGCCAGTGCTTGCATGAAGACAACTAAATGCAAAATGAGATTAATTAATCCTTCAGTGATTATTGCTACTGTACTTTCTTCTTGAGAAACATAGAACCTTCTCTATTAAACCACAAAAAAATAACACACTAAACCCTGTTTTCACCACTGTGACTGTGCAAACACACACCTTGGTCATACATACACTGATATTATCGTCTCTCTTGGTGTGGCTTTTGTCCACAAGCATCTGAACATGAAGACTAAAGAGGCAAACTTTTGTGTGTATTTACACGGATGTTTTTGACACAGCTACCTATCTGGTCTCAGCTGTGGCGTGAAGTGTGCAGTGTATAGTACAAAATTATTCTTCACAGGATCTGAACCAACGCCTAGCTTTTTCATGGCTGAAATGATTTCATGAAAGATTGGCCATTTTGATCCTCCAAGTTTCCTGTTCAAAAAAGTCTCCTTCTCATTCCTGTTAAAAGGCATCATCTCGTGAATTTAGTATTGTATCTAAAATCTCTTCAGTTTCAAAACTGAGTTTTTAATCTTTCAAGATTACGTTCTGCATTATCCCTACAGTCATGTATTTGTTGTAATAATTCTGGTGAAACATTCAAGATATTAATTGATATGAGACAGTAACTACTAATTCTTGCACATAAGCTTCATATAAGTACAGGACTGTGGAAAAAATACCAGACACTCTGAAAAGTATGTGTCCTTAGTTGAGCTTTAATTTAACATAATCTGATAGACTTTTTTTCATAAAGTAGAGGTCTGAGTACTTAAGTACTTGTATATTTTCCAAAAATTCCTAATTAACTTCTAACTTTCATAAGCAAGCTTCACTGGCACTTAGGTTTTCCTGTTTCCCTTAAGAATTTTTAGATTTCCTTAAGAAATTTTATGTTTCCTCATAGCGCTGCCTAAATATATTTCAGCACCAACTTAGTTAGTTCTGAAAGTAATTTAATCTCATTGCCCAGTTAATTCTTGACCTTTCTGCTGAGACTGAATGATGATTAGAACAAGATGGAAATACTTTTTTTTTTCAGCAAGTATATCCAGAACGCATTTGCCTTCCATGATCATTTCAAGTCTGCGTGCCCTCAAGGCAGAGGAGCACAGGTTTGTGCTGGCAACACAGTGATTGCCTCTCCAAGAGTTACAGCCAGAGCGTCCAGCCTTGGTGATGGAAGTCAGGCTGGAATAAGTCACATTCTCTGGCTTTTGAAGTGCTGCTGATCTCAAGCTTGTGGTAACGTGAAATTCAGGACCATTTTATGCCACGAGCCAGGACGTTCAATGGGAATTTGTCCACTGAATTTACTCCGTTTTGGATTACGTAGCTACTTACACACCTAAACATGGATTTAAGAGAATACACTTTTGCTCAGCGCACAAATCTGTCTTGCTTAAGAGGACACAGCACATATATGACTTTTCTCAATCTGTAGTTAATGTTATTGTCAGACTTTGCCCTACACTATGGCAAAAGGATTTAATTCAGAGTATTTTTCAGTTCTTTAAAAGGATGAAATTAATCTCCAGGACTGAGAATTATTTTTATTTTACATTTTGGAAACAATCCTTAGAAGATAATAATTTGTCAGAAGACTAAATTTTTTGGAATGAGAATTCACTATGGCGTTTCCTGATTTTTTGTGTGCTTATTAGGATTCCTACTGACAGGGTGACACTTTGAATCAAATGTCCATCAACAGGTTCAAAAAGCTCAGCACTTTACTTTAATGTAAGAGTTAAACCCATTATTGATACAGCATCCAGTGAAACTAATAAAAACAATCTATTATCCAGTACGTTTTGTTCCTGGGGATGTGTAAAACGAAAATCAATATGAACAATGTGACCATTTTGAGGCAACATTGGTGCTGCTTGTTTTTGAAAATAAGAATTTCTGCCTATGTCAGTATATTGCAAAATATTCTAGTATTTCCTTTAGTTCATCTACTAGTTTTAAATAGAAGATAAAAAGCCCGCTGGAGAATCTGCTTCTGACACAACACTGAATTTCTCTTTATGAACTGAAAGCAATCTGTCTGACTAGGACATTGAGGACCAGTAATTTACTACCTCAGCTGTAATTTTAAGTGTTCACCCAATGCAGGGATTGAAGCTTTCATTCTATAATTATAGAGGAATCAAAGACTAGCACACTAATGTATTGTGCTACAATGCCAGCTATTTATAATCATAACTTTTCAGGCAATATGTTTTTAATATGTTAGGACGGTATGGTTGTCAGAAACAATCCTTTTTTTCCCTTTTTTTTAAAAACAGAGCTTCCCTAAAATGGCTGAAAAATGCAAATTATTTTTAAAGCTTACAGTACTATAGTATTTTTAAAGGAAAGAAAAGATCCTGTGAAATTTATCAGGATTAGAAAGGATTAGTTTTGGTCTTTCCTCTCTAATAAGGTACAAGGAACATCGGAATATGATATGTACATTTAAAAAAAAAATAAACACCTCACAAAAAAGCATTGTCTAGATACAACCAAAGCTTTCTGTGGGGATATAAGAGACAACACTAAAACTTTCCATATGGAAAGTTTTCTTGTGTCCAGTGCAGAGTTTAGGGGCAAAGGGAAAAAAAATTTCCTGTGGAAGAAAAGGAAGATATCCCTAGTTACAGTAATGTCCTTCTTACTAAAGATCTAATGTTGCAGTCTGACCTTCCTGGTCTGTACTGAGGCTTGAAGTCTGACTGCTTAGGGATCTCACGTTTCCAGATTTACCAAAAGCTGCTTTTCCCCCTCACTGCAGTGCTGTGTTGCCCTGTCCCTGCCCCTCTTTTTGATATTTCTGGGCAGCCTGAAGAGACCTACAGTTCCTCAGGGTCAAGGCACTTCTGCACTCTCAGGCAGTTCTGTGGGAAACCCAAGGAATGTTTTCCTACAGTTAAGTCATTTTACAATAGGAGAGTCTTTCCAGGTAATGCTGATCAATTCCTTCAGCACACTAATAAGACTTATCAGGTTGTCCCTTATTGTGTTGTTAGTAGAATGTCCAGGACAATGAGGCCTTACATTTATTAGTGCTTTTGATGTCATATTGTTGTACAAATAATTATTAATAATGGAAAATCAGGTTGAAATTATTCATGAATAACCTGTTAGGAAGTTGATTTAGCATCTGAAAAATCCTGACTTGCATACCCAATTAATTAATACACCAGCTCAAAATTCAAGTGATACAGTTTTTGTCAAAAGCTCTCTGCACCGCTCCCTTGCTCTGGCTCCGGCTGAACCTAATGCTCATTCAGCAGGCAAGAGGGTTTTCTGCGCTGTTCCAGCTCAGTGATCTGACGACACTCACCTTAACTAGTTTCTTGTATCAAAGATTGACTCAACTGAGCATTTTCAGGGAGAAAGCTGAAACACAAGGAAGGGTCTCCGGGGCAGACTGACAACGCATCCTGGCAGTCCATCACGCTTACCCAGAAATGCCAAGGATGTTTTATCCCTCTCCGTGGTCAGCTAACGGACGCATACCAGCTCTGACCCACACCTGTTTTCTGTGGCTGTCTCCATTTATTCTTGGACCTGTAAAGGACTGAGGCATAGGGGAAGCCCCCTGCAAGCTCAGGCACTCAGCACTGGGGAGATCAACCATTTACCTGGCAGAATAGATGGGCCCATAACTACTTGTGTCTCCCCTTTCTTCTCACCAGCTGGTTCCCTGGCACACGAGAACATCCACAAGCACTATCCTCCCTCTCAAAACCTGCAACCAAAAAGTCCATTCCCTTGGCTGGTTGCAAACTTAAGGAACCTACATGGGTTAAGTGTCCCTTACACTCATTTCTCTTACCTTGTTCATTTGGTCAGATCTCTGATATTACTGACTGACACGGGATTGTCTGCACTTTCAGTGCTAACAGCCAGGTTACTTTTTGACACCCAGGAGGGATTTAATTGCTTTTTTATACACTGATTGCAGTGTAGATTGTGCCCTTGATAGCAATATGAGATCAGGATAAAATAAAAAGCCAAGAAAAGTCCTGGCAGCCAGCATGAAAGCAGAGACAAAGCCTCATCTTTCCTTTTTTTTTCTTTTTTTCAAAAATCAGTTATTCGGGAAAGGGAAATCTGTATGGACAGATGTAGACAAATACTTTCTTTTTGCCATAAAAAGATATGAGAGGGTTAAATATGGGCTAATGGTAAATATGAGGGCTAATGTGAAACACTACATTTATGAAGGCAAGCTCTAGTATTTAACATTGGTTCCAATTTAGAGATATATGTAAGGAGGATTCTCCAATGTATGTGCCATGTCTATCCATTTCTTTTATGTACTTTTCAGTGTCTATTTCTGAAATCCTACCCAACTACTTTCTCTGGCCTTACCCACCTGAAAGGTCGATGTTTAAGCTAATTGCTTTGAATACCTCTGGCTCAGGACAGGGCATACTCCCTCTGGAAGCGTCTGTCTCCCTTATCAATTTGCTGCAGAAAGAAGTTCTTCAGACCCCATGCCTAACGTTAGCTGAGACAGAGCCCATTACAGGCACGTAATATCATACGCTATCAGCTCTAGTAATCTGTTTCTTGCAGTAAAATGTTTTCCAGTCTGTTTTCCAGTGGTGACATGGGCCATTTTTTCAATGCTATGTTCTCAAACTGAGTAGCAGGTAGAATTTGTTTTTCCCAGGCCCCCTAGAAACATGCCATTTTTCTATGGAAGGAAGGAAGAAGGACCAGAGATTGAACCTAACATATGATATAACTGGGAAGTGGTCCTTATAGCTGCCCTGCATGGTACTACAACCTTGGCCTGGAGTCATTAGTTTACTTCCAGCATCAAAGTAATCTGTCTCAACAGTTGAGCAATCAAAACTACACAAGCACTACTCTAACTTGGGGTGGTTGGTGTTGCTCATTTTGCATTGTATCATAGTTCTCTCACTGTGCTTCTAAAGCTGAAGGTAGATATGTAGACAAGAAAAAACATCTGAAGTTGAGTTATGGTTCTGTCTGTTACATGTCATGTAAACTTTGGAGAGATCTCTTATTATATGTGTATATGTATGTATGCATGAGTGCGTGTGTGCGCCCACATATAGGAGGTGCTACATAAATAATACATAGAAATAGAACATATTTGTTTTCTCTTCTATGAAAATGGACAGCAGAAAGAGGAAAATAAGGTGAAGATTCAAAAATAATTAAGAAAAAATATCCTCTAACCTTTTCTCTGTTATCTGACCTTGGTTTCCATGGAAACAGGATCAGACATGTCAGTAGCAGGAAGAACTCTCACTTAAAGGTGTTACCTACAGAGAGGAACTGGTACCCAACACAGACACACACCCCAGCATGAACACTCTGAGAGCTCAAAGTGCCAGTGCAGATACACTGTCAGTGGTTTGAAGCAAAATATTAGACTTTCAAAGGCAGAACAGGAGGAACAGACCCTCTGCCCTCTGTAAATCGAACCTCTTAGACACAGTTCATGCTAGGCAGGAAAAAATGTGAGTGCCCAGCATCATTAGTTACTACAGGTTATCCTGGTTTCATATTATTATTTTTTTATATATATATATATATATAAATTTACACCAAAAGGGCAATATCTGTTTTTTTAAATAGGAGGGGTTTAATCACATGGTGCAAAACCCACTTGCTGTTGAATACACTGAAAAAATCCTAGGAAGGCTCATGCACAGAGAGGCAGGAGGTGGCTGCAGGAACATCTCACCCAGCTGCAGCACTAAGTCCAAGATCCCACCAACAGCATGCTCTACAAGTAAAGAACGAACACTGCCATAGCTTCACTGAAAACAAAACACACAAGAAAAGGAACAATTTTCCATCAAATTCTGCCCACATATAAGTGGCTGACACTGCGTACATCACTTACTTCAGCTTCTTTTTGATCCTGTCTCCCTGGGGTCTGACTCACTAGGGCCATCCATCCACTGTGCCCTAATGATCCTGACTCAGACCTGACTCTTATGGCTCCTGTTCATGCTCAGAGTTCTGCCATCCCAAAGGTAAATCTTGCTCAAGAGTAACTGCATTTCATATAAAGCTTTGTTAGTTAATTAAGCAATAGAACTAATTGTCTATAATGATGTCATCAAAAGGCTGTTTGCTAGAGTACAGCACTGGAATAATTTACATAGAGAAGCTTAGAGATGGATTGTAAATAACACACAAAACCACAGTCATCTTTGTTTCGTTATGAAACAAGAATGAAGGGAGCCAGTCATTGGCATCGGGTTATTGACAATACAGATACACATCAAGCCTATTATAGAACCTGACATTCCTGGTTTATTTTCCCTTTTGATTTTTTTAACACTCTATGTTTCTTGTTTAACAAATTGTTCTCAATATGACGTATTCACAATAAGCCCATAAGCACAAACTGAAACACAATTTCCTGCTAGCTTCAGTAGAAATACATTAATCCACTGGATATTTCCCAGGACAATATTATCTCTCATGTGCAGGCTATATTTCTCTCATTCGGCTGCAAAGGGGAGAAAAAATCCTTGAAAATCTGTTTGAAAAGTGACACACAAGAAAGTCATAGGTAAACTGCCTCTTGCTCATGTGAAGACTTTCCTATCTATTTATCTATCTGTCCATCTATCTATCATCCATCTTTCTCGCAGCACATCATTTACTAAAACCCTCCCTGAACATGACAGTGAAGTTAAATAATGAAAGAAAGGCAAGAAGGTAGTTAGACTGCTGAACTCCTGATTGCTTTGAAATGATACTGTCATCTGTTTCTAACTGCTTTGTATCACAAGAGCATTTTGCATATCAGGAAAGGAAGAATACTGTCTGTTCTGTGTTTAAAGACAGGCATCTTTTAAATACCCCACTGTCACATTTTCAAGGCCACATATGCTGCCATGCCTGATAAAGATGCAATATTAAATGCTACCAGGACTCTAGGGGTGGTTGATTACTGGCCTCTTATGACCCTCAAGGCTAAAACACTAACTTGTTCTTCACTGTCCTGTCACCTGGTAATGAGAAATGTTTTCCTCCAAGATAAATAAAAAAGTAAAAACACCTTAGAGTAAGTTCTACTCTTAAAGACTAAGTAGATTTTTTTTCCTTTTTTTCCTTTTCCTTTTCTTTTTCCTTTCAAGTGCTCACATTATGCAGAGCAAGTATTAATCTCTCTGCAACTCTGAGACGGGACAGAGCTTGGGCTTGGGATATAACCCCATGCAGATATCATTCTGTATGAATGCACATTCCTCCTTGCCTTTCCCAGGCATTTCAACAATATTAGATATTTTAGAAGACCTGCCTGACCTTCTAGAACATTGTGTTCCTGGTCTATACCAGGCCAAATCAAGCAGGTTGGGATGCCTGATCTTCCTATGGAAAGGTGGGAGCTGTGAGGAATGGCTGCATATCCCCATAGCCAGTGGATGTCTGCCATGTATTTTTTACAGGCATTCTGAGGAAGTGCCCCACAAATCTTCTTGAAAAAGCCAACTCCTGTAATTGCAGCTATAATAGTGGAAACAGAGAGTGAAAACCATTGCAGCCACACTGCAGAGGAAAGAGGAAGGAAATAGCAATCTTTGGGCAAAAGTGTAACATGGGACTACTCAGTGGGAAGCTTTGAAAGGAAGAGATTCTTCAGGGAAATTGGCTAGGAAGGAAAATCTGCAAGAAAAGCTTTTTTCTTTAGTTACTCATTACTACTTTGGGATCTTTACTTACTCATTTCTACTTTGGGATCGAGCTGGACATCAGCAGTGCTGAGGACAAACATGGGAGTGGAAGGGAACAGATCACAGCTACTGAAGGCTTCTATTTGACTCCTCCCTAGAAGGCTCCCTAGTTTCAAAATAGGGAGACAGAAATCCTCCTGTCTTGCTGATAGCTAATTCCAGCTGGAAACAAACTTCATGATCAACCTGCCAAAGGGGCTTAGTTTGATTCTACCTTGTCATTTGTTGGGGGGAAAGAGGATCAGCAGCTGTGTGAATTTTTCTAGTCCCATGCCCCTGATTCAGGCATCCCTGGTAAGTCAAACTTTGACACTTCAGAGCAATGTCTGGCTTTAGTTCATGTTGAATTAACCCACTCACCCATTCCACTAATAAGCACCTTTGAATTCCTCACTCCTTGCCATAGGATTGCAGTTTCACAGGCACCATCAGCAGCAACAGGTAAGTGCTTTTTGTGTTTCCAACGAATGAGTATTCCTAAGTACATCTGAACAGAAAATGATTTATCCCTGGGGAGTAAGAGCCATCCAAAATAAGGTCCTTTTCCCTAGGTAAACAATTTCACTAGGGCATGAACTAAAATATTTATTTGGCTGATGGTATGTGGACAGGAATATCCCAAACAGTGGAAGTGAGAGTGGAAGGAGTTAAAAAGATGGACGCAGCAATGCACTACTACATAGGTGCTTTTGTCTTTGACTATAGCCAGAGCTTTGAGTGCTTTGGAAAAAAGGGCTTAAAAGTTCTAGTTTGGAAATATATCCAAAACTGAACTTTCAGGCTGGCAGGCAGAGAGGATTTGTCCTTGGTTTGGGAAGAATAGCCCTTGGAGCTCCAGAGGGAAAGAGCAGAAAAACAGATGGAAGGAAATTAATTCAATAAAAATAAATTAGACCTTTTAAACAGTATTGTTTTTAATATTTATGATGCAAAGAAGATTTGCATTTTTCTGTCAGTAAAGTATATGTCTCCATTTGACCTTCACTCCCTAAGTGAACGCTTTATTTAGCCTGAATGGCAGACATTTTTCTGTCTTTTCATGGACATTTTAAAAAACCTGTATGCTGCTATTTTTTTATTCACATTGTAAAATGATCCTTGATGATAAGAAAATGGTAATATTTGCTCATACCACATGACTGGATCAAGGTAGCCAATGATCTGTATCTGGGTTGCTACAGCGTGATGTATTATACTTCACACGATTTGCTGCAGGCAGAAATCTTAATTAAGGCCTTTCCTAAAGAGTGACCTTCAGGGACTGCATTTTTGAATTGGTGTAAAAATAGACAAATGCCCTAACAGCATTAGGGGAGTTGCGGAAGAGTGTTAAATGTGCATTTCCCCATCTCATCTACACAAACAATCATTGCTGCTATTATCGATGAGTTGTGAGGCGTTTTCAGCAAACAATCAGCCTCAATGTGTACAGAAAGAGATTTCAACCTGACATGCAGAGCCCAGTTACTCAGCTGCTCCTCCACTTCCAATGCAAGTTGCATGTCTAATTTGAGAATACACTCCCCTGAGTTCTATTCATCCATATTTGACTGTGCTCATGGATATTCACTGGTTTGGGATCCTTCTAATTAGCTCGCTGCATGTGGTGTCTTGCTCAGCTTTCATCAATAATCCCCGTACCCAGCACACAGTGGCAACTGGGCGGGTTTGGCTGGGCAAGAAGGGGATTGTAGACAGCACTTAGGAAGCAAATTAACCCTACTCACAATAAAGAATAACAGTAGCTACAGCCATGCAGGATGCTAGTGGGGTGTGTACAAGTATCTCCAGGCTGTTTTGCCATGAATTCTCAGCTGAAACATCCTTATGACGCCAGACCCAGGCTTTTCTTATTTCTTCCACCCAAAACAAGCTGCCAAACTGCCTGGCAGTTTTGTGCTGTGGTCACAGAGGGGTTGAGGTAAGGCCACCAACTTCACCTCCTGCTGTGGATTCAGACTCGGATTTGACATCCAGAGACAACAGAAGAAAGCATGCAGTGCTGGCACCCCTACACCCTCCACGGGGCTGTGGCATGTCACGACACACATGTTCTCAGCAGTGCCAGGTGAGCTCTTCTGATGTCCCCAAAACTGCTGCCTCAGCTGAACAGTTTTGGGTGGCTGGCTGAAGGACACCATACACCAAGAGAAGAAAAGCCGATTTCTGTTGCCACAAGTTGGATAAGCCACTTAAATTTTGAAGATGAAATATACTTTCAAAGTAACTTTTAAAAAGCTTTAGACATGAGTTATCCCCACCCTGCTCTACAATACAGCTTTCTTCATGGGCAAAGATGAAATGAAATAGCTTCTGGAGCTTATAGAGAGCTCTTGTCAGAGACAGAGCTTTTGTCTGCTTTTTTTGACAAGCAAAAAAACCCTGGCTTTTTAAAGCTGAAGCCTATTGTGAGAGGTACAAACCAGACTCTTGGCTAGACTCACCCGGCCTATTTACACTGAAATAAGACTGCGCTATCAGTTTACATGAGCCAAGGGACTGGCTGTACCAAGAAGGACAATGTGCTTTCGGGGAGTGTGGCAGCCCAGGAGGAGAGGGCATGGCATGTGTGGAGGAGCCTGAGCTGCCCGACCAGCTGAGACCCACTCCAGTCCCCCAGGGGATGTTCTGGGCACTGGTGGCATCAGTGGTACTAGCCTGTGGGTGTCCCTGGACACCCTGGACACAGGCATTGCTCACAGCATCAGCTCCTGTCCAAGACATTCACGTGAAACTCTTCTAACACTCCGTGCTCACAGTTCTTACCACCGCGCTTTTCTGTAAATAAATATTCACCTGCATGTCCCAGAGTCTCCAGCCTGACTGGGTTCATCCTTGGGATGGATGGGACACTGCAGCAGGTGGGACGATTTCTCATTTTATTCCCAGTTTTGTTACTACTCTTCAAAGATGACCTGAGGAAAATAACCTAATCTTGCTGTTACACTTTCCCGACCTACAAAACAGAGCTAATTTTGCTTGTCTGAGGGGAGCAAGGAAAGGCCTGATGCTTGCCAGAGAGCTTAAACTTGCTCAGATGCAAGATGCAACAGATGCACAGGATGATGACAGCAGACATCTTCTCTGAAGCATCGTCCTGCAAAGCCTGCTAACGGCTCTGGTAAAAGCCTCTGCGAAAAAACAGAGGGTAAGTCATCCAAGTTTCCCAGCGGGATGTCCTGCAACATTCCTGCCCTCTTGCCATTGCAGAGGCATGGGGTCAGCACCCCAGCGTGAGTGGAGGAGAGGCCGCAAGTGCCGTGATCTCACACCGTGAGATCTCCATGCACCGTGCTGTACCCGAAACAGCTTCTCGGGCTGCATTCCAGGTCGCTCGGCTGGCAGAACCCCGAGCTAAAGGAAAAATAAATAATGAACCAAAGAGACAGCTCACTCTCAGCCTCACACGTCGTCGAGGAGATAACAGGCCAATGCGTATAATGATCTGCGCTGAATCATTTGCCACATTGGTATCAGAAGCTCTCAGCTTCATTCAGGGGCTCTCTCATCCAAACTGCATGTGAGATGACAGTGTTAATACATCAACGCCTGCAAAGGCGGCTGTAATGAAATCTGTCAGTGTTGCCCCTGCACCAAACACTACTTGAAAAAGCAGATGTGTAGCTCAGATTCAGTTTATTACTGTCTGAGCCTTCCTCACTTACAAAACCAAAGGGTGATTAAGGGGGAAAATCCCTGGCTCCTGAAAGTTGCAGTAGCTGTTGCGTGCAGCTCGGAGCACAGTGGGAACACTGTCTGGAGCCTACTGCTGTTTTATTGTTGTTATCGTTATTACTGTTGTTGTTGTTAGCATTATTATTCTTATATCAAATTTCAAAGACCCCAAAATATTTCAAAGTGTTTAAAAGAAACCTTATAAAATCAAAATAGCCAGGCCTTCTGCTATTGCAGTGTTTGGACAGTTTGGTAGCCCTGGAGAGCAAAGCCAGGCTGGCTGTTAAAGCAGAGTGCCGTGGCTCAGAGCTCTGCCTGTTTTACCCTGTGAGCAGGGCAAGTCACTTTGGTTGACATTTTCAGAAGTTTGCAGTGCTTCCACAGCTGAAATGCCATTTTCAGAACCTAAGTCCTACTGACTGCTAATAACATATAGACTTATAAGTGCTTAAGTAATCTCCTAAATTATTTTAGCAGTTCCAGAATGAATTAACTCATCTGAGCTAGTTATTTTGTGTTTTCTTTACAGTTACTGGACAGAAACACAGCACAGGTACACCATGAGTCATCTTTCTTCCCTGAGATCCTTTTTTGCATTCTCTCCTGAGTGAGGAAGAGCCAACACACCACTAGATTCTCCCCATTGACTGTAGACAGCCCCAGCGGAGAAATCTGCATTGTAGGCATCTAATACTAAGCTAAATGCACTCAGGCACCTTGTGTTCTGCTGTGCAACGAAGATAACAATGCATCCTCAGCATCACTTCTCTCTGCTAAGGCCTGTCCAACCCTTTTAGTTTGTGCCATGGGCATGAAGTACTCCAGCCTGTGTAGGGTTCTCCAGTATGCGAAACTCAAAAGCAGCATGTACAAGTCCTGAGAATACAGCTGACACACACTGACGAGGACAAGACATCACTTTTCCCATGGGAGAGGCACAACAGCAAGCAAAGGAACCTGCCAGACTCCAGAAATTCTCTTTTCCCCTCTCCTGCCCTTACATGGCAAAATGAAGTCTCCAGCAGCTCCCCTGTGCTGCTAACATGGAGCAAACCATCCTGTTGGGCCATCTGCCTCTCCTCTGCAGTGTGTGAGGAAAGCCTTGCTCTCCATCCTGAGCAGAGCTGAGGAGCAGGAAGATATAAAAGTTTCTCTTCTCATGCCTTGTGTATTCCTGTAATTAGAGTAAGTCAAATGGATGCAAGTAGAGGGTTATTTTGGTAATTGCCTATCTCTAAGGTATAAAACAGTATATTACGTACCATCTACAAATTAGGAATCAAAAGCAAAAACATGTGTTTAATTTTGATTTTAATTGCATTTTTACTTCAAACGTCTATTTTTCTCCCTGGTGCAAACAGACCTGAGCAATCTTGCAGAGATCAACAAAATCTTCCACAAATGCCAGGCATTTCTCTCTCTGTGGTGCCTGGCTCTGTAAGCATTTAATCTGCTAACTTTGACAGAAAGAGCTGTCTAATTCCTACAGCCTGCTTATTTTTAAATCAACAAATATTTATTGTGCACTGCATTTTAAAGGATACAATTATTAGTGTACCTCTGTTTGATTACCAATGACACAGTAATAATACCAGCAGCTGCTGAATTGTAAGTGAAAATAACCCTTTGTTCTCATTTTTCTTATCTCTAGACTATAACAGCACTCATGGGGACAATAACCTATGAAATAGATTAAAAGCCTGTTAAATGCTATTTTCAGCTTGGCAGATCACCAAACCCTACCTTACCCTTAAGCTCTGTTTCCTTTTAAATATTCTTTTTAATATAGCCATGTGACAACAGTAATGTTCACTTTTACAGTGATTAAGTAACTGCATAAACAAGATGTTTTAGGTTTATAAACTGAGTGGTGCTGATCTCACAGGTGAAAAGGATTGTGCTCCACCGAAGACACCAAGGCTTGTAGAAGAGGCTATAATGGTCTAATTTACAGATTTTTCCTCTTGCCTAGTGGTTTTAAACAAAAGAAAGGGACACTGTTGGTTTTCTATTTCTTCCTGGCATTGTCAAACCCTCTTTTTTGTCTCCATCCCCCTTTTACAACTTTGGATTTAGATTAGCTGGGAAATAATTCATAATTATTTGCTGAATAATTTTGAGGTAGTTTCCAACATGATAATTTCTGAGGGGGGTCATGATGGGAATGATGCAGCCCAGGGCCACCCTTGGTGTGCCAGTCTGCTTTTCTGAACCTCTGCTGACTTGGGACTACTTTATCCATCTGAACAGGAGAACAAAAGAAAAGGGAGAAAAAAAAGAACTAGAAGGACTAGAGGAACTAGTAAGCTGCAAAGAGTTTCTAATACTGTAGGAGGGTTTTTTTCTTTGAAAGAAACAGATGGGGATGACAAGGAAAACACAAGTCTCAAGAGCTTTAATACCAGTGGAGGAAGAAGGGCAAAGGCACTGACAGACCACCACTGCTCTACTGGAAACATTTATTTTCGGAGGGTAGATTGTTTCTATTCAGGCATGGGACAAAACAAATCTCACCAAGAACAGCACAACAGGATCTGGGTCTTCTGCTTCCTGCACTATTTTAACACTTTTGTTTTGACCAGAACCTCCCTGCTAGATCTCAGAAACTCTTCCTGAAGAAAGCTTGGTTGGAACTGTAACCTTTAACTCCCATTCAGCCTTTTTGAATGAAAACAAGCCTGTAGATAAAATCCCAATAATTTCTTAATTCAGCTGGTGGTAGGAAACAATAAAAAATATCCTAGCTCTCACAACCTTCCAAAGAGTTGGAAATAAAAATAAAAAAGGTGTGTGTATGGACATCTCTTTCAAAATTTTAAACTGGAAATTATCATCTGGCTTTCACCCATAGAAGGAATAGCCTTTCCTCTTTTTAACATATCTATCAACTCCGTCAACCTCTCACTGAAGGTACAATAAGAGCTCATGAAATTTTATGCTGTAAGAAATAGCACTCCTCTACTTGAACTTCAGCTTGCTAAAGGCAGGAAGACCTCTCAAACACCCACACATTTGAAAAGATAAGAATTTGCCCAAGAATAAGAAATTCCTGTTTATCCAGGCAAAAAAGTCTGCTGCCTTGAAAAGGTCAACACATGGGAAGAGGACTAGCATCCAAGAGCCTTGCAGGCACCCTGTCCTCTTCAGTGACAACCCACCCCATAGTTCCTCAACCCCAGGTGGTTCCTGGAGGTGGTTGCTCAAGCTTGAGCTGGAAAATGAGCTTTTTGCTTTTGGAGCAAGATCATTATGTTCTTTAACAGAACACATATAAAACATTATTCTCCAAGCCTCTTTATATTTTTCTTTGCTTGCTGCTGAAATGTGACCCTCTCCCACAGACATTGTCCTCCCTTTCCTTTAGGCCTACATCCATATTCAAGGTGATATGATTTTTACCACGAGGCTGGATGTCATGCTCAAAAGCACTTCTAATGTAACCAGTGTCATGATACACCAAAAAATATTTGAGCCTTCATGTCTGTATGTCATTTATATTGCTACTGGAAAACACTTTTCTGAGGACATGACAGGCATTTTAGCATTTATTGCATTACCTGCTCCAGCTTCAATGCACAAAAGACACATCTGCAGTAGAAAAGGGAGGAGACAGTCCTGCACCTTCAGAGCTGCCCTGTGCTGGACAGGATGCATAAGGTTGGAATTGCAGAGAAGTCTTTGCAGGTAAAATATCAAAACTCCATTGTCGTTTTAAAAGGGACAGTGCCTTAAGGCCCAAACTGGAATATTTCTACACGTGACATTTTAATGCACGTCTTCAGGTCTTTGCTCATTTCCCCAAATCCTGGAGTTTCACTTTGAGCTGTGGGTTGAAATGAACACGAAACATAAAGTGAAACTCAAATGAAAGCTCTAACTTTTACCTACTTTCAGAAGAAACTTCAAATCCCACTAGACCCTTCTGTGAAGAATGTTTTTGAAGCAAAAGCTTAGTTCTCTTCCCCTGATGTGTGCTATTATCTTTGCACCTTAATTTCACCCATTTGCTTGTATCCCATAAGGAAGAGAGGATGTTTCTGTACACTCAGATGACCTGGTTAGGGAGACAGTGTTTGCAGTTAAAGTAATAATTTCACAACTGAAAATGAATCCTATTTTAAGTGTATTCCTGTTACTTTGGGAGTAAATTGAAGCTACACCATTTAATCTTCCTCTGGTTCTTTTGTACATTATGATACCAGTATCCTCAGTTTATAACCACAAGGGTGCTGGGAAGTTATTAATGATTCCTGAACACACTAAGGTTCCTTCAAAGGGGGTAGGAAAAACATGCAAAGGTTCATCATAACTGGTGTCCTAGGTACTGGTACAGGAACAAAAGACATATCAGCTATATTCCGAGCATTATTTTTTCTTTTCTGATTCACTATCATTTTTTATTCAGAGCCTCAGGAAGATTTTCTGGAAAAAGCTGAAGGAGCCCTGAGCTTGAACTCCAGCTATTGTATAACCACAGAGCAGGAGAGATGGACCTCAAGAGGTCACCTAGTGCATTTCTCTGCCAGAAGAAATTATTTTTTCTTAAATTATTTTATAAAGACTGATCCAAAAAGCCAGAACACATTGCCAGCGCAGGATTTTCTTATAATGCCACATAGATCATAACTGTTTTCAAAGAACTTGGGTACCTGCGTGACACTGATTGCTGGAATGTGAACATTGTAGTCAAACTGTGAACATTTATAATTTGATCCAAAACAGTGGGTTATCTAGCTACTCATTCTTAAAAACATAAACCAGCAAGGAAACCCCAGCCCCACATAATTGCGATCAGTTTGCAGCTTCCATTCCTGTGAAATGATAAGCTTTGCTTGCCTGAAATGGGACAGATGGCAGCCCTATAGGTTGCCACTCCAAAGTGCCTTCGAGCAGAGCTCTCTGTACTGTGGCTGTTGTTAGAGCAGCATATGCTTGAGAGATGCAAGCTGGTTTCCCTGAATCTAACACTCTAACGCTGCATGCTGGGCTCCCTTGCATCCACGATTCATTGCTTGCCTTCCAAACTTCTCCATGTTTCCTTGTTCTTTTCCCCTTTAAAGTGAACCTTTGCTTACCAGAGACAGAAAAGCACAAACACAAATTTGTGTGTACAGATGGACATGTTCTTATTCTTTGTATATACTGTAATAAGAGTAGTCGAATGGAGAATTTTACAGGTGGTGTTTTCAAATCCAAGTCTCCACAAAAACAAATGGTGGTACAGTTATTAGGCCCTGACAGCAGTACTATGCTAGAGGTAATTTGTTGGAAATCTATGATCTTCAAGGACATCAGAGTGGTCGTTGCAACACCAGGGAGCACCCACAGTCTCTTGTTCATTACTGCATGAATAAAACCATATCTCTGCTTAGTTGCAAGAGAACAACTCTAGCTCCCAGAGGTAGTTGCAGTCCCTTAGGATCCAGCTAATGACTTACATTTGTCAAAGGACAGACACTATACAATGTAATGTGACAGTTTTTACCCTTTGTATAATTAAGCTGTGGAAATTCTTGCAATAGGATGCTGTGTATAGTAAATGGTTTCCAAAGCCAATTAAATGAATTACTGGAAGAAAACTCTAACGGGAGAGACTGAGATCATACAGATACTCATGATCCTGAGCCACAGATCACAGGAAGCTGAGCACGTGCACCAGGAAAGTATTGCTATATCCATTCCCTATTCTTACACTCTTCCCTGGACATCCAATAGGGCCAGTGTCACAGATGAGTTACTGAAGAATGTAAGAATATGAGTGATTCATCTGAACCAGTGTGGTTGCTACTTGGCCGCTCATGGGAGGTTGACACAAAGCAGCTCTGCTGGTGTTCTCATTGGTAAACCCTGCCGAAGAGCAATGCCATCCTGCAGTCAGCAAGTGACAGAGGTGAGACCGGGTGGGACGCAGTGTCCTAACTTAGGTGTCCAGTGTTGCTATGGGCACTGCGCTGTTTCCTGCCTCATCTCCAGCTTAATCCCATGCAGATGAATTGAGCGTCCTGGGATGCTCAACTGGCTCAACTCACCAAATAAACAACATCCTCAAAAGAGAGTCAGGAATGATTTATCCACTCTCAGAGAAGTCAGCTAAAATAGTTAAGATGAATCCCTGATGAGAAGTGCCTATTTCTCTTCATTGACCACAGAGGGAACCTCTGGTGACTAGCAGTCACCTGACACTAAGGGGACCTAGCTCAGCTCTGGACATTCCTGGTGTGGATGTCTAAAATTAGGTGAAACACTGAGTATTCATGCTGTGCGACTGCAGATGGATACTAGCCCAGATTTCTTTTGGTTGCCCAAAATGATTTTCACCCAATTTTAGCTTGAGGCAGCTAGGAGTGATGACTGGGACTTATCTTCATTACCTGGGACAAGAAAAAGCATCTCTGAAATATGCTCCCCCGGACTTACAGTGCTTGGTTTAGTACAGGTAACACTTGCTCAGGCATCCCATGAGAAAGTCTAAGCTGGCAAGAAATATTACAGCATCTCAGCCAGCCTGAGAGATAAAATGCTGAAATTCTGTACTCCCCTGTAACTGCAAGTCTCCCCAATGCTAACTTCTGACAGTGTGACATCAAAGTTAAGGCCCAGCACCTTTAGCTGACAGATGACCTTTAGCTGACTAAAGCTCAGGTAGGTTTATTCCTGAGTCCAAGAAAACAAGACTTGGCTTATGAAGATTTGCAAAGGCCATGAACATACTGTTCTTGTAGATTTTTTGAGCAGGGCTTTTCTCCTCACAAACAGTAACAAAAGCTATTCTGGCATTACTCTGTGAGAAACAGGGCAATAAATTGGTGTCATTTTAGTGGATTAGTACTGTCACATCAGCTGCCACAGCTTTTCGCCTATGTCATCAACTTTGCTGCTGCCACACTCTGGCCCCATCACTCTGCAGTAGTTGCAGACATTACAGTTAAAGGTGGAGTCAAAGGCAAGGCATTTTCTGAATGGATCTGGAAAAAGAAAGAGGGAAATGCTGGTACTAGAATTATAAAAAGGATGAATGATCTTCTGGGAAACTCATCTTTTTTGGGTGGTATCAATGCTACTAAGCATTAAAACATTTTTTCTTGAATATATTTATTTGCATCAAGACAAAGTGGATTCTGTATACTCTGATTTCTAAATATAAGATGAGACTAATATAACTTTCTTGAAACCACAAGAAGGGTGATTGTGATGAACTGTTTGAAGCTTTCTAGGTAGGAGAATATGAACCAACTGCTATAGCACATATAACTAATATCTTCTAAGCCTGATCCTGTATCCTACCAGGGGACTCATTGTGCAACCTTGGGCATGTTGTCTATGTATCAGTTGTCAAAAGATGTGAATGACTCATAGAGGCATTTCAGGTGCTTAGAAGGACTGAAATTCCCCCAATGTGTTTTGACTATCCTAGTATCAACAAAAGAGTCCTTCTTACCTATCTTTTAAGACTACAGGGACAGCTTTAAGAGTATGAGGGACTAAGTAAGTGCAAAGTCTTATCTCTATAGCATGATAAAATGCAAGGCTATTATACATAAGACGGAGATATGATCTCTACACATATTTATGATGTCTTAAAAACAACCAAAATTATTTGGAGTTCACATTTCAGCAAATTACATAATCCACAACCTAAATGGACTAGAAATGTTATTTGGACTGGAAGGAAAATGCCCCTTGAAGACTGAATCCAAGCCTTTCCACTGTGCAGCGAGCTGGAATAGAGAGCAGTCTGTTACCAGAACAAGCCTTTAGCTGCAGAATGGAGGTGGGACTATCTCATTTCAGATGGGGTCAGAAACTTGTTGAAGTTTCCACCCAAAAGACTTGTTAAGTCTTCCACCCAAACACTTTTCTAGTTAATTTTTATGATATGGAAACAGGACCTTGGCTGGAACACTTCTGTATCTTTTGATGAAGACTTCATTTAGATACAGCCTATACTTCTCAGTAACTTCCCCCACCTTGTTTCAGGACAAACTGAGATAAAGGGATAGATTTTGGCTCCCCAGCCTCGAGGTCAGGAGAGTGGGAGTTCTTGGCTTCCAGACTACTGAAACAAACAGCAGCCCTATTTGTTTCCAGGAAAATCCAGTGGAAATTTACAATGCTGGGGAAAGGAGGATTTCAAATGGTTGCAGAAGCACTCCTCACCTTGGTTGAACTGGAGCTATCATACCAGAACTCCTCAACCTAATGGCACAATATGCCAATTCTTCACTAATCACCACATTCACTCTGTCTTACTGAGGACAGTAAAGTTCATTCCTACCTCACACAACTTGAATCAGGCCCTAAATTTGGCCACCACTAAATTTTTAGCATTTAAGACAATGAGTTTTCTTATTCATGAACCTTCAAAAGGAATCTTCCAGTCCCTTCACTCAAATCTGTCCCCTTATTCCTACTTTATTTCTATTTCTGCCATTGAAATTCCGCAGAGGACAAGCCTGGATGTTTTAATTCCCTGCTGAGTCCTGCCCACATGGCACCAGTTGGTTTTACACTGTGCAGCCTGTCTGAGACACAAGATTAAGTGACTTGCCCACGGTCTTAGCTAAATGCATATTCAGAGAGACTTGTTTACTTTGTTTTATAGCCGCAGATTCCACAGCATCCAAATCCCCCAGAGATGGTTTTGAATTTGGATATATAACTCCCTTTGTTTCTCTGAGTATCTCTGCTTAATATTTTTCAGTTTTTCCTCATTTCTTGTAGACTCTAAACATAACAGTCATTTTCAGTTAAAGAGAGGAAAAAGCTTCTGTGATTTCTGGTCATCTTTTGCCAAGATGTGGAGTGAGGAAAGGATTTAAGATCTGATTTGAGTTACATTAAACTTTAAACAGCTTTGTCCTTATCTTGTCTCCCGTTGCTCTCTTCTGATTGAAGAAGTCCTATGGAAATGATTAATTTGCTTTCCAGCTCTGATGGAATTTTGTGGATATCTTTTTTTTTAGCCAAAAAACATTCAGAGAACATACTGGGAAGTTCTTGCCACACAGACCTACTCACATTGACCTGTGTCTTGCAGGCTATGTGATGGATTCAGATAAATCTGCAGGTCAAAGATGGATATTCAACTCTTATGCCTGAAACAGTAGTCAGCTGTGGATCTGCATTCCAGTGCCTGTATGTAGCAGGGCCAATATTATTGTCAGGAAGGCACTTAATGAAGCTTTTGAATGCATTAAAAATGCTTTTAAGTCTTGTATTTTCTATGTTTTCTAATCCTCTTTATTAAGATATATGAACAAATTCTCCCCTATCCATCCACTGTTAAAAAGGATGACTGTTTCACCACCTGAGCTTTAAGTCAGCTAATATGAAAAGGCAGCAGATTCTCTTATGTCCCTCTAAAATAATTTTTTGGGGGGGAGAATTTGAGTTTTTCTTAGTTTTCTGTACCTGTTTTTCTCACTAATATTCTCTTTTCTTCCCTCATTTTTCTTCAGACTGTGAACCTTGGAAGTCAAATCTTGAAACAAGTATTTTATATGGTTCTATACCTCATTTTAGATGTTGCGAGGAGCATGGATGATTTGATGTTTAGCCTTGACTCTGGTTCAAGGTCCATTTACATGGTCTTGTCGTCTTTGTTGAGGTCTTGTTTTGGTATCTGTCAGTTGTTGTTCCAGAGAACTTCTTGCAGTAGATGATTATTGCCATAGGTGATCAGTGCAGTGAGAAATGGGGGCAAGGAAACAGTCAAGATTCAGACAGTTGAAAGCCTTGAAAATAAGGGTCTTAAAAATAAAACATAGTACTGAACAATAAGCCAAGGGTGGTCTGTGATGAACTGAATGGATCAACTCCTATCAGTCTGTGTTGCTGATGTGACAGGTCACCATGTGTTGGACCATCTGGATCCTCTTCATCATGTTCTCCATCAGCCCTTGTACAGTAATGCTCAGTAATTTAATACAAAGGTGACAAACATGAGGCTGGTTGATCTTCCTGCCACATAGGAAAGGATGCAGCCTATTGATTAGCTAGAAGAAGATATTTCTACCTTAGACATGTCTTGAGCACTCAGAAGCAACAAAGAACATGGGACCCAGCTGAGATGGAAAAATCTTAATGGATCCGTTACATCACGAAAACTGGTGTCTTAATCAGTTCTTTAAAGTTTTTTTTTCTTCCCACCTGTACCTATGTGGTTCATATTTAATGTCTTATTTATTTCAACCAGGCAATGATTCTGCTGGATCTTAACACAGAAATAGTGATGATAATACACAAGTGAGCAACTAGCCAAGAACTGTGATAATTTTGACTTTTAAGACAATCAATAATCAATAACAGAAAGAGATGGCCTTAAAAACATTCAATGTTTTGAAGCTTTTCCTCCACATACACTAATTCCCAAAGCTACTGTCCTTGAGCCCTGGCTCCTGACCCCTCCCTAGTCCTGCCAAGCTCTGCCAGACATGTCATCCCGTCTTGTTCCCACTGCTGAGCCACATATACAGAGGCACTGTGAAACACTCCAGGTGATATTTGACTTACATATTTAGATGGGAGATGAGCTGAGGGCTAGAAGTAGTACAGAAATGCATAGATTTGGGTTTTGCTTCATTTTACAGAAAATATAAATGGGAGTGAATGAAAGCAGGGCAGTTTCTCAGCAAGACAATTCATTCCTAATAGAGCACTGGTCCATCGTTTGCCAGGTGAGCTGTTCAAACAGAAAGAACATAATTTGCACTGTCATGTATGCACTACAAAATTTGCCATTTTTGCCCAAATAATAAATGAAGCGACTGGAAAAAAAGAAGAAGAAATATAGCAGATAGAGTGACAGACTAAAAAAGATTTAAATTGAGAAAAACTGCAACAGATCAGAAGGACTCTACAAGACGATGCAACTGTGAGAAACAATCAGTGGGTCACCAGGGCTTGGGATTTTGAGTATGAGAGTATGAACATGGAGAAAATATCCCAAAGATCACAACTGAAAATGCCAACCGTGCCAAGCCCTCTGCTAAGGAGGGGTTGCTCTTGGTCTCATGCCACTAGAAGAGGGATTCTTTACTGGCCTTGCTATGATATTAGGAAAGCTTCTTCCTTAACTGTTCCCCTTTCTTTTCTCATTCTTCTTGTCTCTCTCACCTGTTTATACTGTGAACACTTCAGGGAGGAATGATACCTGTATGAAGCCCAGCAAAACAACACTTGGAGTCTTGGCTATGACCTTTTGGGTCTCTTTCATAGCGCTAGCAACATTACTGGTATAACAGGAGAGTTCAGGCTGTAAGCAGAAAAGATTCCCAAGTTCCCTTGAAAAGCTGAGCAGGTCTTGATAATTGCATCCCTTTTCACACATTTCCTTCTTGTCATGCATTAGCCGATCAGTATGCTTCTGTGACTAGCAGTAACAGTGCATAGAAGGAAAATGCCACTTTCCAGAGAGAATGATCAATCTCTTTGACTTTGCCTGTAAACATGTTTCATCAGGGGGTCACTAATATGCTTTTATTGCCTCACTGTCAGAGATGATGCCATTACCAAGCCTGATAAAGTATTCTATAGAGGGTTCCTTTTAATTTTATTTTTTATGCGATCATGAGAGACCATAACCGATAAATTTAGTTCAATGCTTTCTCACTATTAACTAATTCTGAGTAAATCCGTTGGGGCAGTCTGGATACAAACACTTCAAAGAATTTTTACAGGATATTGAAAATGATATTCACCATGGGACAGAGGTTTAAGTACTGAGCTGCTAGTGTTTTCTTTACCATTAAAGCTACAACACTGCTAAATGTCATTTAGTCAAAACATTGTATTCAGAAGGATTTGTAGCACAAGATGACTATTTGCTTTTAATAAATTTGTCGCATCAGGGTGGTTAAGTTAGCTTATTTCTGGGGAGAAAGGGAGTTTGAGAAAAGATGATGCTTTTTTCCCTCAGTTTCTTTCTTGGGGCCCAATCCAGCTCCCACTAAAGGCAATGAGAGTTTTGTTATTGCCTACAGTGTGAATAGTCCCATGATCTCTGAGGGCTTTGAAGTGTTCAAATCCAAATTAAAACACAGGGCCAACCCCAAACCAAATCAAACCAAAAAAAAAAACAGCTCTAGCAGCAGGAAAAAAACAAACAAAACAAAACAAGAGGGAACTGAAATAAAGGTTTTTCTCATGAAGGTTTTTTTCCAGGCTGCTTTCATATCCTATATAGCACCCTAAAAACTGGAACACAGGATGTGAAACCATGGAAACAGCTGGATGCTACAGGATTTTTGAACTACTTTTGTCAAGGTTTAGACTTTGGGGATTTGATTTTTTTTAAGTTTAATTGATTTTTTTCCCCTACTGAAATCCATAATATGTTGAGCTTGTTAAACCTATGTTAGAGGTCACAGACTAAATTTAATTGGTAGTATTCCTTTTGAGCCTAATTTAAAGGTTGATTTGGCTTTATGGACAGATTTTTAGCTGTTGTAAATGAGTTCAGCTATAATGGGGCTCTGTTTGCAGCAGTAGAAAATATGGTCATCCAAGACTCAAATCCCATGCAAAATCTCAGGAAGAACCAGAAAAAAGTGAAAACCCCCAAATTTCCTTTCTTAAAAGACTGTTTTAATGAAACTTTCAGTAAGGATTATTATTTTGCAAGGAGGTTAAAATACTTCTGTGATTCTATTTCCATTCAATCCAAGAAGACAGGACAGTCCTTGAAATTTGGTTATATGTGGTTATATGGGCTATATGGTTTGGGTTTATTTGGTGGAGCCACCTCGTAAACCACAGCCAACTCTCCAATCAGTTATTAAACACTTTCCAGCAGACACCATTGGCCGTCTGGGGAGCCTTGGACTCAATCTTAATGGCCCCTCCTCCTCTTTCTCCCTCCTCTGCTTGCTCAGGCTCAGACCTGGCCTCCTTTGTGCATCAGCTCCTGGCATGGTAACAACCACCCTTTTTCCTTGTCCCCCCTCCATGCATCCTTCCATGCTCCTTCACTCTGGCCCTGGGAAGTTCCCTGACACCAGAGATCTCTGATAGCCTGAAAGAAGACTGAGGTCAATTAAGTTGCATTGTGCAACTGCAGAGAGAAGGATTAATAGTTATATTTTCCTAATAAATAATCAATCTGAAAATCGATCCTTGGAGAGATCTTGGACCTTAATCCTACAAGATGTTTAATTTTATGCATTGTGGGAAATCTTGTTTTTTATAGACCTATTCACAGTTCATGTGCATAAATCCTTCCAGGCTTAAAGACTATAGAGTATGCTTAAACTCACTGCTGTGCAAAAGGCACTAACAGGATGCTAATACAGGATGCTAATACGGGATGCAAGTGGCTTACAGGTCTTGTGAGGATCATGAGATTACTTTTCACTTACAAATGCAATTTCAATAAAACCTGTTCAGGATCAGGAGTCTCTGCTGTGCAGCCGTGGAGGTGGGTGGTCAGTATGAATGAAGTGAAACCCAACAGAAAGATGTGTGCAGAATTCAGTCAAAAGGTTTGTAGACCTGGTTTGGCTAATACTGTATTTCCTGAATCCAGATGTCCTGGAAAGAAGTACTACAAAAACCAGATAAAACACTATAAAAAATGCTAGTCTGTCAGCTTTTCTAACACAATCAGAAATTGAACTTTAGAAATAGTCTTGAAGTGTTTCTCTGAGTAGCTCAGTAGATACAAAAGGCATTGATAAGCTTTTGATTGAAAGAAATGAGTCTCCTAATCTTTTGGGATTCTCTCATCAGCAAACGTGGAAGGTATTGGAAAAATTCAAAGACTAAATTTTAAAATAATTTATTATTACCCAGTAATGACAAAACTGTAATCTCAGTACAGTGGGTTAAATAACTGAGCATGGGCAGCTCTGAGAGCTATGATCTGCATATGA
This sequence comes from Tringa tobata, assembly GCA_033628505.1. Lineage (NCBI taxonomy): Eukaryota > Metazoa > Chordata > Aves > Charadriiformes > Scolopacidae > Tringa > Tringa tobata. Next base: position 5,537,133 of record JAHREE010000143.1, on the reverse strand, counting down.
GCACCCTATTTTCAATCTACTCTAGTCTTTATATAGATCCTAAACAGCAGTGCAATAAATCTTTCACTGACGATATGGCACTTATGTCTATTTTTCCCTATATCTATTAACTGAAGAAGTAATTTCTGTATACATCATGCTTCAGTTAACTCATCCTGATAGCAATAATGTGTAGTGACAATCTCTTGAGACAACTCCAAACTTCCCGCCTCTGGAATATGTACTGGAAACTCCCTCTCCTTATACTTTCTTTGCTAAGCACTGGTTTTGATAACGTGAGTCATAGTATTGTGATGCCACAAAAAGAACCATAATGCTCTAGTAGTGCAAATCAACAGTCAAACTTGCCCTTGAAAATACGATATTGGTAGAGAAACATATTTAGAATGGGGTTTTCTGCTGAAAGGAAGCTTTACACAAATCATGATTCAGGCAGGTTGAAGGTTTTGAAAATAAAGGAGGAAGATGTGTTGAGATAGTCCCAAAGACGATAACTCTAGAAAGGATAAGCCTCATCAAAATGAAAAACAATAAAATTATCCTATTGCATTTTTCCTTATCGTGGACCTTGGTCTCTAGGGAGGAACTGAAGTCTTCGCAATGGCTTGAAAGGACTTTGGTTATGTCCTAGCAAAAGACAATAGCAGTAACAAATGTGTCTCAATGACAGAGCTTTATCTTTGTTACAGACAGCAAACACCATCTTGAAATCTGTTTTCTCATTAGAGTAGACATTAAGACATAGATACAAGAGCTGGAGTTGAAAGGAGGTCTGAATAAAATCTCAGGCTTATAGCGGCACGAGAAGAAATTTTCTCCATTGTGGCTGTGACCTTCTTCCCAAACACAGTGTAAAAATATTTCCTTTGTCATAGAAAGTTATGACGCCTCTATAGAGAAAATTCCTGGTCTGGAAAAGAACTCCTTGCTGAAGAAATGAAAATTTGGTAATAAACATTGCATTGTGATTGATTTGTGAACAGCTGAAAATTGCCATTACACACTCACTCGGTGCTTGTACAGCTCACAACGTTCACAGACAAAGCAAGATGCTCTGAAAAGGTCTGACCTTCCAGTGACAAAAATCCATGAATTTACTTGGAAATCATTTGCTGAAATGGGAAGACCACACTCCAGGACACTGCAGTGAATCACACTCTACTACAGCCTTACTCTTCTGTCAACCACACGTGCAGGACTCTGCATCCGTGCATGATACCAGCCACAGCTACACCTTCGCATCAGTTTATACTGAAATAGTGCCCAAATATCATATGTCAAGAAACTGTTTCAAGATACTTCTTAAGGTGTCCATCTGAATATTTTCTAAGGTTTTAGACAGCCTGTACTGATTTTAAATTGTTGTAAAATAAGCAGTCAAGGAAGGTTTTCTGTCTTCAAGCTTTAAGTTAAGAGTTTGAATTAGTTGCAGAGAATGTGTGTGAGATCTTCTCACTGACAGCTTAGGCTGACCAAATAAATGAAATAAGCAACAAGATAGCTTTAAAAATAGAAACCAGAATTGTTACCAAAATTAGCTAATTTCACCGAGGAAAACTGACTTGACTGAAAAGAACAATCATATCACTTCTCTGCCATTTGCATATCTAATTGTTTTAATTCTACAAAATGTCTTCTCTGCTCACATCTGACTTCAACAAATTATTCCACAAACCCTGTGAAGAGCAACAAGAAGTGTAATATTTAAAGGACAAGGACAAATAAAGTACACATTTGCATAAGGTGCAAAACTCAATTAAAGTCAGCAGAAACTAGACTCAAAGAAATTGTAACTGCCCCAGAGTGAACAACTATGACAGTGCATTTGCTTGACCTTTTGCTTACTCTTAGTACAGCTTGAAAGTCTCCTCCCCAAATGTCCCAGCACCTTCATCTCTGTTTCAGGTCTGCGCTAGTGATACCCTCCTGCGGTCACTTCTTGTTCTCAGACTGAATTCCTGGTGGGTTCACAACTTGGGTCCACGATGCTTTATTTGGGAACTACGGCTGCATGGCCATCAACACGCTGTCGTTGCAGACAGTGGTGGCTCTCCCAGTGGAGACCCCTCGGTGGCTCTGCTGCCAGGGGGAACAGTGCTGCTCACCCCGTCCCTGCCACTCTCTCCTGCCTACCAACAGTGAATCTGCTTCCAGACAGCAAAGCAGGGAATTAGAGGAGAAACAGAAATCTGAAATGGTTTCCTTCTCTCAAGTGCTCCTAGGACAGTGTAGCTACATGTTACGTTTAATATAGTTGGTGTTTAAGACGGTTTAATTGTGAACCAGTCTTTATGGAAGTGTGAAATGCCTGTTTAAGAAGCAAAACATCTGTCCAGATGGCGTTGGCATAGCTGACTGTGCCTTTGGGCAATGAGATGGACTAGATGACCTTCTGAGGTCCCTTCCACTTCTGTTTTCTTTGACTCTATTTTCTACAATGAAAACTAAAGTGCTTTAACACCATCCACAAGTGAGCACAACTGCCAAGAAAATACACACTGGAGGGAAAAATCCTCTTTGATTGCTCCAGTTTGTTCGTGGTTGTTTTTTTTTTTTAACCTAATGTACAGCTAGATCTTCTCCCAGAAAGAGACTAATTTTTTACCGGTTCTTGTGAGTACTGGCTATTTTTATTACTTTTTTTATCTCTCATAAAGGCATTTCTTTCAGACAGAACACTCTCAGCCCTGGTAAGTATTTGATCTTTTTTTTTTTTTCAAAGCAGACATCACATTCTAACCTTAATGCTTTGTATTGTGATTTTGCCTTTTTTTTTTTTTTTGGAAGTTTCTGTAATCTAAATACATCTTGATTTCCAAGAGGATGACTGTTTCCTAGGGGATGACACTGCTTCTGGCCGAGACAAAAGCTGTTCCACCCAAGGAAATCTTCTGAAGTGCTAAACACAAGGATGTACTTTTCATTTCATCCTCGGTGCAGGCAGCTTTTCTCTTCTGCACGAAGACCTCAGCTGCTGTGTTACCAGGTCTTCGCCTGTACGGCTTCATTTGCTATTAGCATCCTTCGCACTTTGCTTTGGGAGCCGTTAGCAAGGGTTTCAAGATGTAACAGCAAAAACGGTGAAACTGGAAAATACGTGCCCAGAACCTAAATGCAGAGACCACTGAGATGGGTCAGGCATGGAGCTGGTCAGGCACGGAGCTGTGGCTGGGGGTAGCTGAAGGAGCAGTGGCCTCGCAGATGGCAGAATCCAGTCCCAGATGAGCAAAAACGCTGACCCTGGCCAGGGTAAAACTGAGGAAGGGAAGAGCTCTCTTAGGGTCCGTGCTCCAGGCTGAGTTCTCCTCTTGACCTGTTTCTGGGAGGCTCTTGGTACCTTGTCTGGGCTTTAAGTGGTGCCAAACAAATGGGTTGAGATGTTCTCCTTCCACCTAGGGGTGCCTGACACCCCTTTGCAGAGATCGGCAATGGAGAGCCAAGTCTTCTGCAGGGCCTTGAGCAATTTGAGTAGGCAAAGTGTTAAGAGTTCACACTCAGCTCTGGCCTAGGCTTAACACGAAATAAAAGAGCAACCAATGCCATTTTCAAGGAATCACTGTCAGTGTGAATAGAGGAGAAAACTGTTTTCAGACAGGGAATGACTTTTAAAAAAAAAATCATAAAAAATTTAAGAAAAAATTCTAGCTGCTTGTGTTGGCTGAAAACTGAGGAGAGGGAAATATCTACGTAATAAACCCAGAACTAACTGTAACAGTGCTCTACATTTGACTCATACTGCACTGACCCTGTGTTCCCCTTGCATCCCGGGGAACACAGTACTGACAGACTGAGCCCTGACTGTTCAAAAGAGTTCCCAGTTGCTGCAAAGATGATGAGTAACAACACTGAAAGTCACGCTGTTTAGCGGGGAGGGAAACTGCCAGATGAACAAGTTCACAGAAAAAGCCAAAAAACTATGTCACAAGACTTGTCTGTCAACAGGGGACATCATAATAGAGTATATATAATAATATTATAATATAAAAATAGTATATACAATAATATTATAATATAGAAAAAAAAATTGCCACAGGGGAAATTGTCAGGCCATAAGGAGAAAACTCCTTACGGTGAGAGTGGAAGGACAGGAACCTCAGCTTGCTGAGAGTCTGTGGATCTCCATCCTTGGAGGTTTTCACTCTTGATGGGAAATGTCCTGTAAAGGCAGCCCTGCCTCAAACAAGGGTTGGGCTGTGGGGATCCC
>JAHREE010000143.1:5441723-5532821 GCA_033628505.1 Tringa tobata | reverse complement strand
TATAATAATATTATAATATAAAAATAGTATATACAATAATATTATAATATAGAAAAAAAAATTGCCACAGGGGAAATTGTCAGGCCATAAGGAGAAAACTCCTTACGGTGAGAGTGGAAGGACAGGAACCTCAGCTTGCTGAGAGTCTGTGGATCTCCATCCTTGGAGGTTTTCACTCTTGATGGGAAATGTCCTGTAAAGGCAGCCCTGCCTCAAACAAGGGTTGGGCTGTGGGGATCCCTTCCAACCTACATTTTTCTGTGCTTCCAAGAGAAGATAGAAACCTACAAGTTCAAGTTTACCTTTCCAGTCTAAGCTACTCCCATGCAAGAACATGAGCATGAGGTCACCATGAAAAGCAAGGAGTTTCAATGGGAAGGAAGTGTAGACGCAAAGGCAGGGTGAAGGAGGAGCAAGGGGGGAGGTACAGGATGTAGTTATGACAACTTAAATGTAAATGCCACTTATTCACTCGTCTGACTGGCAATTAAATGAGGAGGAGATTAAGCAACACAGTTCTCTCTGGTGTTGAATATTACTGTGTCTTAGTTTTCTGGGGATGGTGTGCTTGGAGATAATTGATCTTCCAGAATTTCAGTTCGTGACAAAATCATTTTTATCCAACTTCAAAAGCAGTAGCAGAATTTTTCATGCACACTTCTTTATCTTTTTTTTTTTTTTTCATGTTTGATGAAATTTTCTCAGTATTTTAGTACCAGGTTCTAATACACGTATTGACTCAATACTGCTCCTGATTTCTGGAACAGTCCAGCTGGGTTCATTGGAAACGTCCAGGCTGTTCCGTGCTACCCAAGTGGTTATCAGCCCTTGATCCCCACTGAGATATCATGAAATACAGTGATATGCAACCTGGGACATTTAAACCAGGTGAATTGCCACAGATGTGGCCATGGGCCATGTGAGTGTAAACGCCCCTGCCTCTTTATTGCACTCAGGAGATAAACAAAATATATTTTTTTCCATCAAGATTTACATAGTGTTTTGTAAAGTTTAGGGAATAAAAAGATTCTAAAATATGAAGAATTTGAGTTTGTTTTTAAAGATTTCGTCTGTGGGAACCCTTCAGAGTAAAACTGCAGAGTACTCAATTTATCTCTTTTTGAGAGATAAAAGGATGAAATGAACCTAGCCGGGATTTAAACCTGTGGCTTCATGGAATCTAGGTGTTTCAGATCAGATGCTTAAACCACTAAATCATCCCACAAAATAGAATACTTGTGTTCTGCCTTTTTAGTTTCTTTTATCCAAAACTTCTGTGCTTGGTGGGTTTTTGTGGCTCTGTCTGAATTGATTAGCACAGTACAGCAGTGAATGCACAGCCCTGTCACAGTGGGCAAGGGTTTTCCATTTAATACATCATTTACAACTTGCTTCAGCAGTTCCACAGAGTTAATATGTATACTTAACTCACTAAAGGGTTGAAAAAAATGCTTCTCTATTTCCCCTTCCCTCTTCTCTCTGTGGAGAGAGGACATCTCAGTGCTCATCTACACATGTTTCCCTGAAAGCCTGTAGCTCGACACGTGTCCAACTGCGCCTTTGTCCTTCATCTCATGCCATTCTCTTCTGCCTCAAGTAGGCAGAAGTAAAGTAGGCTTACAAATTTACTTGCAAATTTGAATTTGCAAACCTTCTCTGTGCTTCTCTAAGCCTGGGTGATTGTTCTCATATTGGACTGGCACGCTACTCGATTGACTCAGTAGCGGTTACAGACCCCTTAGCACCCATCTCTTTGCATCCCCATCCATTAGTTTAAATTGACTAAATTGCATTAGTTCTACCTCTGCAAAAATTACCACACAAGAGGACAGAAATATGGGCTATCCATGAGTCACTTTTACACAGACTTTGATCTTTGATATGTGGATGCAAGCCTATGAGAAACTCAGGGTTGGAGCTGAGTGAGAGTTTTTTAGCCCATCTTACTTTCTAAGATTTCAGAACTCCTCCTCTTTCTCAGTAAGATGAAGCCAAGCTCTCCTGGAGGTTTTTCAGAGAATCCAGAAATCCTGACCACTGAGTATCAGACAGCCTGGCACACACTGAGGAGTAGGAGACCCTGGTTCAGCCTGCTGCTCTGTTTGATTCACTAATGAGCTACTAATAGGACCAGAGAGCAGGAGTGATTGCCTTGATAGCTCAGTGATTTGGTCACTCATCTAAAACGTGGGAGAACCAGGGTCATGCCCCTGGTCTAAATCAGGCAAAGCAAGTAGCTAAATGCATGTCTCCAGTACTCCGGCTGAAGCTCTCACCACCAGACTGGTGTTGTATAACCCTTCTTTTTCATGAAGAACTTCTCCCCGGATTTGAGAAACCTCTACATGGGAAGTAATTTAGTTGAAAATACTTGAAAAGAGAGCTTGCTGTCAGACTGCAGGAAAGCAGATGAAAAGGGGCAGTTGTGAAACGCTTAGGGTTGCATGCTGCACATTGCCTGTTCTTGACCTGTGCTTTGGAGACTGGGAGAGACAGCCCTTCCTTTCAACCTGCTCAGCTGGCAGCATGGAGGACAGGCACTCACACATGGGAGGAGCATTATTTCTTGTGTAGAATGACTGTAGGATTATAGAAACACAGAAGTCATTTGCATGGGTTGCTGGAAGCACAATGCAAAGTAAGTGCAAATTCTCCATTCCTCCGTAGTCTATGGAAATAATGAATTCGATATAAATATTTATTAATATTTGAAATCAAGGCTTTCCTGGGGAAAAGTCTTGTTTAGTGAGTGCTTTTCATTTGTCCACTTTACTTCTTTCGATATTTATTGATCAGACATGTAATGAAGACAGCCGGGTCATGTAGTTAGGAAAAAAACACTGGCATGCTCCTGAGACTGCAGAGAATATCCTGTTCAATCAGTTTGTATAGACTGTGACACCAGAAAATGGGGAATAACGCAGAAATACTGTGTGAGGGACTTATAACTGTCTGTGTGATAAATATGTAATGAGGAACAGAAATAGCAAATCCCACATGGAACCTGATCACTCGTCTTTCTAGTCCAGGCTTGTTTCAACATGAAGTACTTGAGAGTAACAAGCTAAAAACTTGCTGTAGGAATCCTACACTAGAGTAGTTTTTCATAAAGATTTCTTTCTAACCTTGATTAATTAGAGATTGGCTTGTGCCCTGAAGCACAAGGATTTGTATTACTTCTAAAATCTTTTAAATTCCTACCGTTGCTGGATATTTGTGTTGTCTGTATAAATATGAAACGGTTTTTGAATCCTGATATATTCTTGGCCAAAAAGATACCATGACAATCAGCCTTACAGACTAACCTGTCTTAGCTTGAAGAAAGTACTTATCTTTTTGAAATTTTTTGACTTATGAAATATACCTTGGTTTTGTATTATGAGATTAGACAGGCAGGAACTGTAATGAAAAGTAGCCAACGAATTGCATCTTTATGAGCACCTAAGGAATTGATGAGTGCAAGTCATACGGCAGATGAGTTACATGCCCCGCAAATGTAATCCTAAAACTTTATTTTTTGAAAACACTTTAAAATACCCCTTCTAGCCAGATATAAGGAATTAATGTGGATAGATTAATAAACCATATTCCTCATTTCTTTCATGGAGAAAACCCTATTCCTTACTAAAGACTCACAAGCATATAAAATGTATTGAAATGATTCAGTTCCAACTGATCTTGCTTCAGGCAAGCATTTAGCTATCAAGTGCTGGAGGTTTAGGTTAGATCTTGCATCAGCATCTTGTGAGGTAACACCATCTACACCAGTGGGCAAAATATTAGATTCATGATTCTTAAAAGATTTGCACCTTAAGAAAGCAGAAGGATCAAGTGTCTTCTTAGAAGATTTCTTCCTTGTCCTTTAGGTACTTATATATTGAAGCACCAAGCCCCCTTATCAGATGCATCTTTCACACAAGCTCTCCTATCTTGAAAGAAACAGTATTATTATACTAATTTCACAAACAAGGACCTGAGAAACACTGATTTGTCTAAAGTCACTCAGAAGGTCCTTGGTGAACCTCTGTCTCTACATCAGCACTGTAACTTCCTTTGAAATGAACATTTTTTAAATGAATGTGCTTTAGTCAAGCTCCCTCTGCATTTAAAAAAAATTTCTTGTTTCTGATGTTCTGCCTATCCCTTTCCCACCACCATCACAAACTCTCAGCCTGCTATTACAGTAATTTGATTTTCTTTTTTTGTCCTTTTATTGTCCTTTCCAAATCCTGTTAAATGTTCTGCAGCTTGGAATTCAGATCATTGGAATTCAGATTCCAAAAGCAATTTCTCATTTGCCAGGAATGGAGAAGTCTCTCTAGCGCAGTGACAAGACAGAGCACTTGCCTGTTATGGCGTAAAGCTGTGACAGTGACGTGGTCTGGGAGTATTTTTCTTACTAATACTGGGTCCCCTTTTAGAAGACATTGCTGTAGTTATGCCCAGATGCCTGCATATGACCAAGTAAACACTGTTCAGAGGGCTGTTGCAAATAAACTTAGCTGTCATAACTGACTGGAGCAGGCACCAAGACAACTCCAAGCGTGAAGTAAAACATGTCAGCCTAACCCACCCTCATGGTATTATAACGGTAACGCTGCGTAGAGAGTCTAAAGATATTATTTGCAGCCTTTGAATGTTCTTAGTTGCAGGGCTGGATTGAAAAACAAAAGTGTAAGCCACTTCCTCTATTAATTCATCCACTGCAATAGCATCATCCAAACGGCCATCTGAAACTTGACAGTATGCGCAATGGAGTTGTAGAACATTCAAATGTTTCTTTTTTATTGCAATATACTGAGGTACGTATCTCACAATAAGGCAATATACCACAAAGTCGATTATATTGTTTAGCTGTCAGGAAGCTGGGAGGAAATGAGAAAGCTGTGAATGGTCTCCAGTGTCTCCTCATCCTCTGTTACACCACAGCACAGAATAGCTACGTGGTTGTATTATAGAAGGTAAAGCATCACTGTCTGCACTGGTTGGCTGTTAAGCTGAGTTTTACTCATAACAGGTTTTCTGTTATATGATACACCCACTGGGTTATTGTACTGGTTTTTAATCCAGCCCACTGAATGAGAAGAGGCTAACAAGGTTGTTAGAAAATTATATCTACCATCTCCCCGAGGACAAATGCAGATAGAGGCATCTAATTTACCTACCTATTAGCATTTCTTTGCTGCGTTATGTGAACACTACTGAGTCAAATCTAAAAGGAGCCATTGCTCCCTTTTATTTTGGAGAAGCTTTGCAATCCCAGCGTAACTATGTGGTTCAGAAAAGAAAGATAGGAAGCTATGAAGCCTGCCAGTAATATGCTGTAATGGATCCAAGACAATTTGCTGATTTGCCTTTGACTATCACAATGTAGTCCACTTTCAGCATAAGAAAGTATTCTTCATAGTTGCCTTCCAAGCACCAGTGGACAAAGTGCAGGCTCATTAAAAGTATGCTCTTATCTGGAGTTAGATGACATGGAGTAATTAGCACATGGTAAGAACCTACTGATCATAGGAGCCTATCCACCTAACTTAAAATATCCATGCTTCATTACAATTTAGGCACCTAATGAAGCAGCCTACACAGAGTGAGTTCTTAATAGAACCAATGGAGAGAAGCAGATTATTGTGATTACCTTGTGAAGGATATAAGGGGTACCCCCTGTCTGCCTGTGTTTAGCTACCTAAAATTGGTAGAAAGGATCTCCTTTTGGAGACCTCCAGAAGCACCTCATTATCTGTACTGCACATATGGGGAATTTGGGCATTTATTTATCTTCTTCATTAAACTGGTGAAAGTTTGGCATAAGTCAGATCTACAGATGAGGTGGATAGAGTCCCATTCATCATTTTTCAAAAAAAGCAAAAGTTGGGCCTAGGTGAATGATACTTGTTCTGCTAGCAAGCTCCAGCACACTGTCCCAGTTCCATTAGCACTGAATGTAAGGACACCTTTCTACACCACCTTTCCACTACATAATGAAGAAGCACACTCCACCATTTTTTTTCCTTGCAAATAGCTCCTACATTCACCATCCCACAAAGATCAGTTCTTGCACCACCTATACTTACATATCATCCTACGAGATCACCATGACATGATAAGGACTTTATATTGGTAGCTACACACTGCAGATGTGGTACTGTCCATTTTTCATCTGGAGAAGACAGTAGAAGCTCCGTGATATCCTTGTTAATAGCTGGAGTTTGGATGAAAATTTGACCAATCAAATATAACCCATGAATGGTTTGTAGACTGAGGAAGAATGAATGACTCAAAGGCTGTAAAATTAGAGTCTCATTCCTGATTGGATCAAAATGTGAGACACTACAAGAACACAGGGAGATAGTCACAAATGAACCCAGCCTTCTACTTGTTCCTGCTTTGGAAGGACGGAAAGGCACCAAATAACCTTGTCATAAGAAAAAGAAGAAGAAAAAAAAAGTAGAAAACCCCCACTTCTGTGAAACTTCTACATTCTACGTAAATCTTCTATGTAGGAGCAGACATCCAAGGTAAGTCTATCCTAAGGATCCCAGGGCAGACTTCCTGATTTTGATGGAGCGTGGGGAGATGTACTGCTAGGAGACAGGGGTAAAAGCATGGTGAAACAGAGCTATTTAAACCTTGAAATAATGCTATACAGATGAATTTATGTCTACACCGTAAAAGCAAGACTCAACAGAGTTCATGGATCTGCAAAATCAGTTAAAATCATCTGCAATGCTCTTTAACCCACACTTTATAATTAAATAATTCTAAGTATCAGTAAGCTACTGAATATCTTTGGTACAATATAATTTCACATTCTGAAGACTCAAATGCATTTGGCTGACCTAAGTTATTGGTCTCAACTCAAAGCTAACTGGAAGAAATTTAATGTCCTGTGATATATGGGATATCAGACTAGATGATCTTTTCTGGCCTGAGCTTTATAAATCTATGGAAAGTGAGGCTTTGCCATAAGTTTCTCACATAGGGCTGTCACAGCCAGGACACATTGTCCTACTGGCCTTCTTTCACTGATATATGAGGTCTGGATTTAGCCAGTTGCTGGCCTTGCTGAGTTGCAGCTCTGAAGCCTCTAGGCTTTCCAGCTATCCTTTGCTTTGATTATTTTTCTTGGGATGTTGGCTCTTTGTATACAACTGCGCTAAATCATTTTGTCTCCATGCATCTTTTATAACAGGAGGCTTAGTCCTCAAGAACTCAGAAATATGGGGCGTAAGTATTTACCCTACTCCATTATTCCCTTTGAGAAACAGTGCTTCTATATTTGACTTCTTTTCTTTGGTTGATATTGTAAATTTAACCCATATACACCATAGGTAATACATCCACCTCTCTGCCACAGAAAGAAGGACCAAAAATATACACAGTAAGTTTTCTTTGACTAAACTTTTCTTAGGAACACCTGGGGTTTTTTTTTGGCTAGGATAATTACTTGGTAGGTAGCAAGGTGGGTCAGGCCAGATTATATTTCTACAGGAATAATCCACATTTCATGTGCTGTGTTTACTCCCAAGTATAAAGGTTAAGACAGTTGTTGGACTTTATATAATTTCCACATGACTTGAAGCAGCTATTTGTAGCAGAGCAAAAAGTTAATACCTTTCCAGCTCATCCTTTGCCAGCTGTAGGAATTCAGAGGCCAATCTACCCCAAACATGCATTTAACACCACCAGCAGTGGCTATAACGCTGCTCCAAGCCCTGTAACAGGAATTGCTATTGCTAGTAACAGACTGTAGGCTCTGTGTTGAGTTTGCAAGGACTCAAGACTGAGGCTTGTCAGATTTGCTTTGTCTGAACTTCTCCTGACCTGCCTGAAGATTTGTTTCCCCTGGTTTAGCTGTCACAGCAATTCCTCTAATTGACCAGGTGCCTATGGCTAATTTGTTTTACTTATGTTTATCTCTGTGTTGTACAGCCGTAGTTTTATGTAGATAACAGAAATAAGCAATTATCCTGTGCAGAATAGGATTTTTATGACTGTAACACAATGACATTGTCAAGAGAAGTACAGACTCAGTATGACAGTAGAGGTCTTGAGAGGTGGAAACACAGGGCATGGCACATAGGAGTGCAGGCACCAGGTGATAAGAGACAGTGCTCAGGCTGGCACCAGGGACCCCATGGCTATAAACAACTCACCTATGGTCCCTGATGCAGACTGGCAGTGTGACAAAACTGCTTTTAGGGGTAGCAAATATAACAAATCATTCTAACATATGCAAAAGACGCTGTATATAGAAATTTGGATGTTATTCAGAGCTGCAGACAAAAGAGAAGACCATAAGATGCAAAAGCCTGTTATCAGTCATGCAAAAATGACCCAGAGTGGATCTTGGAGTAGAAAGAAGAAACCATCAATATAAACATCACACTCCTCCCAGTGAAGAAGTCCAGATACTGACAACCCACTGTAGTGCCCACCACATCAGCAGAATGATCCAGAGGAACTGGGTAAGGGTGACCATAATGCCAGCAAACGGGGTAGAAACTATGAATTTTAATTATATATAATGATAATAATATTATTGAAACTTTTTCTGAATAGACACATTCTTTATCTTTCTGTAATAATGAGGTCTGGATCAATAATGATTCTCGTATTAGAGTATTAATATTGAGTTAAACTAACAATAAATTCTTGGCTTTATAGAATCTAGACATAGAATTGTCTAGGTTGGAAAGGACCTTTCAGATCCTTGAGTCTGACCATCAAACTAACACTGACAAAACCACCACTAAACCACGTCCCTCAGTACCACATCTACATCTCTTTTAAATACCTCCAGGGATAGAGATTCCACCACTTCCCTGGGCAGCCCGCTCCAATGCTTGAGAACCCTTTCAGTGAAGAAATTTTTCCTAATATCCAATCTAAACTTCCCCTGGTGCATCTTGAGGCCACTTCCCCTTGTCCTATCACTTGTTACTTGGGAGAAGAGACTGACCCCCACCTCTCTACAACCTCCTTTCGGGTAGTTGTAGAGATCAATAAGGTCTCCCCTCAGCCTCCTCTTCTCCAGACCAAACAATCCCAGCTCCCTCAGCCTCTCCTCATAAGACTTTCTCCAGACTCTTCACCAGCTTTGCTCTTCTCTGGACTCACTCAAGCACCTCAATGTCTTTCCTGTAGTGAGAGGCCCAAAAATGGACACAGTACTCAAGGTGCAATCTCACCAGGGCTGTGTATAGGCGGACAGTTACTTTCCAAGTCCTACTCACCACACTATTCCTGGTACAGTCCAGGATGCTGTTGGCCTTCTTGGCCACCTGGGCACATGCTGGCTTATATTCAACTGGCAGTCAACCAACACCCCCAGGTCCTTTTCTGCCAGGCAGCTCTCCAGCCACTCTGCCCCAAGCATGTAGCTCTGCCTGGGGTTGTTGTGACCCAAGTGCAGGATCCAGCACTTGGCCTTGTTGAACCTCACACCATTGGCCTCGGCCCATTGACCCAGCCTGTTCAGATCCCTCTGCAAAGCCTTGCTATCCTCAAGCAGGTCAACACTCCCATCCAACTTGGTGTCATCTGCAAACTTACTGAGGGCTCACTCGATCCCCTTGTCCCAGTCATTGATAAAGATGTTAAACAGAACTGGCCCCAATACAGGGACCTGAGGAACACCACTTGTGACTGACCACCAACTGGATTTAACTTCATTCACCACCACTCTCTGGGCTCAGCCCTCCAGCCAGTTTTTTACCCAGTAAAGAGTATTCCTGTCCAAGCCACAGGCAGCAGTTTCTCCAGAAGAATGGTGTGGGAAAGGGTGTCAATATATATAAGGGGTGTTTTCTCTATGCCCATAAACAAGATTTTGAGTGTAACAGAAACCAGAAGGAAACAGAAAAAAATAGTGATTCTCCTTTGCTGTGACACCTGTCAGACACTGTGTGGTCAGCAGCATGTTGAGACTGCTTCTCACCATGGCGAGTCTGTTTTCCTTTTCTTTTACTACCACCTGTGTTGGGAACACCCAACCTCATTTCAGTAGGGTTGAGACCACCTACCCAATTAGGCCCTGCTTTTAATCTGTGTTTCTACAGCAACTCACACATTCCTAGAAAGGTTCCAGACACCATAAAGACAGAAAAATTGGAGAAGGGTAGCACTTACTCTTTTGTCCAACACATTTTTTTATAGCAATATGTGTAGTTCACCTGATAGCTGCCCGTACCCTGGGTCTATGGATGCACAGATTACATACGGTATAGCACCTTTAAGGATACTAAATTAACTTTAGAAATATAGATTATACCCCTTTTCCTTACATGGTCCTCTAGAATGTACACTGTTATTTGTTACAGAGTTGTGTCACTGTTCATGATATACACCTCAGCCTCACCTCCCAAATACATAAAAGTCCAATTTTTTATCATCCATTTATATATCAATGTCTTTACAATGTCCCCTTCTCAAGGATGATACTATATTGAGTAGAGAATGGATCTGCTCCCTCATCCTTCATTCCACCACTTTCATGATTTTTAAATAGCACCAGGCAAACGATGCTGCTGCTTAAGGTATTTTGCAATTTAGATTGATTATTGAAAGAAACAGTGTTCAGGCAAAGAGTCTATGAATTATTCTGAGATGGAATATCTTATTATTCAGAGGGTCCCAAGAAGCAGCAGTGAAAGTGAATGAGTAAATCCATACTGTATTAGCTGCATATAATAAACGTTTTGCTAATTGGAAGATGTGCTGGATTGCAGAAGGATCTGCCAGGGGAAGTTTTGAAGTCCGACCTTTGGGGACACTGAAAGCACTGAAAGCAGTAAGCAATAAACCTACACGCTGAAGGAGAAACAGCCACACTAACCCGCAAGAGCTTATTCACTTGTATGTTATGCATTTTTATGATACATGTTGCACCAACAAAACTAACTAAAAAGCCAAGGGTACACTAGGAGAGTCCTCCTCTGAAATTGCAAGTGATTGTGTTTCTGTAATCAGATTTCTCAGAATCAAAATACACTTCTTGTAGTTCAGACACGGTTATTCTGCTCTAATAAACTGTTCTTTTACAGAACTCCTGCGGCCAGACCACAGAGAAAAACAGAGGATTCCCCAAAGAAAATGAACACTAATGAAGTTCACATTTCCAGTAATTTTCAGAGCAGAATATGCTCTTTATGATCAGACCGATGAGAGGGCACATTCAGAATGACTGTACGATTGCTAGGTAGCGAATTAGCATTAAATTAAATTACTGTGAAATTGAGTTTGGCCCTAGAGCACAGGAAAGCTTAACAGGACACCCTTTCACCTTTTGCCTTCTCACCAGAGTGGACTAATGGAAATATACGTGCATGGGGGAGCAATCAGATGCCCACCACAAGGTCTGAGAACCAAGCCACAGTACCCACTCCTCCTCTCCTGCCACCCTTCTCCTGAGGCACAAGGGCTTTCTGCTGATGAGAGAGTTCTCCCAGATGGCTTGTCTGTTGTCTTTGAACCAAGAAAAGTCACCTGGAAGGATGACATCTTCCCTCCCCTCTCTTCACTTTGCTTCACAATGGCTTGAATTGGCTCAAAAATGGCTTACAGAGAACCCATTTTTTTGTAAAGTAGTGCTGTTGACAGATGGGTGTAAGAGGAGAGGGGATAACCCAATGACCCTCAGCTTTGGAGCAGGTGATGAGAAAGAAGAGGTGAAGTGGGTATATAAACACAGGGTAACTTCTTTTTCATTTGCGGATGTCAGTTTCTTGCTCTAATTTTCACTGAAGTAGAGTTATTCTAGGTAAAGGGGCTTGTAATCAATATCTATCTATATCTATATATATCTATAAATATCTACCAGTCTGCACAAATTGATAGGTAGTGGATAAATACTACTCCTCGTTTCAGCTGGGATGTATTAACGTTTTTGCTAGTAGCTGGTGTAGTTCTATGTTTTAGATTTGGGATGAGAAATAATGTTGATAGTGTGCTGGCGTTTTTAGTAGTTGCTAAGCTCTCAGGGCCTTTTCTGCTCCTCATATTGCACCAACAGTGAGCAGGCTGGGAGGGCACAAGAAGTTGGGAGGGGAGTAAGGAGGGACAGCTGATCCCAACTGACCAAAGGGATATTCCATGCCATAAGATGGGATGCTCAGTATAAAAAAGCTGGAGGAAGAAGGAAGGGGGGACATTTGGAGTGATGGTGCTTGTCTTCCCAAGTCACCATTACATGTGATGGAGTCCTGCTTTCCTGGAGATGGCTGAACACCTGCCTGCCCATGGGAAACAGTGAATGAATTTCTTATTTTGGTTTGTTTTCATGTGTGGCTTTTGCTCTATCTATTGATCTGTCTTTATCTCAACCCAGGAGTTTTTTCTCACTTTTACTCTTCTGATTCTCTCCCCCAACCAAACTGGGGAGACTGAGCGAGTGGCTGCATGGTACTAGCTTCTGGCTGGGGTTAAACCACGACACTACTCCATCCCAGACACTGGGAATCTGTAACAAGTCACTGTGTGAACTTGAACAACTTCGGATCTGGGCTGCATGCACACTGTCAACTATACGTGGCAAACTGAAATCATGACTACTCTTGTTTTTAAGGTCAAGGTGATGAAAAAATAATTCGATTTCTACTATCCAGAGCTGCCATAGCATGACAATGAAGACATAGTTCCAATGCATTATCATAGGAGATCTGAACAAAGCCAGAATGGTTACCCATGTTCATACAGTGACGCAACAAAAAAAAGGAGAAAAAAATCCAGCTGGGCTTTTGGGCTTTTGCTTAGTTGTGGAGATCAGGCCTATTCAAAAAATGATGCAAAATGTTATAAAATTAATAAGACCTAGGAAATTACATTGTGCACTGCCGCTGGTTCAGTCAAACCTGGGGTTTCTTATCGCTTGCTGCAGTGAGAATCGGTAAGAGAAGTAGAACATGTGGTGACAAAGGGACACACAAGCACAGAAAGATCAGGAGGTCCCTAAGCAGGTGACTGAGTCACTGAAACGATGCCCCTGCCAGCAGGACCAGCTCGAGCTGGCGAAGCAGCAGTCACCGACCAGCAACACTTCACAACTCTTTCTCACCCCGACTGCTCCCGAAAGCGCTGGCGGCAGCTCACATACTTCTCCCTGGTCTCTCTTACAGCTCCCTCTTTCCTCTTGTTGACATTGCCCGCAAACCATTTCCACGCTGGGAGCAGCTTTACAAGGTCTGGCAACAGCTTGCACGAAGTGATACAACTGCACGGGCTTTGTCGTTGTTGTTAAAATACTGAAGACGTCAAGAAGAAAAAAAAAAAAACCAAACCCAAAGACAACTTGGGAGTTAAAGGTTGTCTGAGCCCTGAGGGGGCAGAGAGGTGGAAATGGCAGGGGAACAGTTTGCACAGCAGTGTGCAGGCCAGTGGCACTTAGAAAAAAATGCATTTTCTGCTGGAGAAAGGCATCGCTGCCCTTATCACCTTCCATTAATGGCTGTGCAGCACCTCAGGGTGCCCCAGCTGGGTGATTACGTCTCCATCCCATTGCGCGGAGAAACGTCCAGCCACTTTCCTCTGGGAGCACTCACAGCAAAATGGATTGAAATGTTTTCAGGATTGTTTCGGTACGACTTGAAGGTCAGTGTGAAGGCGAAAAAGTGAGAAAATTTAGACAAACAAATGCACAAAACTCTTAATGTTTCCCTCAGTCTTTCTCTCTGTGGTTCTCACTCCTTTTTTAAGCCAGGGAGAATTGCAAACCTCTGACCCACCCTACCCATCTCCATTGGCCTTGGCGCAGTCAGGCTCCAGCGGTACCATCTCCTCTGCTAAACATAGGTTTTGTCCGAAAGGAAATATCCCGCTGTGCAGACTCCAGCTGCCCTTCAGCAGCCCATTCTCCTGTGCATCCCCCCTGCCAAAGGAGCCTGCAGTTCCCAGCAGGGAACCTACAGACCATCCGCTGCTCCTCCCGCCCCATGCCATGCTGCCCTTGGGGCAAAGTGGCTTTGACCATTGCTCAGGCAGTGTAGGCAAGGCTGTAGCAAACAAGGTACAACTTCTATTCACCTGATTCTTTGGTGTTTACTTTAGCAGGTGTTTCCACACTCACAGTATGTGTTGTGTGTGTGAGTGCCTTCTTAATTTTTCTTCCAATACTACTCCATTAAAGCAGTAAATTGGTGCTGAGCAGTGACATGCTGAACTGCTTCTTTCCTTCTTCACTGAATATGTAACACCAGAAAGATTTCAACCTCTCTTATGTTAACCTCTACCTCATGACGGGAGTCGGGTGTTTATTTTCCTACAGTATTTTTAAAAATTTTTTGTCCTCTAAAGAGAGACAGCAGGTCTTTAGAAGAGGTGTCGGAAACAGGCAAGAGTGCTTTCGGAAGTACCTCAGAAGCTACCTGTGCAATCAGACCAAAGGAGCTTTCACATACTATTTATACACCATTTTAGCAAGAAAAAAGGAAACTCTTCCCTTCTGCTCATGTGATTTTCATTCCGCCTAAAGCAGGATTACAAAACCATTGCAGGTGCCCTAGCATTGGGGAAGACATGCCAGTTGGCGCGTTCCTAAAAGACAAGCCTTTCAGAAAACACACCTCACTTTTCATGGGCAGTAGCCACTCACATTAGCTCTGCTTTTAAGAAACAAAATGAAAACACAACGATAACACAAGCGTGAAAATAAATGTCCCATTATTATTGCTGTGTATAGGTTACACTGACAAGTGCAGAGCTCAGGAAATTAGAAAGCAACAAAGACACAAATTGTAAAGGCAGTTACTGCGGGCTGCCTGCGTGCAGTTGTTAGACTTCATGAATGACATCTCTAAGGGCTGAAACAAGCTGAACTCCATCCGTAGGAAAGTAGGAAGAGGGAAAGCAGCAGTAAACCCTTTCTTCTTAACATATACTAAGGTTGCTGTCATTTCAACAAGCTCAAAACACCTGCCAGTTTCTTCTAGAGCAGCGAGCTGACATATTGAGAGCTCCAGCTAAGAGAGTGTTTTAAGGAGGGTGATCCAGTTTCATCACATATGAGTGACTGACTTCGCCGGCTGCGAGATTTTCATACCATCACACTGCATCACCGAGGTTTGATTTATTCAGTAGCGACTGCAACACCGAAATGTGTTTCATCTCTCTCCTGATAACACCCAAATGTGGAATGGGTGAACATATCATCATCTACTCACTAACATAAAAATGATGGGATTTATGGGAGTAAAATGCTGGGGCTTGGGGAAGGCTTATCTAAGCAAGTACCAAATCAGCATTTAGACCTATTTCTCTCTTTTTCTGGCCCTAAAAAAAAAAAAAAAGTGCATAATGTGCCATCATTCTCTCACCTGGGAAATAAAAGACTGCTATTAAAGTGAATACTATTAAAAAGACTTTGCACTTTTAATTTGTGATCCTTCTAGTTCTGGGCCACTCCAATAATTTTACGAGAAGGATAAGGAAGGCTAGCAATGTCCTTTTGTGTGGGGGTAAATCGAGGTACAAACAGGCCAAGCAACCTACCCACAAACATACAGTCAATGATAAGTAATTTTGGCTTCAGCTTCTACATTTTGAACACATGCATTTCTTTCTGTGTGCCACCTCAAGTGGTGTCTGCTACAGAAGAGACAAAATCAATGATCCAGGCTGTGACCACATAAATGTGACAGGGTAACACTTTCAATTCCTCTCTGACTTTTTCCAACAACGTGTCTACAGAATGTCTTCTGGGACTATGCCATCATCAATGAAGTGGGAAAAAAAAAAAAAAAGGTTTCCAGATACAGCTTTTGGGAACAATTCTTGTGACCTGGACACTTCCAAAATGGATATTATTTTGGCAGGTTTGGTATTTTGAAAGCTGCTAAGCATGAACGCTGTGAAGTGACAACCCTGAATGCGTAACTGTGCATTGTCTGCCTCTGGAATCTGACTTGTAAACCCCCAAACTGTTTTTTTTTTTTTGTCAAAACTGAGCATTGCATCACTTTCTTGGAGGACATAATAAATATTTCCGCCTTTCAATGGAGCAAATACAAAATATACAAAAAGAATCTTTTACCTCATCAGAATTTTTATAAAAGAGACATTTTGATTTCAAAAGGTAAAATGAAATGAGCAACCTGCAATACCATAGCATCACTGCAGCTAAGTTCTTGGTAAACACAATATACTGGGGTGATATTGTGCTCTGTTTCTTCAGATTAAATATATCTCATCCTCAGATTTATACTGGCACTTTATGGCTTCTGCAAATGACTGTCTCAGCACCGCAAAGTAATTCCACCCTGTCATATTTGTCTTTGGAAATTGTAACAAATTATGGTGATTTATAACATCAAACTCAACTCTTCCATTTTTTCCCCAGATGGGAACGTCGCTGATGGCAAGATGCTGGGCCATCCATTTACGCTGTGTGGAGGGTGACAGTGAAACATGTTTCATCTCTCTTGCCTGACACTCTCTTTCCCTTTGAGGGGAGGCTGTCAGCATAACTCAAGCTGTCAAGGCACCTTTGCAAGGGGCCTGAAACAAATCTAAAGCTCTCCTACCTGCATGCCTACTAATGAGGTGTGACTCGCCTCTCCTGCCTGCCCGGCCCCGCTGAATCTCCTTGCCTCTGACCCCGCGCGGTCTCTCCTCAGTCAATAGAAGTCAAACTGTCATTTGTCTTTCGTGTAAGGACAGGCAATGATCAGAGATGGAAACTTTGGGGAAACTCACCCCGCGTGTACTTCTGCTTTGCTGTGCTTCATCCAGCAAAAAAACCCCACCTCGTGCCAGCATTGCGAGAGCTTAAGTGGAAGCCCATCTGGGGGGGTGAAACCAGCCTTGCAATATTCTCCTCACCTCTTGCCTAAGGCAAGTAGATTTTCTAATTAGCAAGTCAAGCTCTGCGCTTTTTCTCTGCAAAGTATTTCCTCCTATAGCAAAAGATGAATAATAGATTGTGTTCTTAAACTGATAAATTTTCCTGGTAGCCTTTTAAAGTAGCATTGTGGGAGAATTCTAGCTTCATCCCAAAATAAATAAATATATTGCTCTTTCTAACATTAGAAATGGAGAGTAACACCTGGTTCAAGCAGTGTAAGTTACGCGTAGCTTTATTTTTGCAAATAAACCTCCAGAAGTTTCCCACTGGGAGCAGGAGGATGCTGGACTTTACAAAAACCTGACCTCTACCTTAACAAGCACCGGAATATTTTGAAAATTGGTGTTTTAAAGAAAGCAGTCCTCAGGAATCCTTGCCTGCAGGGTCCTACAGAGTGGCAGAAGCAATATATGATACAAAAAAAGGCTGAACTAGTGATGTCTCTCAGCCTGCCGTGCAAGACGTATTGTTCACAAATTAGGAACTCAACAAAATCTGTATTTATTTGCCACCAGTGATGGTGTTACAGATCCCTGCTTATGGTAGAGATCACTCACAGGGCCATGCAGAGGGAGAAGTCAGGGAGGGGAAGGAGGGGTTTTAAGACCCTCCATAGGAAACCTTTCTTGAGCTCCCTCTGCTTTAGTAAAATTGATTTCACAGGATGTGAATGTAAAAATGGAAAGCTAAGGAAGTGAAACACCCAGAATCCACCAGCCAAGTCAGACGTAAATGTGTCATGTATTTTATCACAGGAGTAGTGGAGCTTCAGTCACTCCAGCTGTATAATAGTGCTGCCCTTACCTGTGATGGCTGGGAGGGTGTGGGCTGTGTTGCTCTCCAGCAGCCACTGCCACACCACACACAATCAACGGGGAAATAAATTGATCAAGAATATCCTAGACACTTGTACCCTCCAGGATTAAGTAACTAAGTAAATAAATAAATAGAAAGACTGTCAAATACAATCAGTCCTGAAATTACTCTTGAAAAGATGGTTTTTTTATCACCTCACCATAGTTGCAGAGAACTATCATTTTTGCTTGTATTTACAGTAGCTTGATAAAATGTGTGCACGCAAGTGTGTGTGTGTGTGTATGTGTTTATTTTTAACATGCTAAGTTGGATGTGTCAAACTGAACCACACGTAACATGGCGACAAAGGAAATAATTTCACAAAAATTACATAATGTAAAACAAATAATTGGAATACCTACATTAAATACAATTTGAATGCAATATCGCATTATACAATTGCTGACACGCAGCAGAGAGGTATTGGGTTTAAAGTAACTACGTTTAGAAAGCAATTTGCAGAATTTCTACTCTTTTGCTGGTTTGAAAAGCAGTGATAATATGTTTTTTGCAGCTGACAAGCGAACAAAACCCAATAATTGAATGGTACCATTTTACCCACAAGGCAAGCTGATAATTAGAGGTTTAACAGACAGTTTGGATTTAATCTGAGCAGTGGCAGCTACTTTTTTGATTTTTACTTGTTGTTGTTTAGGGACCAAGTAAAGGTGTGTGTCCCCTACTTGTCAATAACAATGGGAAGCATAAGTAATTTTTTATCCCTGGCTCATGTCTGACACTGGGCCCCTGGAGTGCAAACTCGGGGAATGATTATGCACTAGAGGGCAAAGTCTGGAGAATGTGCGTGAGAAAACAAATGTAAGAAAACAAGAGGAAACAAATAACTTGGGCAGAGAACTGGCAGACATGCCTGGCCACATCTTTCTCGGGCAGGAATGGAGTTACCAACGACATCCTTCTCCCTTTCCCTGGGCTGCAGTTTCTGCCCTATGGCAAGGGTGGTGGGTGGGAGGACATTGGTGGCACCAGTGCTACCAGCAGGGGGTCTGGCACAGCAGGAGGAAGGTGGTATATCCATGGGGTGCATGGGTGCATGCTGCCAAAATCCCTGAACGTCCAGCTAGAGAGCTGGAGGAACAGACTGAGAGCACGTCTTTACCCAAGAGGAGGGCAGGATGCTGCTTAGCAATGGGAAGCACCCCAAGTCACACACTTCGGGAGCAGGCTGTGGTCACCAGAAGATTCCCAGACCATCTCGCGTCAAGTGAAACCTGGGCCAGAAATGAAGATATTTTTTTCAGGTCAAAATGAGCATGACCATACCCCAACTATCCCATATTCTCCGCTTCCAAAAGGAATAACTGTTCTTTCAGTCCAACGAGCCTTTCTGCAACAGCAGGTTTCACCTGTGTCTGCTCCGTGGATGAATTTCAAGGAGTTAACACATTACTGATATCAACAGTACAAAAAAAGCTATTGCTGAAAAATACCGACTATTAAACACTAATGAGTATATAAAGCAATAACATAAAACCACAGAGGCTTCCTGGAGGGCTAGTCAGACTAGATGAAGAGTGAAGACCAAGCAGGTCATTCCCTTTCAAGCAATTTTCAGTTGTGTTTATATTATGTCCAGAAGTGGAATTCTGGTTTGCTTTTGGCTTTTAATTGTTTATGGCATCTGAAAGTGAGATCAATTAAAGCATCCTCAATAATTTTAAGCTTAATTGGAAGCCAATTAAGAACTTCAGCAATCTACAGATGATAGTGCCTGTTGTTAAACATGTTTATTCTCCAAAGAATTTACATTGAGTAAAAGTTTTCTGAGTTTATGTCTCATATAGCACCAAGAGACAGATAAATTTCCATACAAAACTACCAGATAAATGACAATTTTTGAAATGTGGACAGTATCCAAAAATCTTTCCTTATTTCAAACAAGTAAGAAAACAAAACCTTTTTGTTCACATCTTTTCCAGTAACTGAAAGCTTGCACTCACTGCACATTAGGAGAGACACTGCCATTTCAACTTATTGGTAAAGGAATGTCATAATTTCTGGTTTCCTTATGATGAAGGCAGTGCCTGAAAAAACACTCAGAAGAAACTAAGGCAATGGATTCTGCCTTTATTAGACCTTTAGCTGCAAACACCAGTATCAGCAAGCATGACCCTTGCATCTAGAAAGTAACATTGCTCATTAAATGATCTAGATTGACAGCCACAGAAATGAAACTCTTGTTCCCACCATGGGTTATAAACTAAACACACACACTGGGTGGTAACTACGTGGGCTGACCCCTACGTAGGCTGGCTCCCACCACCCCTAACATGTGCCCCCCAGTTCCACCAGCCCTTCTGCATGGAATTTCCCTGCAGAAACCACCAGAGACACCTGCTCTCCAGCAACTGGAGGCAGATCACCAGTTCCTTTTGGGTAAACTATTGTATTTCCACCAAATCCTCATCTCTTGTACTCTGGTTTACATTTGGGGTGTGATGTAGGGAATAAAATGCTTCATAGTTCACTGCTAGTCACCTTACAGATTATTTATTTTCCTGATCTTAACTTTTAAAAGATTTGGAAATAAGGCAGAATAGGTGAAGTTTTAAGTATCAATTATTTTCCTTGAAATAAAATTAGGAGCAAATCAGTTTTTCAGTGGAAGACTATATTAATATCCAATGCATAAATCATTATTTATATTACCGTAATGAGTACCAAGTGAATTAATGATGGCTGGCTGCTTATTTTAAAATTATTCAAATTTTTTATGTTTATTCTCAAGTCAGCCATTATGCCCTTTATATAACACATGGGCTTAAAAAGCAGTTGAATTCAACCTGTAATAGAAGAACAAGAAAAAGTCATCAGGAAAAATAGTTCAGATGGGAACAATTAGCTTGCAATATTCCCTACCACTTCACTCTTTGCTTTAAATGTGTATGTCAGAGTGGACATTCTCCATTCCTCTAACGTTCATTAATTGACAGAAATACTGGCTTGCGTACTTTCAGAGGCTGAGTGCTCAGACTCCAGAGCACTCCTTTCTCTGGAGATAAAAGAATTGAAAATCAAATGTGAATCTTCCAAATAAGAATGCAGTGTATTACCACTCAGTTATTAAGGACGAAAAGTACTTCTCTGAATGCCCAACATCAAGGTCTAATTCTTAGAGCTACCACAGTAATGAAAGTAATGAAAGACCTACCCGAGTAATGAAAGTCACTGACAAAGTCACTTAATCTCCCCATGCCTCAGTATCCAAAGTCACACAAATAAGTCTCAAAGCTAGAGGGATCTCAAGTTAAACTACGCCACATGCTAAAAGAAAAAAAAAAAACACCAGCCCAAATTTGGCATCAAACCGGCAGCCTGATTTTCTAAGACTGGCAGGAGTTCTGGGTGAGCAGTATACGCTGAAAATGAAGTCATTCCTTCAGCCTGTAAATATGCATTGAGGAGGTGGACCTCGGGAAGAGTTGCGTGAAAATTTTGTGCTAAGCTGCCAGTACTGTGCCCTAACAACTAGCCTACAGGGTGTCTTCTGGTCTGTCCCTAGTTGTTTAGGGAGGGCTATCCATGGTCTTGATTTGCTTACCACATCTCAGGTTCATGTGGCCACTTGCACCTCCACTGGGAATCCCTGTTTGTCCAGTTTTATTATACCTGTCATTTTTGGTGAGGAAGCTCTTAATTGTGCTCTTCAGAGATATCAGTGTCATTCTCAGCCCATTTGGAGCCCATAGGAATATCTAATCAGGTAAACACTCTGTCATATGTGTTGCAGACTGGCAGTACCCGCGTTTGTAGACCAATAGGACAACTGGGATCTCTAATGAACCACATCAAATACTGGTTTCCTTATGTCAGAAACCCAGAATTGACCATGGGGCCTCTGCATCTCTAGCAACTGCTGTCAACACCTCCAGAAATAACATACTACACGTGAGAGTTGTTTAAAAAACCCCAAACAAACAACGCGTTTTATTACGCTGAACCAGCACACAGCTTCTTTCATATTCAATTTGGGGTGGCAAGAAGCTTAGTAACATGTTGCCTACAGTTACAACTCAGAATAGACATGCCATTTTCTCACAAATCCTCTTCTGGAAAAGAAATCACCATGTGGGATATTATGTATGGAAGCTAAAGGATCTATAATGTATTATGTATGTAATTTTTTGTGTATAAAGATATGTATGAAATATTCACACTTCTGTTGCCTGAGGGCTAGCAATATGAGAGACACAATTCAAGTGGAAAAAAAAAAAAAGAGTAAAAGTAGAGCTATGCTGTAGTATTTTGGTTGATGGTTCATGTTAATTTTTTTGGTCTTAAGCAGCGCACGGGAATCCCAGAGGACTACCAAGACCTGACTTTTCTTAGCTATTTGAATCTAATTTTTCAGCAGGTTGTTACACAAACAGCCAGATTGTCTGACAGCACCCACAGCACCAAAGAGTTAATGCTTCTCCTCCAGTCTTAATTCACTCCATTGTGCTTGGGATTGCAGGGATGGAAATGATCACACAGTGAAGTGCTGCAAAGTGCAATCTCTCTAGACACAATAGGGTTGAGTTAAAGGACACCAGGCACTTAACTTTGAATTTCCTTCTTTCATCCAAACACTGTTACTTTAACAGCATGTTTTTGCAGTTTTGTTTCTTCGGTTTTATTTTATGACATAGAAAAAGTTAGATGCTCATTTGATGCACAGCAATTGTTACATGCCTTCATTTCCAGGCTGAGCTGGATTTCTGTACGAAAAAATTGTATACAAAAAAAAAGGGAAGAAAAAGGAAACTGCATTTAGAAACCTTTCCTTTTGCATGTCAGATTGGACCCAAAGTGATTTGGTCAGAGAAAGGAGGGCTGGTTCTAGATTTATGTCCCAGTAGAACATGATTCACATTAATGGAAGCTGATTTACATGTTAGTAACTTGCAATGATTTTCTTTTCTAAGTGTGTTAATTTCTTTCCTTATCCTCCAGCAACAGATTTTTAGATGCTATGAAGATTGGTGTTATCAGCCCTCCCAGGATGGGCAGATAACTGTTTCTCTCCCAGTGGCTGTCAGATTACAGTGAAACTGGCTTTTCTGTTAACAACGCAGAAGTGTTCATACGAAGTCAGCTCCCTTACTGAATACTGTCTCAGAACAGACCAAATCATTCTTTGCTTCCATATCTATCCTTTAAGGTCTGGGCAGATGGCCTCAGGATGGATAACTGCAAATAAATTGAAGAGCATCTGGAAATACCTCTTACGCTAACATGGAAATATGCAACACTCATGTTAAAATAGCAATAGCCCACAGCACATTATTTTCTTATGCATATTTTCTGTATCATGCAGTCCAAGCTACGTTCTGCCCCTATACAGATATCCACTGGAATAAGCTGGCACTTACATACTCTTGGGGCTATACAGAAATATGCTCCAGCCTGGTTGAAGCCCTTCCTGCCCCAGTGGACAAACTCTGTTTTCTGTAGAAAGTCTGTGCCATCTCCACAAGGGAAAACCCACCTGAAATTCTCAGCCTCCCTGTGGTTCCCCCAAGGTGTGCACCTATGCAGTTTCTTAACTTAGTTTCCCCTTAGAGGTATAATTTAGTCTTATGTAATGGTGTATGCCTTGAAGGAACATCTGTTAATTATTAATTACATACTAAATGTCAATTCAGTAATATAATATAAGCACTGATTTATGTTATAAATTGGCATCTGCATTTCATAAATTGTTTCATTTTAATGGCTTATAATTGCTATATTTCTGAAAGTTATACAGTGCAAAAAATGCTGGACTGGATTCAAAATATGTTGGCATATACGCAATTACTGAAAATGGGGAAAAAACCCAGAGCAAATATTTAATTTGGTATTTGCAGCACTGTAGTGTTATCAGCCTGCACAAATGCTATAATTGTCATTTGTAAAAAGACCAATGCAAAGTGCTATGGAAAGAGAAAATACATCTCACATGTCGTGGCCTAATCCATCAGTCATTGCATTCACATGTAATCTTTACTCAGCTGAAGTCAATAGTGTTAGTTATCGAACAGGGGTGACAGGGCTGAATGGAACTGATAAAAAATGAAAACCTTTTAATGAGAATTTTTTAGTCCCAGGGCCTGATCCCGTCAGCATTTTCTATTGGTCATGCCGCTTACTCCTATGAGCAACTGACTTTGCTCTCATTAATGCTCTCTTAGAAGTGCTGGCAACACGACTCTGCGCTTAACAAAACCCAAACATGACAAAACTGAAAAGCTCAGCTTTAATGGACCTGCCTATCACACGCCTGCAGCCGGGCCCCGTGCAGTTACTCCTCATTGCTCAGAAACATCCCGAGCCCAGCAGCGAGTGTTTACTTTCCTAACAGTGATGCCAGAGGATCACGAGGACATGTCTACCCGGAGGTACGCCCAGCACCTTTCCTACCGAGTCGGTGTGCCTGCTGCAGAGGGTGATGCTCGTGGGATAGTGGCACTGCACTGTCCCACCTAAAACTCTTCCCTGATGCACAGCAATGCTACATCCCACAGAGGAATTAAGTCCGATTGGAAGTCTTACTTTTCAACTAATTCATCGTAACTGTTAAAAAGAAACAAGTATCAAAGTGCAAATCACCTGCCGTTTAGCTTCTTTGGCTGACATTTTGGAGAGTCCCAGGGACAAACCCCGCTGAAGCACTTCCCACGAATGCTTTCTCACCCTCACCTCTCCCTGCAGCACAGCTCACTGTCCCCACCTCATGCTGCTGTCCCCGTGATGGGGACAGATCTAGTCACAGCTCTGAATTAAATATGATCTCTCCTGTTCTTGGAGGTGTGTTTCTAACCTGGACCATGCTAATTATTCAGAATATGGAACAGCCCCTTTGCCAGATGACTGGCTGGGCCAGGCTTGGGGTGAAGACTGAGGTGGAAGCACAGAGGAGCAGGTCACACATCAGCATCTCAGAGTGATGCTCTCATGGTTTCCTTAAATACTTCACAGTAGGAGGCAGCAATGGGAATAACCTCAGAAATGTTTATCTCATGGGGCTTTTAAAATCTTATCTTCTCTTCCCTCTACCCTTGTGGAGTACAAAAATTCCTCCATGTTACAAAGAGAGGAGGAGAGGAGGCTTGGGGAAGATGGAACACCACTGCCCTCGGTGTTCAGTCCCCCCAGGGTCCTTTTGCCGTTGGTGCAGACAGTGACTGCTCCCCATGGTGAGTCGCAGCACCCACTTAGCACCTGGGTCAGGTTTATGGGAGCTTTTCTCCCTGCTCTTTTTTTGGGCTAGCTGAGCAGCCTTTGTCTATTCAGACAACACACATGTTGATGAAAAATGATTAAAATGTCAGTGGGGAGAAAAATTATGGACGTTTTCCTCAGAAGAGGGGAATCACTTCTTGGGAGATGTATTTTAAGAGCATCCAGAGGAGTATTTTTTGAAAGCCATATGTTACTTATTCACATGCGTGTGACAGAACTCATATATGAGGAGTGGCACAGAACACAAACGTAGGTGTTGCACATTTCGTACGTGCATATGTTCATAGCCTATTCCTGAGTTCTGTTTCTGAAATACTTCATTACACATACACCATTTTCAGGTTCAGTATTTGGCTACCTTTGGCTTAGGAAAAATGCATTGAATTTATGATTAAAATGTTCAAAAAATATGTGGGGTCTAAAACACGTTTATTGGCAAAATTAATTATTCTTTTTATAAGAAAATTTAAGAAAATAGGCCTAAATTTTCAAGATTACTTAGCTTGACTTTTTAGGATTTGGGGAACCACCAGATTATAACATGGTAAAATAGCACAGACTCACCTGCTTTTATCTCCTGTGCACTTCCTTTCCTTTAATTTTCTTTCCCTACTCAGCACAATTAATGAAATCCAGGAACCTGCAGTTCATCTACAAGTTGATGGAATTTACTTTTCTTAATAGGCCAAAAAGTTGACCCTCATCCTACACAGACTAAGGCAGAGTGTGAGTCATTTATATGATGTAACTCAAAGTTATTGAAACTCCAAATATATTTACAGCAAGGTCAGTGGACTGTAATCTATTAGTCCTTGCCTCCTACTCTTTTGCCATGGCTCTGACACTGTGGTTTCTCTCTGGTGCCTCAAACCCATGTACCAAGCAAGACAGTTGCTGTGACAGTCGCCTCCTGAAGCAGGAGAAACATGGCAGCACTTGTTCAGTAGCCAAAGAGAAGGTCTCCTGGCCACAGACACACACAACATGACCTCCACTGAGTGGGCAGCCCATGATGCTCAGCCAGGGCATTGGCTCCAGTGCTCCCCTGCTGTCACTTTTAAAGGAAAAGGCATTCAAAGGACTTGCATTAGAAAAGTTACTGACAGGAAGAACAAGTGCTTGAGCCAACTGTCTTCTAGTCACTCAGCATATAAGCAAGAAAACTGTAGGCAATCAGCCAAGATAAGGAGGTGACTGCCATGAGAAGACTAATTTTTTCTCAATTCACGACTTCCTCAGGTGTAGCTACTTTAGACCATATTTAGACCACAATTATTGCAACCATTTAATTACAGATTTCAGCTTTTAAATTGTCAATTCTCAGAAAGGCTTTATAAGCCATAGAAGGATATAAACCCTGCACTTTCCCACTGGAGAAGCAAAGAAGCAGAAGGTAGACAAATCAGTGGTTTGCTATTCTGATTTTTTTTCTCCCTGTTATCATATGAAAGCTACCTTCCTTTTTTTTTAAGGGCCTGGGAACTTTCACTCTGTACCAATGTTATAAGCATTCAGCTTATAACAGTGTTATAAGCCACTCACTATCACACAAGATGCTTTTAGCCATTGCCCCACAGCCCTGTAACACAAACACGAGCAGCTCTGGAATTATGCTGTTTCTTAACGCATGAGGACAGAACCCTGTCTTCCAGAAGCAAGTGTCCTTAAACTGGCACAAAAACCTGTAGAAAACTTTGATCTACCATAGAAGTTTCTCATGGTACTTTGCAAGATCTTGCTCTACCTCTGATTAAAGGCACAGTACTCTCAGCTCCATGGAGAAGGCACAGTACTCTCAACTCCAGGGAAAACATTTAGCATCTATTTGAATAGTAGATCAGACAGATGGAAAGACAAGAGAAATTACTTTTCTAGTAATAAGTAGAAAATAATGTCACCGTACTAAGGACAGTGTTTTAAAAATAAACAATGTAATTTTTTGGATGAAAGATTACTAACTTTTAATTGATAATACTGATAAATTACAGAATGACATCCTCTGTTCCCTACAGACAAAACACAAGTAGCTTCTTGTCTAGTGAACAGCAATGCAAAAATATTTAAAGGCAGTTACCGAATGTAAAATACAGTAAGTAACACACCAGTTTAAATTGGAAATAAAAGACTGACTTTTCAGAAAAGAAAAATAAGGAGTGGTCCTTCATGCCAATACAGATGTGAGTTAGAAAGAGAAAAGCTGATAGGAGCAGTTCATCAGGAAAAAAGTGAAAAACAAAAAGAACAAATTGTCAAACAATTTTTAACTTTCCTCCTTTTTTCCAGTCAAGAATTATACCCAAGAACAATCTTAATATAAGTATTACTCACCTGTTTTCTTCCATGTATTTACAATTTTACAGTATGCTTCATAGATCAGTTAAACCGGCATTACTCACATACAGAGTGGCGCTGGATGGACAGGGGACTCCATCACAAACCAGTTACTGTGATGTTCATTTAATTCCAATAGGAAAGCCAAGAGGAAAAGCCTGGCTGGCAGATTTATTGATTACACTTCACCAGTGACCAGCAAGAGGCAAGCACTCTGAAAATCCCCAAAGGTGATCATTAGTACTGAGTAACTGTCACTAAACATTAGCACCATCAGCAGACTGGAACTAAAAGAAAGTGTGATGCTTTAAATGTGACGCCCAAGAGGGATTGCCCGTAGTCCAAAGAAAAAGTGGAACATTTTACATCACGGCACCTGTGTTTGAGACAATTTACATGCTTTATATCTCTATATATTCATGCACATATAGATAGACTTATAAAATTGGTCTAGCACAGTCAGGCAAACTGGGCAGGGCCACCTACTATAAAACATAAAATTAATGTGTCAAGCTAATTTCGCGGTCCACTTGCCTGGAGCTGATTAGGACCAAATTAAACTTGGTCCTAATCAGCCTGAGTGCTTTGCAGGTAACACAGAAATCCATGGGTTATGCTTATTACTGTAAAAGCATGTGCACATTATCTGCACAAGCAGGGTAAGAACAGGTTTTCCAGAATAATATGTGGTTTCACACTTTATAATGCATTGCTAGCTCACCTATTTTTGGTGGATTTCTATTTGAAACTCTCATGTTTCCATGGCACAGAGGAACTAGATATCAAACGTGATTTTTTATTTTCCATACTCTAACCTGATCTTCTGATTCTCAGCTTGGCCAAAGGACCACTTTCTGTATCTGACATGATGAATTTAGATATTACAGGAAGAGAAAGTATATGAAGGGTTTTGCCATTTCCCATTAGCTCCTGGCTATCTCCCCCTTTTTTTTCTGACATCCTGTGATTCCCATGTGTGTGCCTTTGTTCCATGGGAAACAACACGAACAATACTCTTTGTACTGCTGGCAGACAGCTGCTTCTGACACAGACACGCAACTGCCTTTAGTGTACTTGAAGCATTGCCTCAGCCAGGAAAAAGAGACTATTTGAATTCCACTCTCTTGGTCAGTCTATCATCCTTGCAAACCCTCGCTCTGAACACAGTATCCCAACAGAGAAAGTTATTTCTTGCAGTGACCTTGCATCAGCCCCTTTCATCAAGACGCCACAATGACAAAACCACAATGCTGTAGGAGGTCCTTCCTCTCCTGGTGATACCTGGCAGTCACAGCAAAAAACAGGAGATGTGGGAAGGGGCTCTGGGAAGGCACATTCACCAAAAAGAATCTTATTGCCATGAGCCTTCTCCTGCCTTGTGATTCTGTGTGAACAGGAACAGAGCCTATACAGAGGCCTGTCTGTGGTAAGCCAAACAGCAAGCGTTAAGAATGAGAAGTTGAGGAACTAATGTCTTACAAAATATGATTCTGCATGTAGATTAGAACACTTATTTAGATAGGTAGACTATAAATATGTATCTTCTAGAGGATAAGGTCTAAAGCAGCAAAAGGAAGATGAGGTCCCTCACAGGTTTCCACCTGTTCTTTGGAGAGACTATAATTCTTCAGTACAACAAGGAAAGAAAACCGGCAGTGGCTTCCATATGAAGTGTGGACACTGGGTATCAGGGGATGAGGATTCAGATTTGCAGCTCTTCACTAAGGTCACGAGAGTCACCTCAGAGCACTCTGCTTCTTTTGTCCTACTTCCTGTCTTTTTTTTGGGTCCTATTTTCATCAGAAATTGTCAATCTCTTCAGATTTATCAGCTCACCCACAGCTCAAGTTAGGCTCATGTGTAAAGGTACACTGGGAAGGTACACAGCTGGCAGCAGAGCTGTGCCAGGAGACCCAAATCCCTGGCTGCCATTGGCTACCAGGCACTGCTTCATGAGACCTCATTGCCTGTGCCACTCCTGTGAACACTCAATCTAGTGTCCTCCCAAAATCTAGGCATAGGATATCTGGGGAACCTTTGCCATCTCCTGCCTATCTAGGCTTCTCAAAGACCAGCCTCTTTGGTGGAGGAGCAATGAAGCTTGTTAATATAGCACACATGGTCAGTAAGTCTGGTCATCCCTGACCTAGATGACAAGTTCTGGATGAAAGACTTCTTCTACCTGAGTGTACATCCCCACAATGTTTCTGGTAAACTGTATGGATGATTTGTACATCATACAAGACTGTGTTTGAAAACAATTCTTTAAAAAAAAAGATAATAATGAAGACAAGTGTAGGTTCACTAAAATACTGTGATTTATGCTGGGGATACATGTAACACTGCAAGGTCCAGCTCAGTTGTCTTGGGCTGTTTGACATTCTATTTTGCAGTTCAATTTGTATTTTTAAGCTTCCATCCCTAGAAAGATGCATGAGGCAGCTTTACAAAATGCATACTTCTATGCCACATCCTATATTTTCATCTTCAGAAGCTATTAATTTTGTATCTCTTGCAATGAATAAGGTTTGAAAAAAGGACCACTGGCTCAAAAAAAATGATAGCTCCATTTGAGCATCTTTTATTTCAATGTGCATTTGACAGCATCACCTCTCAGCATTCAGGTGATGTTCTTAAACTGTGACATTTTTACTCTCTTTAAGAGACACACTCTTTTTGAATAATGAACTCATCCTAATAATTGTTATTGCCTAAATAAATAAAAAAAAAGTAAATTTGCAACACTTTGCCAGGTCTTATCCCCATATTTCCATACTGCTCCTAAGATATTGGCAATTATTATTTAAGTCAAAAGGGAAAAACAAAATAATTTACATCATCCATCACAGCTCCCTTGCATGAATAAATTACAAGACACCAGGGCAAATCAATCGTGGGGAAAGGAACAATCTGCATCAAACACTGCATTTTTGTGTATAATCTTTTTAATATTTTTTGACCTCGTATATCAAAACAACAGATTGAATTCCGTGAACTTTAAGTAATACAAAGCTGTTTATCCCAAAGTCTCATTGGGAACCTCTAATCTAATCAGTTATACTCAGGACA
This sequence comes from Tringa tobata, assembly GCA_033628505.1. Taxonomy (NCBI): domain Eukaryota; kingdom Metazoa; phylum Chordata; class Aves; order Charadriiformes; family Scolopacidae; genus Tringa; species Tringa tobata. The sequence continues at coordinate 5,502,505 of JAHREE010000143.1, read as the reverse complement.
CAGGCACAGGAATAAAGAGAACAGACCTAACTTAGCACAAATTCCAAAATCTGTTTGCCATTCACCCAGTACACTTGTTCTGTGTGGACAGTAAGGCCTTAATGCAAGGATCAGCTCCTAAGGGTGTATGGGTGATACTGCATGCAAGAAGAACTGGTTGCTGATTGTAGCAGCTAATACTGCAATAGTTGTGCTTAAGATGTTGTCAATAGATGTCAAGAGGTCTTTCTAATTTTTATGAAAAAATTAATCATCCTCTCTCCTCTTCCCTTTTGGAAAAAATATTTTTTCCTTACTGTCAGTCTCAGGTAACAGGGCAAGGACTGGTCGTGCAAGATGAACCTGCTGCCTTCTTGCTACTGGAGGCAGTTGTTGCTCCAGGGGAGGAAGGCATGGGATGGGGGAGAGAATGTGAATAAACTTGTTATCTTCAAAAAGATAAAAAGCAAATATTGAGTCTAAATTCACCAAGGGAAACCCACTTCCCATTTGTGAGGAACACCAATACAATGAATATACATATGGATCTGAATTACTGTATTTCACTTCTGGGCTTTCAGAAAAGTTAGTGATGCAAAAGCGTCCACAACAGTGGAGGCTTTCTCCATCATGCAAAGTTTGTGTGCCAAAATAAGCTTGTTCTACTACGTAAGTACGAGCTACATACATCTACTATATGCAAATGAGTCCTTCTCTATGTAACAAATTACAGAAAGTAAAACTTCAGCATGACTCTTGGCTGCCTTTCCTACAAGAAAACCAAAAGTGTTTCCATGGGACCTTAACTGATAGATTACAAAAAAAGGCCTGCAGCACACACCTGTTCCCCTGCTGAACAATCACTTGGTATCTTCTAACATTTACATATCCACTCTTATTCTTTCCCACAGTTAATTCCTCTTTTATAATCCCCTGCTGTAGGATCACAGCTCTGTAGAGACCGGCATTAAGGGGATTCATGCAGGAAGACTAAAAGGAAAATAGACCTCAGAGTTAATTTTTATAGGTGCTGCATATATCCATGGCCAATCCTTGCTTCAGAGGGTTCCTGAGTGAACTACAATAAACGGAGACCTAAATGTAAAATGATCTAGTCCTGTTTCACAGATGGAGGACTGGAGCACTGTAAGTGGTAACTTCTGAGTGACTTGCTCAAAATCACAAAGGAAACTCTTGAGCACATAAGAATTTGAATTCAGATCACTCACATTCTTGGTAAAATATTTTCATTTAGGGCTTTAGTTGATTTCCAGGGGTAGAAAGAAATCTGGTTTTTCTTTCTTACTGGGGAAAAAAATAAAGAATTAATAAAACTCATGAAGTCTTAGCAATAGACACAGAATTGCCTATTGTGGCAAAAAGTCACAGAAAGAGTCACAATATTGTGAATTGTTCAAAAATCACTAGCTGTTTTTTACTTATTATCTGTACTGTTTTGGCAAGTATGTATATATGTGTGTGCATGTGTGTCTGTTCAACGCACATTATAAATGTTATACCTGTCTCACCCCCTGCTTTATTTTTCTTCCTCTCATATGAAGTAAGTGTCCTAAATTTAATTTTCCCCCTTACAAATTGGCTGCCCTTTCATGTCAGGAGAGAAAACGCCCACTCAGCATAGCTTGAAAGGAACCTGTCTGTGGTTGGGAGGGAAAAGTCGAGGTGCCGCTTTAACTAACTAAATTAAATACAACTAGAGCTCCAAGCAGCTGGCAGGTTTGATTTGGATGTAGGATGCTGTGAGATAGTGATAAGTGAGCGCTCAGGACCAAAGGGAATTAAAAGGCTGTACTTTGGTTTAATGGAGTCACTCTCTTTCGGTGGCGCATCCATTAAGGACACCGTGCTGGCACGCGGCGGTGCCTGCACCACTTAAACTGCAAAAGGCCAGCTTCAAACAAGGCTGAGCTTTGGGCTCCGAAGGACAAAGTGCGTGGCTTTTGAGGGGAGCAGAAGGAGGTCCTCACTGTGCTCTCCTGAGCCTCCTCACAGCCTTCTGAAGGAAGGGACAGCTTCTGCCGGACCAGAGGTTCGGGTCGTGCTCTGGCCCACGTGGGAAACACCTGACAAATAGCCCAAGAGGCGCTTCAGAAAGTGCCAGAAAAATCATGTTACCCTGAATGAGAAATTTGTCTGTCTTGATTAAAGAATTCCTTAAACCTTGCAATGAAAATAATTACAGAAAACAGTTCCTTCCCCTATCTTTTCAGTTTATTTAATAGTGCATTACACAACAGTTTGTGTGCAGTCAGTATTCCCCAGCTCTCTCCTGGTATTAGTATTTCTCTTGTTCATGTAAGCCTTTCCCTGAGGAACAATGAAGATGGAAAAACATTTTTAAAGATTATGATTCAACTGTAAAATGTTACTATTTGTCAGTGTCACCAACAGGCAGGTGTAATGCCCGAAAGTGTCTTTCAACTCTGCTTTCTAAAAGGACTAAAAATGTAAATGAAACTTTGATTTCATAATTAGTACAACAGATTTGACACTTGTCTGCCTCTAGTAATGAGGGGAACTCTCCTTACATTCCCAAAATACTATGAAATCTCCTCAAGGAAGATGTTGCAGAAGCTAAAAGCGGTGACTGGGTGCTGTAATACGCTAAATTTGAAACCAGCTACTAGCAAGAGACCTCTGCAGAGAGAACAGGTTAAATACTTAATTTTAATTCCTTTTCTTTGAAAAATATTATCTTTTTCTCTGCTTGGAGAATTGTTAAGTGCCAGAACATGGAAATATTGGTCTCTAGATGCTGACAGTGTTTATTATCATAAGCAATCCCCTTAAATGTCACAATTTCTAATTACTATTAGTTAGAAGATTGAACACTAATTATCATGACAATAAGTTTGACATCATTTCCAACACGAAGTTGTTACAGAATTCTTGGTCTTTTGCACAATTCAAGCTAATATTTAATTTTTGTTCTTTTGTGCATATATATCAATCTAACTTACACAGTAAACCAACCCAAGAACACGTAAATATATTTTTTTCATCATGCACAGAGATGCATATTTATGAATAATTTTCTGTAAAACATGTGGAGAGGAAAAAGGAGAAAATGTTTTGAATTGTTATTAATTCAGTTCAGAAAAAAAATATGTATTGGGTTAAGGATAATTTGAATGATTACTGATTTCAAGAGGAAAAGCATGAAGTCACATGAGACTGTACATACAATACAGGCAAAATCAAGAGAGATCCACAATAAATAAAAGAGGAGAAGAAAATATCCCTCCAAAGATGATGACTCTCCAACTAAATTCAGTTGTCTTCTTCACCTTTAATTTATTTTATCTGATAGTTTTTCATTTGTCCTCTCTTGGAGGTGCGATCATTACTACTCTGCATTACAAATGCAGCCAGAAACCCCAACTGTAATCAAGATCCCATTGTGCCAAAAACTATTGTGGAAAGAGATACTTCCACCAAAAATGTCTTGGAAAATGTCAGCTGTGTGATGAGGAATCAAATGCCTTCGTTTGTATACTTACCTAAGCTAACAGCACAAACAAATAGGCTGCATTTATGCGATTAGAGATTGCAATTGCACAGTGAAAGCTACGATTTCAGCAAAACTTCTGCTTGCTTTAAATTGCCAGGATTATGCCCACTACTGCACTATAATTGGTAAAGATGAGAGAGAAAAGTAATGGGAAAGTGTGATATTCATCACTTTGGATGCAATTATTTTCGTCTAGGATAGTTTGTTGTGTATCAGTACAGCTTTTTTTGGTGCCGCAAAAACTCTTTAAAAGGTGTATTGACAGCATGCACTGCATGGAAAAGATCTGTAGAAAGGTCTTATGAACTTTCTATATCTCAGTTATAACAAAAGAGTTTGTTAGATATTTTATCTGTTGCACCTAGATATTTCTGGCTAGCTTATGTCATACTATGCTTTAAAGCAATGAAATAATAGTGATTTGGAGTTAAATCATAGAATCACAGAATCATAGAATAGCAGGTTGGAAGGGACCTCAAGGATCATCTGGTTCAACTTTTCTTGGCAAAAGCAGAGTCTAGACAAAATGGCCCAGCACCCTGTCCAGCTGAAAAGTGCAGTAAGTCTGTATTAAAACTGGGAAGAAATGAATGGCTGCCTGACATTTCCTTGCTTATCAGGCTTTTTAGATGGCCATTACTTTCTCAACCAACTTCCCATTAGAAATGTCAAAACTTCCCAAGATAGAAAACATGCAATTTTGCTCTACTTTCTGCAATCATGAAGAAATACATTTCCTATGAACCTTTATTGGAAGGGGAAAATGAAAGGAGGTGAACCCGACATAATTCATCCAGAAGTTATTTTGAAAACCTTCTGGATACAACATCCTAACACATAAAACTAAACTCTGCCTTCAAAATAAGTGGCTTTGGCTCTGACCAATTTAGTGAGAGCCAGTAGTATTCATAACACATTCAAACCCCCTACTTCTTTTGAACCCTGATTTCAAAATCTAGGATCTCAAATTAAGGTCGAAGAATTTGAAAATCTTGGTGTTAAGAGATAAGTTAATGAAAATCAAATTTGAGTACTGACAACGCAAAGGCTATTGTATAGGCTGGATCTCCATGTCTAGGTGCCTTTAGGAATCAAATCTGACACTGCCACTGCTGTGTATGTAGGGGTCTTACTGTGAATTTTTAGTTGATTTAACTGTAATTTAAGGAAACTGTTTACTCTTGCCCTCTCCTGGAGGTTGCCACCCCTTTGCCAGTGCAGCAGAAGGAAGTGGGTGCTGGGATCTCCACCATCCCAACAGACAAGGCAGTGCTTCAGCTCAGCCTGAGACAGGGGCTCTCTCCTGGGAGACTGATCTGTGACCATAGCAGCTGGAGACCAGGCATAGCCAATGCAACACCATGACCATCTGCTACCATGCCTTAAAAGACTGTAACCCTTCTTCGACAATTGAATTTAGGCTCTTGAAACAAAAACTGTATGGGGCTGGTCCTTTGAAGAACACAGTAGTATTTTCTGGTACATAGGGGTATGGCTTTGGAAGGGAAACATTTCCCACAGTAATCATGGGGTGATGCAAGCACCTCTCCTACCCTGGAGGAGCATACCCATTCAGTGCTTTAAAAGCTACCTTCTTCTCTCACAGGATCTGGTGTATGATGTTCAACTTCCATATATGCCTTTTCACAGCAAAACTGAAGGGATCCTGAAATATCTTTAGATTCAGAGCAGCTGAACATCCTGATCTGGCAAGGTATTTGAGTAATAAAATTACAGACATAGTAGTTAAACCTGTGTAACGGCCCTTGGGGATCTCTATTCCACAATATAATTGCTTTGTCTGGTTGCTTTTATTTGGCTTACAAGGTATGAACCTTGACCTATTCTACAAGAATTTGTGGAATAATCGAATTTTTTTAGAGACAAATACCTTTGGTCCTACCATAGCCCCACATGACAACCAGCAGCACTCCTTCTCTACATATTTTCTTGGAGCTTCCACAGCAACACAGATGTGCAGGGAAGAATGATGATCGAATGGAACTAATATAGTGCAAAAAGTAAAATTCAATTAATAAAGCAATAACTGGGTACAGTCCACTGTAAAACAAACCTTGTTTTCCATAAGAAATAGAACTGTAATTTTGCAAAGACACCTCAGCAAATATAATACTTTCCTTACGTTGGATTAAACATGGTCACAGGAAAAGCACGCAAATATAGATAGACCTGAAGTAGCAATTCTATTTCTGGAGACATTTCTCCTCATTTCTGCAGAATTATTCACCGTTCTTTTTGGATAGTGCAAATGTTCCACTGAATCTTGTTTTTAGCCGAGTTCTAAATATGCTTGTAAGACAATAATAGATTTTTTTTCACAGTGTCCAAATATAGTATCTGTGCAAATCTAACCGAACTGTCAGATACCGGCTCGCTTTCCTGTACATTATTGTCATATGCAATTATATGTCAGATGAAAACATATGCTGACTTTTGGCTAGGTATTGAAAAATCTTATAAGCATTTTTTGTGGTAGTGAGCAGACATTCAGCAACCAAGTGTCGTTTTATAATGCAAAGCAATATATAGTATTTTTTATTTCATTTGGTCATGCTGGTACTGTTTCACTTCCTCCATTCACTACGGTTTTCTGGTGGCATCTTTAAAACCAATTATTATCTATCATTACTGCCTGCAAGGAATAGCCATACATTTTCTCACTGTAGAAATAATCAGCAGTAACAATGCAATATCAAGCTGCTACCTTTTTAATGAGCTGAGAAACATAACCATTAATTTATTGTAGCTTCTCATGTCACAATAAAAATACATCCATTTTTATTTTAATATAATCAAAACCACTGAAATTACTCTACCTGTAAAACACACTAATAAGAATTTGATTGAATTAATTAACATTATCTGTTATTTCAATGCTCTTGATGAACTGCAGGCCATGAAGTCCAGCACAGTTTTATAATTCTTGAAAATTATTTTAGAAAATATAAAATCATAACATTCCAATTAGAGAATTACCTGCTAGTTTCCTGTAGTTTAATTATACCAAGATAAAATATCCAGAAATGTCGAAGTAGACAAAAAAATACAAAGGCTGAATCTTAAAAGTTTTACCAGTTAGATGTTATATACTTAAGGCCAAATTTTAAAAGGTATGTTGGTGTCTAAAGGTGCACACTGCTGAGTTGTGTCATTTTCAGTTATGCCCATTTAGTTCAAGGTACGTTGAGCACGCACTTCTGAAAACACCTTTATGCTATCTGTGTCTCTAGTACCTATATGCCTTTAACAGCATTATGCTTTGAAATGAAAACATTAATGCACCACTGCCATCCCTTTTCCCATTCTTTTATATTTTCACACAACCCGTGCCAGTCTTCTGTGCGGTCACGTAGAGACAGCCTCAACTGTCCAGATGTGTCCCACCAGCAGAACAGGCAACAGAATGTCCACCTGGGGAGGGCAATAGCTTGGCTTGGCTATGAAATAGCACACCGTCACCAGGACACTGCCCGTTTTACATATGTCCATTAGCAGGCACACAGATGTTGAGGGTATTTTCTTGCAGAAACTAAATGGTTGGAGGTCAGGTGCAAGCGAAGGCCCCTGATCCGTGTGCACTGCAGCAAGCAGCCAAGGCAGCGAAGACTATCCTTCCTTCCAAGCTTTCCCTCCTGCTGCCTCCCAGCACGACAGTGGGAGGGAAAATGCACAGCTCAGAGGAGTCTAAATTTGAAGAGCTGAGCTCAAACGAGAGCTTTTTACCTCCTCGGGATTGTTTTATAGAAGTAACTATTTGTCTTTTTTGTTGAAGATGAACAAATCAGCAGTAGAAAGCAACAAAAAATATTTTGAATTAAAACCAATGTTTAACTAATTTTATATAAAATTTTGCCCACTGTTTTTTCATTCTGAGACAATTACATTTTTATCAGAGATTTATGAACCCCTGAGGAGAAAAGTATATAGAAATACTGCCACAGCAGCATTATTCCCAAGTTATTGACCTTATTATATCAAGCCTAGTGAAAATGCTGCCTTATATTTTAAGAGGCTTCTGTTACTTCCTGATTTTGGTTCATCAGGGTTTTTTTAATATATTGGCTGTAAATAAAATGGAAAGTATATTTGGAATCTGAAATCCATGTATACTTACTTAATCCAATCAAATCAAAAATACCTGCCTTAGCACTTTAGTAGCCTCTTACAATAACATGCCACATTTCATTTACATGATGAGGAGATGGCAAAACGGATTAAGTAGTGGCTGATCACCTTGGGATAGACAGAAAATGATGGAGTCCCATAACACCCTGAACCCTTTAGGTACAAGGGAACTGCTTCGGTGCCTCTGCTGTCTGTGTAGGGGATTCTCTTGAATAGCATGCTGCTACCCTGTTCATAGTTTCCACCTCGCAAAAGTACATACAGACCTTGCCAGACTGGACTAATATATCTCCCAGGAGGGTTTTTACTCATGAAGTCCCACCTATGCTCCAAGCCAGCTGGACTGATGCCATAAAGCTGTATTAGTGCAAGACCGCTACTTCTATCTTCCAGACCCCCATTAATATTTTTCTAGATTCACTATAAAAATCTAATTTTGGAGAAATAATCATGAGTATATTTATGTGCACAATAGCGTAACTCCTGCCTCAGCTGCCATTCTAAATCAAATTACTAATTTTTTTTTCTCTTTTACTCTCTTGGTCACGGTGGCCACACAGCCCTGGTGGGACAGAAGAGCATGATGAAACCTGAACCCCCTGAAACATCTGCATTTTCTTCTATACAGTGCCCTGTACACCAGCGTCACTACTGATCCCAAATCAGCCCTTCTCCTCTGGGACAGCAGGAATCCCATTGCTATACATTCACAGGGGAAGGGGAAGTTGTCCTGAATTAGCCACAATTTTTAGTCTATTGGTGCCCAAGCTGGAGAGATGTCTCACTCGAGATCTGGAAACTCCTGGGTAGCCTTTCTTGTCTTACCTTTTTAGAGACCTTTACCACCTAAGCTAATTTGGCTCAAGCAGATGAGTCTACAAGAGCTGGGAAAAAAATTTTTGCCGCTCTGGAGAGTGTAAGTACTTCCATGCATGAGAGGCAAAAAAGTAGCTGATGTGTGAGGTGACATTCAAAGCAAGATCGTTGCACTGCTGCCTCTGCAGAACAGAATTATTATTTTCTGCTGCTGTTCTCTGCGTGTGACTCGAGGCCGCAAGCCAGGCTGGTGTCTGCGGCAGAGAAACAGAAAGAAGCACGAACATATTTTCATGCCTTATAGCTGAATTCTGCAAGGCATAGCACATCCTTTTGGAGGTCATGAGCTTCCCCAGCTAGGTCAGATCAAACACCTTCTGGGTTTGCACCCCTAAGGAGAAAACATACTTTTTTTAATGATACAAATGTCAAAGAGCTACAGCCTGTTAAAATACGTTACTATCTTCTGGGTAATTTTACACTGGCTTTAATTATGCTCCATCTTCATTTGAAAGCCTAAATAGCATAGAGTTCAGTTGAAGTCACACTGCCTGCCCAGCTGTATGCAGACCCACGTGGGGGAGGATTTCAGAGACATGGCAGGGACACAGCAGATACTGAACTACACTGGGAGTACCTCACATCTGTACCAATTTAGTACCCAGAAGAAGAATTAATAGCCTCTTCTGCTCTTTCAGACCCTGGGATGTCTTCACTAACATAACTTAGATGCTAGAAATACTGCTCTGACTTCAAACTATGCAATTAAGGCGTTCCTTTATGAAAGATAAGAGAGTTACACCAACAGAACTATGCCGTTTCAGGCATAATGAGGACTAGCACTGGAATTTAAAGTTGTGTGGTCCTTACATGATGGTACGCTAGAAAGAAAAATATTCAACAATTTGCCATTCAGGTTTTATTTTTTTTTGCCAAGGTAGGGGACAATTTTGTTCATTAATACCAAAGAAACATTAGTTTCACTTGACTTTATTCCCATCTAGTACAACACTGAAGCAGAACAGAACTCCAAATCACCTTCAATCAAACCAGCTTCTCAGTATTTATGATTTTAATGTTAAGGGCAGAATATGCCAGGATTACTGAACAAGGACTACAAGCAAACAAAGTAATGTATTTCCACCTTGCTGTGACACACAACTTTTTTAGACACCATGCACTAGGACAAGCATGATGTCCATGTAGTTTCTTCTTCACTCCAGGATGCACTCGGGTCATTTTTATATGTCTGCTAACACACTTTTACACCCTTGCTCATTCTTCACTGGTCTGCAGCTCCACACATCCAAGTTTCATTCCATGATGCCTTTTGCATATGTTTATATATGCAAAATATGATACTATATATATGATACGAATACATATGATATATGACACTACTTCTGTGTTCTCTGAGTTACCCCTAAAACCATTTTTTTCCACCTCTATTTCTGTGACCACCGCTCAGCTGTCTGCAGCCATGGGGTCCCTAGTGCCCACCTGTGCCCTGTCTCTTATCACCCGACACCTGCACGCCTCTGCGCCCATCCTGTGCCTCCCTCTCTCGAGGGCTCTGTTGTCATATCAAGTCTATGTTTTTCTGCATGACATCCCTGTGTTAGAGCCATAAATATCTTATTCTACGCAGCATAACCGCTTGTTACTGCTATCTATATAAAGTTATGGTTGTATCACACAAAGATAAACAAAAGTAAAACAAATTAGCCATAGCTACCTGGTCAATTACAGAATTTGCTGTCACAGCTAAACCAGGGAAAAGAAAACTGCAGGCAAGTCAGGAGTTCAGAGCGAGCAAACTTATCAAGCGTCACTCCTGAGGCCTTACAAACTCAGTACAGAGCCTATGGCCTGTTACTAGCAATGGCAATACCTGTTACAGGACTACATGGATAGTGTCATGAAACTGCACTGTGCAAAAGACGGAGTGTCCTGTGAAGATTGCAAAGCTGTGAACTGACAATGGGGCAATACCATGGGGAGATGTGATCCTCTACACCTTTGTCACATCTACATCTCCAAGTTGGCACAAAGGCATTTTTTCTTTTAATTTAATAATTTATTAAAGTTGTCTCAGGCTCTTCAAACTATCTTGTCTGTAATCTCTTTAGGAGATGTAGACCCTGACGAGGTGCTTGCTTTGAGACGTGGAAGCACAAGCAGGTTCTGATTGGGTGGGACGTGCTCTTTGAGCTTACACCGTGCTGTTTTATTCACAGCTCCTTTAGCAACACTAGGATGTTTTATTTTTTCTTAAGAAACAACATTTTTTCTTAAGTACATACAGTATTTAAAAGAGTGAGCAACTGTTAGCCAGTCAGTGTTAGAGGAAAGAATAAAGCTGAAGTACTTTCAGCCACTTGGCATCTTCAGTCACTCAGGCAAATAAAAATCCCCTTCGTAAAAATATTTCTGTCAAGTTATGACAGCATGAAAATTTAACATGTGATCTTAACTTTACCTCCAGATTAATGTCTAGTATCACTGAACTGTAATATCACATGTATCCTTATTAAAATAAGCTAACATTTGAAAATTATTTCAGGGTAGGCCTTAGACATTTTGCAGTCCGCCAAAATTTAGGATCTGGGTGGGTCCTAGAAATGCAAATTTGTCTTCCCCTTTCATGCTGTCAGCTGTCCTCTTCTCTATCCCAACCTGCATATGGACTGCACTTTGAGTCCTTAAGTCACGACTGTTGCCCCTGCTTCCTCATCCTCCTGTCCCCCATCACATCCCCAACACACTCATCTCCAAGTTCCTGCCTCTCATGGCTGGTACCACACGTCCCAAACTAGGGGCGCAGGTCTTGTCTTAGTCTCTCCTTGAGAGCAACAGAGGCATGGGACAGGGTTACCCCTCACCTCTGCAGTTCCTGCCTCTTTGGGCACCTTTGTACCTCCAGAGGAGAGTTCACCTCGCCCAGGGATATGACCAGGTAAACTGGGTACATGGCCAGGTACCACACAATAATCTGATGGTCAGGCAACTGGCGTGGATGGACTGGACAGACCTACAGGGTCCCAAATAATCCCTTGATTTTTTTTTGTCTAAGGCTGGCCCTGCCTGTGCACTCTGCTATTTATAAAAGATAACCAGAATCTATCAATCTTATGCATAATAACTACAAATTAAATAGCACTGCACAACTTATTGCAAACAAAATATAGCAGAATAATGAGGCAAATATCTTATCCGTGCACTCTCATATTGCCTGTTTATCTTTGGCCTATCAGTGTAGTCATCTAAGCCTCTACATGAGCACCAATATGAACAGCAAAGTCCCTAGTGGATCATCAGTGATGTTTCATTAACACCACCTTACTCCTCAATAAGAAAATACTCTCATTAGAGGTGAACTCCAATTGCAGAAAAGAAACTTCTTTTTTTTTTTTCCAGTCCATAACCATCCATAACCTCAACAGTGAGTCCAGAAAACAATACTGCCATGACTAAACCAAGTGCAAAGCATAACTGCCAGTGATCTCCAGAAATCTCCCGTAGTGCAGATTTTTGTGAAGACAGGGGACCTATCTGCCTCCCCTGTGTGTCAGCATTTTATTTCACTTTACAAATTCTAAAATAAACTTAGAACTTGTGTAGGGCATCAGACCTGGCAGTGTTGAGTTTGTCCAGTTAGCTATGAGTCGAGATGGCATTGAGAACGCTGGTGCTCCAACTCTAACCCACCCAGGCAAACCATTTTATAGGAATGGAAACCTTTGCAGTAAAGTAAACATCTGCACATGATGGATGATCTGAAGCCTTAGGTCCTTCCATTTCAGCACCACCGAAATGCTATCAGTCATACAGCATTTTTCAGCCATGATATCAATCAAAGCTGTGTTTTAGTAAAATTTAGCAGAAACACTTTGCATCCTGAATTATCAGATCTCTCCCTCTCAGTGCTTATAATATTGTCACATTTTTCACTGTATTGCTTTGGAAAGAGAAAATACAAAAGTTCCTGGAAGTGAAATGTAATCGTGCTGGCTTATGCTTATGCAGTAACTTCTAGCAATCCTCTGTAAGAATCAATGGCCAAAACATATGTTTCTAACTGGTTAACACAGTAACCAGGAAACCACTTTCAGTTAGAGTGAATGTCCTAAACCCTCATTCAGACAGGAAGAAAGGCTGGATTTCAGCATTTTTGGGAAGGAATGAAAACAACCTAAGCAGTTATTCAATTTTTATGGAGTTCAGAAAAAGAGGGCTTTTCATAACAAAATCAGAACAAAATGGAAGCACTGCACAAGGTGACTTTTGGCAAACCCGGTTTTGCTATGTTCTGCAGACAGGACAAGCAGGGATGGAGAAGACATGAAGATAAGGATTTTGTCCTGACAGCCCATAAAGCACATGAGGTTGCCTCAAGCATTCAGGCAGGACAGGAAGACTTTCAGATCCTGCTGAGAAGTTAGGCAGCTCCAGGGGAGGGTCCTTTTTTCTCCTTTAAGGAGAGGAAGTTTGTCTTCATGTCTAAGCAGCACAGCTATGATGAGGCTCAGGGGGTATCATCTGTCCTAATTTTAATAAGGTGGTTGTGTTCAGAACTAAATCTCCAAACAATGTAAATCAAGGCAATGCTATGGGCTTTCATATGCTGTACCAGTTGGTGGCACCAGCTGGGTAACTGTCTCATTCCTTTTACATCCCCCATGGTCTTTTGGGCAAAAGAGGCAAATCCAGATGTGTAATCCTCATCCTACTGAGGACAACAGCAAAGCAGTTGAAGTCCAGCAGAGTCTGAGTCCCACGCAGACCTTGCAGCTTTCAACAAAACACCTGAGCCCTCCCTTCTCAAGGCACAAGAGCTAGTGTTTATGGCCTGTTTTTTCTGTGACTAATCCATGTTTCAAGGCAGGGTATTGACCCAAGAAACTCAATGTGTCTTTGTACCTCTTCTTCAAAACACACACCAACTCCCAGCACTGAAGATTATCAACAACTCTCAGAGAAACAAGCACTGTGTCTTGATAGTGACACCACAGTGGAGCTGCTTTGAGCCAGCTCCACCAACCATTCCTAATGGCTTCCAACAGTTTCTGCAGATTGCCCTGGCTGATGGACATGCTGGTTGCCTATTTGGTTAAGCCAGACCACTTCTTTGCCTGTTCTTTGAGGGGATGAAGGTACAGATAGATGCACAGATATACCTCATACCAACAACAAAACTCTCCTGCAGAGCTCAGTGCAGAGTTGTATATTTTGAAGACCCTTCTAAAGCTGGGAAGCCTGGTCAAACTGCCAGCTACCTACACAGCTAAATTTTGGGACCAATCAATAGAATCTACTCTTTTAACTCAGATCTGCCCATGAATGGCACTGAGCAGTCACTGGAGTTCCTTGGCTGTTGTTGTGGTCTAAGGAATCAAAAATATGAGACTTCTTCTGTTCCCATGGATGGAAATGCCAATTCATACCCACAAAGCAGTAATAAAAAAAAGGAAATGAATGCTCACAAACGCAACAGTATAATTTCAATCTAACTTCATTATGAATGCCTTTGGCAGTAGGTTCTTTGTTGTTTATAACTTTATAATTATCAACCTGTAAAGACAAAGCAACACACGTGCAGAGCTTTAAACAATTTGGTATTCTGCATTTTGTTTTTGAAGGTGTCTTTTAATAGTTCTTTACAACATATTCTGAAGTATATCATTACATAAATTTCTTAGACTGACCTAAAACATAGTCTTTTTTTAAAGATAAACTTGATATCATATTTTCTTGAAAGCTGTCATCTTAAAAATATAGAGATGTTTCAATTTAGCTAAGATACGTTGAAAGAAAGGAAGAACCTTGTGCTCAATTTTAATGTGTTTTTCAAGGTCTGCTGATGTTTGCTATACTTGTTTTTAGCTGGTAAGGAAAATGAGATAGAAAAAGAAAGTTGAGTTGGGTGAACGGTTCATAAAATTAGTTTGAACTTGCCTAAACAGAAATTTTATGCATCCCAAGCCTCATTTTTCTACTGAATGTTCAAGTCTGACTTTCAGCTACACTGCTTCTCTTTGGTTTTCTCTGTCACTCTGAAAATATTATTACCTTTTGTGTGATTAGAGAGAGTAAAATGTTTCCTTAATACATCAGGTTTTTTTCTTTCACAGTACTGTAAAGGAAAATCAACAGTGCCGTATCGATGTGAAAGAGGAATAAGAGAGATCAGGCTTAGTTACTTCTTGGTACCTAAGAATAAAACTAAAAACAGCAATAGGGTTGGTTATTGATGACAAAGAGAGTACTGATAATCTCATCCGCTTTCCTCCTCGTGCACATAGAGCCAAGCCTGACAGTTTCCAAAGGAACTCTACTCTCCCGGTACTCACCTAAAAGTTCTGCAGTCCTTTCCTAGTTCAACTCATCTTTTTAAATTGTTTCTTAACAAAGTAGAGCCACAAGCAATGCAAGCTGGCAGTTTGATTACAGAAGCCGTGAGAATCATGGCGAGCAGATTGCCTGTAGAGATCACCCAAGGAGTAATCCCTGCAGATCAGCACAGAGATGTATCTGTCTGCAGTGGTTTGGTAGATAAATAAGAGAGTTCATTTCCCAGAACTATTTATGGCTTCTTTTATCAGACCCAACATTCACTAATTTCTTTTAAGATGTTTACCAAACATATACAATTCCTGAAACATTTCCATTCTAGGAATTACAATTGCCCTGTCAGACCTCATCAGGAAGATGACATCTGTGTGAAAATCTAAGCAATACCTTTTTGTAAGTGCTGCACCAGAGAAAGCAGAGAAAAATACTTACAATCATTATTTTTAAACAGAGAGAAATGAGAAAAAATTATCAGGTAAAAGAGGAACAGCAAAATTAGGCAGAAGATCAATCCATTTGATTAGTCCTCTGTAAATAATGGTAGCTCTCCAGGTATTAAAGCAAAACCTACCTAAATGGAAGGAAAGGTGGCTCAGAAGTCTTTTGTTCTGATCCAAATGCATGAAAGATTGCTTTGATGCTTGTGAAGGAAACGTTTCAAAGATACATTATAACCCATTACTGTTTGTAGAACTACAGAAAGTTCTCCTACCTATCCGGCAGTCTCTGGACAAAGATGTGGTATTCAGATAAAGTGGCTTATGAGAGCATGAAGGACAGAATGTATATCAAAATTATGGTTCTGGTTTTGTCCAGTGTTGATTGGTCTTGCCAGTAATTTCTAAAATAATTCTGAAAATCTAAAATAATTCTGAAAATCTATAATAATGCCAGTGACAGAAGACTACGTGAAACAAAGCCAAGGACCCAAATCAAAGGCCTTGGCAGCTCACTCAACACCTCAGCCTTACTTTGAACAGTGTGAGGACAAACATTTCCGATGGCAGTGGTTAACTCGGGAGGGTGTGTCACCCTCCCCAGGTGACTACAGCCCCATTCCCACAAGCTGGCTTCCCACAGTGTTCAACTCCAGCTGATTTTGCTGAGTTAGTTGACTGAGATGAGACTGTACATAAGGAATGCCTCAAAACACAGACTTTACCTTTTAGGAGTAACTTGACATTCTTTGTATTTAATGAAGAATGTTCAGACTTAGTGGAAGGGAAGCTTTTCAGGCTTTCTCGTGGTGTTTGATAAAAACCAAAGAAACCACATTTGGACTGAATCCTGAGGCTGGGACGAGAGCTATTTACTAAGCCTTCTCTAATGAGACTTTTATCCTAACTAGTTTG
This sequence comes from Tringa tobata, assembly GCA_033628505.1. Classification (NCBI taxonomy): domain Eukaryota; kingdom Metazoa; phylum Chordata; class Aves; order Charadriiformes; family Scolopacidae; genus Tringa; species Tringa tobata. Next base: position 5,486,329 of record JAHREE010000143.1, on the reverse strand, counting down.
CAAAGTTTCCATCAAAGAACATCTGCTAAGGGCAGCATAAAGCATTCATGGCACAATGGGGCACATTGGTTATTCATCACTGACAGAGCGGTGATGGCTCTAGTCCTGCAGTCTAACCACATTTCTGAAAGGAAGCAGGTGGATACAAACCAGCAAAGAGCCTGAAAGCGAATCCTGGGAGAAATCACATGGACTGACTGTCCAGCCCCTGAGCTACCAAGTTACTCAGGATAACAACATGGCAATGGTTCTGTAAAAGGACTTGAGCCAACTTTAAACAACGATGGATAAGCCCACCTGCTCACTCTCCAAGAGACTCCCTCCACATATGCAACCTGCCAGAAGATTTAATAAACGAGAAGTAAACCTGTCTCATGGCTACAGTATTGGTTAAAGCATCAAGTGAGTCTACCCCTTTGCTGTCAGCAAACAGTAAGAACGAAAAGAAGAAATGTTATATGATTGTACAGGCCCTTCAGGTTAGTGCTCTCGCTCTGCAAAACCCTTAGGAAAACACGTTCATCTGACATATAAGCAGTCAACACTTCACATTAGGTACCTATCTAAAAAACTATTTTAGTCAAAGGTGATTGTTGCCCTCTTTGCTACTGGTAAAATGTCATGAGCGTGCCTGCTCCCAGAAAGTGATGAACATGAGTGTGTGAGAGAGAGAGAATGAGAGGGAGAAAGAGAGAAAAATCTGGAGAAGATCAGGCAACTTGGTTTGTACTCATTAACTCAGGGAGATGTGGTTTTCCCTGGGAGGAGAGAAGAGATATTAATGGCAAAATTACAACCTCAGAGTCAGCAAGAAAGGCTGAGTTCTGTGACTGAAGTTGGAGACGTGGCCAAACAGCCACTTCTTGTCTAAGTAAGCCTGGGTCTGCATATCCATGCCCTGAAGCGGAACTGAACTCCACCTGCATTTCTGAGGAGAAAAGTTTGCCTTGTTTTTCTGACATGTCAAATTTTTCCACATATTGGACTTTTTTCCAATAGACTTTGATTATGTAAGCCCTCTCTTTACCAAAAATAAAATTTGTTTCTTGATACCTAGCTGGACAGAAGAGGAATTTCTTTAAATGACAAGAAAATTATTATACTTATTAGCTAGCAAGGCTCTAAAAAAATCAATTCTGTTGTCTCAAACTTATGAGTTCTCAATACAAAAAGTGAATTCTTTCTAATAATATTGACAACTATTGTTAAACTGTGAAAGAACAGATTATCTACTCATGCAAATAAGGAGAAAAATAATTTCCAAATTCAGAAGAGTTATACAAAGAACTATTCTGCCCTAACATAAGAGGTTATTAGGAATACATCATTTATATGTTTTCTTCAATACTCTTTCTGCAAAGTGAATTTAAGCTACGTGCTACATCATGGGGATTGCATAACAACAACCTCTTTGTCAAAAATATCTCAAGGTCTGCTGCAAGGCTTATATTGTGTGATATCTTCCTGCACAACCCAGGTGATGAGACAGAATTGCACCCTTGCAGGTGATCCCAAATTGGGGTGACTGGCTTGTCCTCCAGCAGGTAAAGATTGGTGAAACCAGACTTTGGAAAACCTGGCGAATCTCCTGGGTTTCGACAAGTGAATTGTTCTGCACTAGGCAGAACTACCCATTGAGAAGTGACTGGCTGAGTAACAGCCCTGCTGGGGAGGACCTGAGGTAGTGATGGACATTGAGCTGAATGGGAGCCAACAGCGCATTGCTCATTGCAAATAAAGGAAAATTTACACAGGGCTGCCTTAGGACAAACTTGTCTAGCAGGTCAGGATAGTTACTATCTAACTCCACTTGGTGCCGATGAAGCTAAAAATGGAATATTGTCTCCAGGTTTCTGTCCCCCTGTTAAGGAGTTTTCTTGAGAAACTGAATAGAGTCCAGCATAAGGCTTCACAAATGGTCCAGGGCCTAGAGTAAAGGATGCTAGAGATCTGAGGTTGCTTGGTCTGGCAAAGGGAAGACTAAGGGGCGATCTAGTAGCAGCCTAGGACTACCTGATGATTTACAAAGGTGACAGAGCCAAATTCTCCTTGATAGGAATATAGGACAGAACAAGGCTGTGGAGGCGCCATCCTTGGCTAGACATACCCATGCTGACCTAATCCAGTGCTGGCCACGGGCTTTTTTTGACTAGGAGGTTGGACTGGAAACCTCATGAGGTTTGTTTCAACCACATTTTGGAAATTTTATGGTTTCCTAATGTATATAATTTTCTAACATATACAGAAGAATGCTACAGTAAGAAACCTCTCTCATAGTCAGATGCAGCTTCATCATTGGGGCAGTTAATTCAGCTGACTGACACAACTTTTTTGTTTTGGAATGGTTAAACATGATTTACTCTGGCACATCATCATTGCTCAATGAAAAAAAATCAGAATATTTTGCCCACATATTTTAGACCATCATTTTAAAAATTCTTATGTAAAACATTCACAAGAAATTCTGAAATAAGCAAACACTTTTTAGAGGCTCAGTTCAGTTGCACTGAATATTTCCCACATCTCTTCCAATTTATGGCAAAGAAAGATAATGACAGGAATTTTAATAGCTCTAGTGTGAAGCCAAGTGAAACTTAGTGGTTTCAGCTGATACATTCAAACATTAAAACATCAATTCCAAAAATGTGAACATTCACAACTGAAAAAAAGTTTAAAAGAATAGCTGCTAATGGGGACTACCAGGTTTTCATGTGGCTAATTGATTTTGGGCAAAAAATATTCAGGAACTACTAAATGCAAAGATCAGAAACTTTCTTTCCTTCTTACATGACATGATGTTCTTGCCTCCTTGCTCCTGAATTCTCAGCTCTCCATCATTTATTTCTAATGTATAACATTAAAGAGCATCTCTACGGTTGATACTTACATGAAATTAAGAACTTCATTGGCCACTTAGCTGCATTTTCCTACGTTGAATTTGTATTCCCTGGGATTGTTCTGAGGACTGATGGTATTCACATCACAGACATAAAATTCAGGCTAAAGACCAACAATTCTGACTCTGGTGTTTCGATGTGCATCTGAACACATATAGGGTGGCAATTGTATAGCTCTGCCCTGACAGGTGGATATTTTAAATGGATTATTCTATCCATCTAACCAATTAAACTAGCAAACCCCAAGAACAAAACCCTAAATTGCTAATCCAGTAGAGTTACTCACACAATGGCAAAGCGCTTTGGAGAAGTACCAAGGACAACCTAGAATAACGAGACCGTAAACCCCAGGAGACAAGCTTGTGAGTTATCTCAACTGGTACAATTCTCACAGTGCTGCACAGTGAACTGCTAGGTGCGGGATCACGAAAAACCCAAGTGATGGATCTGTGATGAAGAAAAGCCTTTCAGTCTTTGCCGATGAGGGAGCAGAGAGCAAGACAAGGGAGACAAATGCCAATTCCATCACTGAGTAACATGTAATCCAGTTCATGGAGTAGAACTGGGGTATCTCCGAAGGGACATGCCTGCCAGTCCTGTTAGCAGGAGTGGAGAAGTTAAGTTCGTTCCAGAGAGAAGAGATAAAATAGCAAAAAGAGAGGCAAAATAAATAATTTATCTCAGTGGCAAAAGATTTTTTTAATGTCACATTTCCAATCTTTGAACTATTTTGGCAATGCCTTCTTTGGCTTATTTGTCACTTGTCAGATAGAGAAGAACTTATCTCCATGGCAACACATTATATTAAATGTAGGAAGTAGAAACTATCTATCTATATCAGCATCTAAGATTATTAAAGCTCATTAAATAGTAACCTACAGTAAGAGGGGAATTGGGACCCGTACTGAAACATTTGTTCAAGGAAAATAAAATAACACTAGTACACACCAACTGAAAATGGTGTATTACTTACATTCAAGAGGTTGAAAACAGTATCCAAACAGATTTTAAAATAGGAACAGCTTTCTAGGCAGGGGAAGATCTGTAGGTCTGATCAGTACTCTAAAAGTAGTGTGCAACACAGAGAAATGAGATGCTGAGACACTTTGTGTCACTCAGGAAGTAGGATTGGAGGAGCAGTACAGGGAGAGCTTTCTGAAACTGGAATCCAGGCCAAGCAGTGAAACATACAGTGAATAAGCAAGCAAATGATCACAGGGACTGGGATTAGCAGCTAAATTCTGCTGGTAGGGGGTGAGTTTGACTTAGACTCAATTACCTATGAGTGGAGGGTGTTTACCACTTATAAGAATGGACCCATAAATCAGGCGAAACTTGGGACAAATGCATCAGGGCAAGTCTAAAAGAATAGCTCATATACAGTAAACCCAAAGGAGCTCTGAAATCAATGGACTCTGTGGCTTTATGCAATCATACCGATTAGTCTTAAAGTGGTTGATTTATGTACACTAATTAAGTTATTTATGTAACAACTTTTTTTCCCCTGTTATTCCTGCAGTGGTGCAAAACACTACATCTAGCTCAGGAAATGCTTCGGCCGCTGGTCAGTGGGTGGTGAGAGACCACTCAGAGTAGCATAGGCTCTACCTTCGTGTCTACAAGTGGCCACTGTCAGAGATACAGGGGCTGACTCTACCTACATCTGCTGCAAGCCATAGGGCCACTCTTAGGTTTTTACAATAAAAATAGTATTCCCAAATCTCTGAGGCTCTTTTCATTCACAAGACCAATGTTTCTAATGTATATGTCCCCTTTTAACCTACAGAGGAGTATTGCTGGAGTTTTCCTCTGTACTCCCTACATTAAAAGATCCGTTCAAATGTTACTATGAAAAGCTGCTTGCTAATTTTTGCATACCTGAAATTACAGACACTCCTGCTATTGCAAGTGAGTATTCCCCATTTGGATGAGTGTTTGTGGCTTGCGCTTGGTGAGCCAAAAGCCATCAATTCTTGTGTTGCTCTCTACCCACATCAGACAGATGAGAGTGATGTGTGCTACAGAAGCTGCTAAATACTTTGACTTCCAGGTTCATTCATTTGGGATAAGGTTAAAATTTGTTCTTCATCTGTCCAAACTATTTTGCACAACCCTGATAACCAAAAAACATGAAAATTAATTAATAGCTATCTTTGTCCACTTGGTTCATTTTCACATGCTTCATTAATGAAATATCTTTAGGCTTCCTATCCACAGCAGGCATCAGGAGATAAATGAAAGTACTAAAATGAATGAACAAGGGGCTTGTTCAGAAGAGTTCACTCTTGTTAAAAGTTAACTGAGCAGGAAAGCATTGAGAATAAATGGAACAAAGGCCTGATAGAAAGTGAATCACACCACATCTGTTATTTTACCTTACAAACTGGTGCTGGGCTGCCAATCACAGGTAAATTTTTATTTATATTACTTCTCTAGACAGACTCCATTACATCTTCTGGTGGAAACAGAAAAGAAATCCAAAATAATAGGAATGAATAGGAGAGATACCTGAATGGGTTTTAGTTAGCTGAAAGCTGATGTGTCCCGCTTTGCTATGGGGAAAACAATCTTGGAGACAGCAATCTTGGAGCCCAGGTTACAGTACTAATTAGAAGTTGCTGAGTTTACTCAAGGGTGTGCTGTGCTTTCCCCCTGCTTGTGGCCACCAGCCCCAGCATCATCTCTGAGACGGGTGCCCCCAGGTGCCCCCCCTGGCTGGTTTTTTACCAGCCAGAGTGTGATGCTAAAAGATGCAGCTGAAATGAAGCCTGGGTAACTTACTGTCGATACAGATACACGCTGTAGTGGTTGCGCTTTGTGCGTTCCTCCAGTACAGCGATACATGTTTGTGAGCTGGGTAATCTTGCCTTTCAGACTCTGCGACCCAGGACTGAGAGAGGCTATAAAAAGGTAGGCTGAAGTCAGGGTGAACCCATTATGCCAAAATAATTTTCAGGAATGAGGAGAACATTCAGTGCTGTAATGAGCACTCCAATTAATAACAGACTGCAACAGAAAACCTACTCGACAGATTAAATCAATACTGTCTTAAGACTCTCTTGGTCCTTAAATGCAGCCAGCATTACGTAATATGTCCCTCTATAGACACGATTCTGTACAGGAAAAATATGACCTTTCTTTCCTTTAAATCAAAATAATCATGCAATGACTTTTTCAAAGCTGTCTTATTAGACAGGAACAACACAAGAGTCACAGCTACTATATTTTCTGTCTCTGTCTATATCAATTTTATGAAATTCATCTATCTGAACATGAAAATTTTGACATTGGGGTCTCAGAAATGTAAGTCATTATGAGATACTACTGTCATCTTTTCAGTATCATTGTAATTTATTTAGGAATCTTTATATGACCATATTAATACTTACAGTAATCTGCAGACTGGTGGAATAACATTGCTTTTTTCAGCTTTTCATAGGTGCTTCTCTATCGTATAAGTGATGACAGTCAGGAGACAGTATATCCCTGAAAGATCTTGCCTAAAGGACAGCGTTTTGATGGAGCAGGGAGGCGAGACAAGACACTTTTTTTCAATTGCCTTCCTTCAGCTTCTAATTTGTTAAAGGAAAAATGCCAATATTCTTCGAAAGTTCCAAGATCATTTCTTCCTGATTTAAAACCACCTATATGACACTTCAAATGAGTGCTCTAAATCTGATAACCTGCAGGAAATGACAGCTGAGAACTAATGAGATGCCTTTTTTATTTTTTTAAATGAGGTGGAATTCACCATTGTTTGGGGATCTATGCAACAGTTCAATCCCATGTCATCAGACAGACTAATGCTTTCTGCTCACTCCCCATCAAAGCTGAACAAAAGGTACATTTTCTTAAGCATGTCCTGAACTGCACAGGGAACAATCAGTTGGTCAGCAGAACAGGGAACAGAGAAAATGTATTTGAATCTAATGTACAGTCCGCAAATAAAAACTGCAGTCTGTTCACCCTGCTTCTAGATAGCTTTATTTAAAACTAGTACACTATCTAGAGTTTTTTAAGGAGAAATTATGTGAGTTCACGATTCTCTTTTAAAGAAAAATATATTTTTCCTTTATAATCTTTTCCTTTTCTAGAACTTTAATATAAGCAATGAAAAACATACAACTTGGGATTTTGTTTCTTTACCTACATTTGCAATTTCAAAATTGACTGTGGCTCTTAGTTTTCCCTGGAATACATTTTCAGGACAAGAGTCCAAATCTTTTCCATCAATACATTTGACAGAAATTAGCCCTTAAAAATCTGCGTGCCTTTAAAAGTTGTAGGAAAAAACCCATAGAAGTAGTGATGTTAATGTTATACAACAACATCATTAAATACCATGTACAACCATTAGAAAGACTTTTGTAGTATTCTTGAATTTACCCAGCCACATAAAGAAGGGTTGCTCCTTTGACACACCACCCATTAATTAATCTCAGCTGTTATTTTGAGGAATAGCACACTGATGTTGCCCCAAAGCTGAGAGAGAGCATTATATATCAGAACCAGAGAACCACCATGCATGAGAGTACCATGTTTGTCTCCCCTCCAAAAAAGAGTAAAGTTGATAAGTTTAATGCAAAATAGCGTGCTAATTTCTACACAGTATGTTCACTAGGTCCCTAGAAAAATCACTGCTTTAAATCTCTATTCACAAAGCAACAAAGTAAAAATCCTTTAACACAAAAAGCCACAGGAAAGGGGCTCCCTGAGATGTGAGAAGAAAAGAAGACAAGGCTGAGAAGTCGTTCTCAGCCAACACACACCTCTTCAACCACTTTGTTGCAGAGAAGAGGTTAAACTCTGCCCTTCAAGGTGTCTGCTCAACATGCCTAATTCAGGCAGGGCCAACAGGTAACGTCCTGTAGAGTTATTATGGGAAACTCACTCCTGAGCAGTTCATCCTCGTAGTAGTCATAACCCTGCCAGCCTGGTCGTCCCTCTTGGGCACAGAGTACTTGCTCCTTCATTTCATAATTGCTTTATCAGGAGACATCCAAAGCCAGCACTGTTGCCTTCCCACCAACAAGGCTGAGTGACTCGGGTCTCCCTCCCACCAGCGGGCAAAGACGAGGGACTCTGCCTCCCAGTGGGGTAGGACATCACCTTTCCCCTTGCACAGTGCTGCCCACTTTGGACCCAAACCAAACACGATGAAGTACCCACCCCATCACTTTGGCTTGGACAGTGCCTGCTGCCTGGCTGTGCTGCCATCCTCCCACCACGGGGAGGTAAAAATATGGCAAAGGATTTTATTAACAGTCTTCCCAAATGGGCCTACAAAAGCAGCACAACCTCCTTCTTTAATAAATGTGTTACACTTCTAGCAAAAAACCCCCTAGTTTTCTCCAGTCAAACTAGATTAATTTTCATTAAAGCTATTTTAGTTTGCTCTAGGCATCTTAAGTACCCTGTATAAATGAATTAGGAACGACAGCTTCTCCAGCAAGGGGATAGGTGACCATGTTCTTTTCTTGTACAGTACATACTTTTTGAGAACAAAGAATAAAAGCCAGCATGTTATCTGTATGCGTGTTATTTAAATGGCTCTCTCCCCTTGCTTTGTGAGAGTTTAACATTCCCAGTGATGTGTGGAGAAAGACTTTGAAACATAAAAATGGGACTTCAGATAACACAAAATTACTTCTCAGCAACAAATGCATGCATCTGCCTGTCTATAGATGTGCTAAGCAAAGCACAGTGGAATTTTACAAACAAATTTACAGCATGTCAAAAGCTTCAGCGAGAAAGCAGATTGAGCGATGCTCTGTAATAATGGTACCTGCCTAAAAGTGCTCCACCGCTCCCTGCCAGTGCTGCAGGACATCTGCTGCTGCACAGGGATACAAATCTTAACACCTTAAATCAGACAGGGACTTATTTGTTCAACAGAATTTTCCTGTTACAATCACTTGCCATATTGTAATTCTGTGACCTTTTTCATGTCTTTGGGAGAGACACAGCAATTAAACCGGATTTCAGAAGACCTAACCGAGAGGAATATTTTTCCTAGATAAATGAGATTTCTGCTTACCTTAAAATATTACAGAAATATTTAGTCCTAATTCCAAATTTATTTAAGTTTGGACTGCAAGGGATAAAGTATTCCCTGTGTCTTCTGATGATTCCCCATCTTCTTCTGATGCACTACAGAGAGCATGAAAACCTTACAGCAAACCTTACAGCATCTACAAGACAAACTAATGACATGTCCAGACCTCCTGGACTGCTGGGCATCCCTGAGGACAGGGGCATGCAAGAAGGAGCACGAATGACAGGAGAATTGCTGCAGTGTGTTGTGAGGCTGGGACCGTGCGAATCAAGTTATCAGGCTGGCTGTGGGCTGGCGAAGCAGGCTGGGGAACAATTTTCAATTTTGCTCCTTTCAAAGCAAGCGAAGGAGAACGGCTTCTGCTAAGAGCTAAACAAACTTCTGGGAAGTATTTATGTGCCCGGTCTGAGGTTTACCAGCCCCTGTTCTAATCAAGGGATTTGGATTTCATGTGGCTGATGCTTTAGTTATGGAGTTACTCATTGCAGAAAGCCGTTGCCTTGGTAGCTGGGTGACCCAGGGGGTTAATAAAGCGAATTTTCACCCCAGAGATCTGTGATTCATGCCTGGCTTAACAGACAACAGTAAATGAGTTTGGTGGTCTCAAACTAGCCCACAGACTCACACTAAAATCCCAGCATCATTTCAAAGGAATTTACCATAGACAGGATTTTCGATTCATAAGAGAGCTAAGACTGGAATAATAGGGTTATGTTTCAGGGCAGGATGAGAGGCCATTAAGTAATCCTAGTATATTATTAAGTAGTGTAAGTTTAAATACATGTGCATAAAATGTCTGGAATTAAATTTAAAAAAATAATTTAATTCCATTACGAGTTTAACTTTTGACCAAATAGTTGCAAGGAAAAAGGGAAACAGCCTTTCCCATACAGTGCTGAAGACAGTGTTATTTCACTATGTACACAGTGACAGTGTGCAGCTCTCTAGGAACGCTACTATCAGTTGTTGTGGAAATGCACTGTTTCAGAAGCGTCTGAAGCACTTGTTTTTAGAGTTAGACCTACAAAGATAATTAACTCATTCATACCAAGACATCAGATGATTTTTTAATATTTCTGTCAACAACAGTACTTAAATGCTCATCTCCTGAAGAGGCTAAAGATTTAAAATTCACTGTGGGCTGCTGCTGAAAGGCAGAAAGCTGCCTAATAGCACTGTCCCACAGATACTCCACCTTCTGAGGCAAATGGGTATTCTAGTCTCACGTTCGTTAGCTCACTCAGCATTGTGTAGCATGTCAGAAGCAAAAAATATATAAACAGCTGTTTATAGATAATTTTAAGACATAATCCCAGAGCAATGTCGATATCCTGACATAAATAGTACTTTTGCCTCTTTTGGGCAAAGTACGTCCCAAACACTTCTCATTTGGCTTTCTGTGAATCAAAGGGGCAGAAACGAGGTTGGGGTATGTTTTGCCTGTGCCCATGGCTCTGGCTAGATCCCAAGCTGATGTAAATCAGCATCATTCCACTGCAGCCCTTAGTTTCTAGATGACAATCTGAATCTTTACTTATTGCCTCAGTCAGTGAGAAATGGGAGACTGGAGCTGTCAGAGGGCTATCACTGGGCAGGTATATCAAGAAATCCAACAGACTGTAGTACATTTTCTCTTTATAAAGTATAAACAACCCACATGTTTATGGATGACAGCAGTACCGGGAAGGGGGCAAGAGGGAGAGATGTGGGGAGTGACAAATAGACTGTAAATTAAAATTAACTGCATCAGAAACTTGAAGGAAAGATACAAGTTGGGTGCTGTGCGTAGAAAATATCTTATTGCAGTCAAGCCTGACCCTGTTCCTTGAAAAGCATTTCTCTGATTTGTTCAGGTCACAAGTGGGATGGAAATGAGCCTCCGTACTGCTTCTTCACACATCCGGATTTAATAGACTTTTTTCCACTGATAAAAGACCACTAATGAGTTCATTTTCAAGCTATTAAATTGGCTAGAATAGCTAGTTCTGCTGATGATTGCACAGAGACCTGACGGTCACAGTGGGTTTTGTCTTTGGCTGTTAACCATTTGCTGCCTCAGTGCTGCAATACAAATATTTAAGTAGAAAAGGAAGAACAATAAACCTTGCCCCATTGTCATCGCCCCTGCCCCTTTGTTCTAACCTTTCCATTTTGTGACTCTGTATGTTTCTCAGATGCCTGTAAACACGAATATTCCTTCCCTGCTACCTCTTGTATCAGCAATACCTCGCATGATCCAAACAATTAGAAGCGCATTCAAAATGACATTTGAGTCGGGTTCTGGATGAGAGCACAATTCATGTTTTCCTTTGTTCACTGAAATGTTTTACTTCAGAGTACAACACTTCCTTCCTGGATCTGCACTCATTTTTTTGGCTGGGCTGGAGCCTATGCCCTTACAAAATGCATACATGGGATGCCCAGCATTACTCAATGCTGTCTGAAATCTTAGGTGAACAACTTATTTCTTTAGCCATACAAATGAATACAATTAAGGAATCACTAGGTGATTTCTCTTTCAGTTAAGATACACATCACTTGCACTATCATGCAGCCTATCAGGCTTTTACAGACAAACAGCTACCTGCACATCTGCTCAGGGCTGTAAACGCTGCCCTCCTTGGTGCTTGGGGGAGGCAGGGGCAGGTTGCTCCTCATAATGTCCACAGCATCATCTCTTTCTGTTCAGACAATCTTTTAATGAGTTGTGTAAAATATGTTAGAAATGGATTTGACCTCAACCTTTAATATGCATGGGATTATGGATGTGGCATCACAGAAAATTAGTTGCATACCAGCCTTTTAATATATAACTATATTCAGCAACCCTTCCCATTTACCTCTACCTTGCCTTAACTCATCATTGGTTTTGTTTGGATACTCTCAGAGAGCCGCCCTCAGCAGCACAAGCCACTCAAAAACACGCTTAGCGCTAGACACAGCAAAGAACATGCCTGAAATATGTCTGAAATACTGGAGAGTCACGTGTGCCAGTTATTTAACATGAGTAAAGGTTTTAGCTTTGTCCTTTTCCACCTGGCCCATGGGAAAGGTAAGAAAAAGGAAGGGCAGTGGGAAGGCTGACTTTGGGCACTGCCCTTTCACACCCAGCAAGCTGTTTGAGGCATGATGACTGCAGACTATATTACGGGTATTAAATAAGAGAAAACATCAGGCTGTTAAGATCAAAGACTGTGCAGCAGTTTTAGAGGGTTAAGCACATTCATCCTCTCTGGTGGCTTTGGCAATGATGTCAAGTTTTAGGTTTCTTCCTTATCTTTCACCAAGTCTCTGCCCACCCCACGGGTTCTCATCACGCAATGTTCTGCCAGTTTTTCCACCTTGCTGGGACCTGCAGCAGGTTTCCCTGCTTGTTTGTCCCCCTCTTGTTCTTCAGTTCTCCACAATCGGTTCCTTGGCACCACCCTTAATGAGACAGGGTTTGTAAAAGAAAGGAAAATGCGATGCTAGATTCCTTTCCACACCGTACAAAGTTACGGATTTATGCATTTGTGAATTTCATGCTCATTGAATATTTCCTTTCAAGCTTAACTGATGTTTTCACAATCCACCTGCCTTTCCAATGATACATCTCCTGTTTAACTTTACAGAGAATATACAGAAAAGGTACAGTCCATTGATGGGGCCTTCCTTTATTCTTTACTGACTTAATTAAGTTAATGACCCCTTTTTTTTTTTGCTGTCCTTCCTCTCCATGACTTCCAGACAATCTTTTGACCACTTTTACCATTACCAGAGTGCAGACACTGCACTGCTTATGAATTACAGCTCATTCCCGGCTGAGTTTGACAGTTCCTAAAATAAATAAAAAAACCCCACAAAACATTTCCAGCCACAAAATTAAAGCTCTGGCTTCCAGATCTTCACTGCTATGTTGGCATAGTTTCTTGGTGACTTAAAGGCCCAAAGGCCTTTGTGGCACTGCACAAAACATGCTGCGTGGTTTAAAGGAGTCCCAGGTGACAAGCTGGGAGAGCAGTCTGTAGTTGTCTGATTGCTCCAGCTGCTGCATGGGGATAACAACTGTGCAGAGTGAATGACATCCATTGTTTTCTGCACTTGTAAGCTGGTAAAGATACTGGTTTGCTTTCAATGAGACTTTTCTGAGTGAAAATTTCAGAGAATGACCTGACTTCTATTTTATTTTGTAATGTCTCTTTTTGAGACTGCCATCCTTAAGACACTGTAGGTCCTTTCTGGGAAGCGCTAGCAGTGCATCATAAAATTGCCATTTCAGTCCAATTGCTTGACTGATTGTACTGGGACTGTAACACAACCAACACACAAAACCCTTCCTTGCTGCTCATGTGTCATTCCTGTCCCATAGCAGCAGTCCAAGGAGAGGAGAAATAGCAGGCACCAAACAATGGGGAAAGGCAGAGACATCACGGAACACTTCAGGTATGGTACTCAGGTCAATAAGGAACAGATTACCAGACATCTTTGGAGAGAAACACCAAAACATATAAAAATGTAAGATATCCCAACACTTGCCTTCACAAGATTTGCTCCCTAAGACAGGTGTATCAAATCTTGATCATAAAGTCAGAGTCTACACTTCCCAAAAGAGAAAATTTTTGAAGCTACTTTTTTTTTTTGGCCTGGCTGCAGCCTCACACTGAGTCTATCCACAATATCCTTTGTAAGTTGACTGCAATCAATCACCTCATCCAGAATGGAGCTACCACAGAAGCAATGTGTCAGTGTCACAGGCTGTTTGCTTGGCTGTACACAATCACTCTGCCTGCAGAGCAGCCACAACCTGGAGCCCTCTGCACGATACAAAGGAAGCACTTAAAATCAGCTTTTTGTCAACTCAAATCTTCACTCAGAGATCTACTTCATTCTGTTAAAAGCATCAGAAGGTGGCTTCCCCTTGTCTTAATGGAAAAATTACTTATCTCTTCAGTCTTATTCCAGTCCTGAAGTACCTCTTGGTGTAACAAAGTTGTCCAAGTTTAAATTTATCTTCAGGCAAAAAATCTTGTCTTGTAAATATCTGTAACTGCATCTCAAGAGAAAAATTGTTGATGCTCAGTACCTGGTCATCACCAAGATGATGGTGACCTTATTACGAACATGGCAATACAAAGTCACAGAACTTTAAATTCAATTAAGCTCATGACATGATTTCATATGTGTTAAAATTTTGTGATGTCTGATTTCAAACATCAAGAATTTACTGATATCTCTGTTTAGTTAAATCTTATTTTCTGTGTGATGACACAAATTCCTCATTGATAATAAGCTGAAACTGAAATGTACCTTACAATAAGTTGGCACAGGAACAACTTCTTTCTTCTCAGTGAAAGGGAAAAAATGCCTCTGAACCAACAGTGTTGCTTTGGGGCCGCATTTAGGAAGTTTCAGCAGGCAAGAAAAAAATGGTGACTGGAGGAAAAGATAACTACAAACTGGAGAGCCAGAGGAAAAAAGGAGTAAAAAATCAAAATGCACTACACTTTCCTGATTTCTCAATGTATGCCCAAAGACTCTACTTCTGAAGAACCTTTCTCAAACATATTGAAGCATGCATTTAATTCTCCACAAATGATAATTTTCTAAGTTATGCAAGCTCACTTCACAAAAGCCATTGGCTCTGTGACCTACTTACTCAAAATGCAAAGCGGAGCGCACAGCTCATCGCATCTGGAAGCTGACAGATCTGTGCTTGGATGGAGAAGCGTGCTCTGTTGGGTTGGGCTTTCCTGCTGTGGGAAAGCAGTTGCAGGAGATGGCCTTGATCACACTGGAGCAGCCAGCAATGTGTGTCTTTTAGAGGTGAGTCCCGAGTACTACAATATTTTATGATGAAACCCAGTCGCGAGGCAAGCACTATTCAATAGAGGTAAAAGATGTTGCTGCTTCTCTAATGCTTATGAAAAGCATTGGTTTGAAAAAGTAAGACTTTTTATCAGAGTTATCAGTTATAGACAGAGGACACTACAAGCAATGCTCAAGTAAATTACATCGAATGAGCTTTTTAAGTTGACTAATTAGAATGCATTGCAACTCTATATGGACATTTCCAAAGTTAATTAAGCTAAATCCAATGAAGACCACTTTAATTTGAATAAAGGATTTACATCATATGATTTAACAATCCAGTTTAAATTAACATTTTTAGGTAATTTGGATTCAAATTTTGTAGCATATGTTGTATAGGCAAAACATAAAGCCCAGTTCTAGCAATGCACTGTCGCAATGAAATCTGTAACAGGTGAGGAAGATCTCTGTCTCCATGACAATATTGCTTAGGATTTCTGACTAAATACTAAATGGTATTTAGTACCATTTTTAGCAATCAAATGTAAGAAAGACTATTTAAAATAATGGTTAGGATCTGAGCCTCGCCTTATTGTAGTGGTCAAGAAACATGGCCAAAGGTTGCAGACTTCAAATTCTGACCACCAAATTGCAGGCAAGGGAAAATTCAAGAAAGAAAAAGGGAAAGGTCAATGAAAGCAGTGACCAAGAAAGGTATCATTACCAAAGCAGTGTTGGCTATTGCAACTAGCCTCAGCTTTTCTGAGACAGACAAAAAGCTCGTCATCAAGAAGCCATCAATACACATTGCACTATCGGTCCTGTCTGGCAGCCCCAATTCCCAGCCTTTGTGTTACAGGTTAATAATTCATCTCCTCTCCCCAGTCAGATTGTACCTTGACTCTAGGCCAATTCATAACAACTGCTATTATAAAATCACAAAAAACTCAGGTTAATCTAATGTTTAAGAAGATAGATAGCCCAAGCACTGATACAAAATTTTCTCTTTTCCTCTGGACTTCTCAAGGTTTCACAGCTCTTTCTTGACACACAGGTGCTGCTGAACAACAACCAAGCTGGATTGTTCCTGATGCACAACAGGGCACAATTATTTTTAAAAATGAAACACAAGAAAACCTTGGAAATTTCATTTGCATGTAATCAGCATCCATTTCCTGCAAATGCAATGCCCAGTCAACCAGAAGAAAAATGGTTTTTAAAAGCAGGTGTTCTTTCTAATTATTGTTGATTCAAGCAAGTTATTAACACTTACGTGCACGCAGGTTTACAGTAACATAACCTTGTTTGTCTGTCAGCAGACATCTGATTGAGAACAGTGTCTTTTGGGTTAGTCCTCAAACCTGGAGTTTAGCAAGAAATAGTTCAAATTAGCTAGTCTTTGTCTTATATGAATAGCCTTTCTCTTAACGTACAAAGTTAATAACCAAGATAAGAGTGAAACCCAAGCCTGTTCTGCAGCATGAAGGAAGGGTACCTATGAACAGAACAGCAGTGGTTAAATATGCACAGAGAGCACTGATGTATTCAAGTAGTTTATTTCTTCAGGCTTACAAATTTGATTACCATGGAGTACAAAGCTATTAAAAATATGACCTTTCTATACTGTACAACTTGGCGAAAAGCCAAATAATAACTTTGTTTGACTTGCGTAGTATGATAGAGTGCCTATTCAGCTGGAAATAAAATGACTTTTCTTTACAGAAAATTATACCTGGAAGACTTAATGTCCATCATGAACATAACACACATACAGAGTCATTAATTCAGACTCACAGAAGTAAAGGGACATTGTTTACAGTTGTAGCAGAAAATGATGTAAAGTTCTGTTGCTTGCCTGGCGTTTGGTCTGTGGTGGGGAGAAGTGAAATAAGTAGTCATAATAAATGAAAGGCAGAAAATAAAAAGATTGTATAACTAGTATGTTATATGTATATTTGATGCTTCGTAACTCCTTGTTTTGAACAAGCAGTTCTCTTTTTTATACTTTCTGATATCCAAACAAAGGAAAAAAATGAATCCTGTGTTGATGTTAGATGGATAGACATTTGATCCAATCAAATCTTGTTAGTGCTTCCACTAGTATCAATGGCAAATCTAACAGATATCAGTCCAGTTAGAAGTAAAATCAAAAAGATGCATGGGAAAGAAAAGAATACCTAGATAGTTATCCTATTTTCAAGAGTGTTGCACTGAATTCTAGCTTTTGAAAAAAAACAAAGATGACAAAAAATGTTAGGTGATAGGAAAAGAAAATGATCATTTCAGCTTCCGGTTATCTTTGGCTTTAAAGATGTCTTCTGTTTTAATTTGACTAGAATGATGCATGACAAATACTGTTCTTGAATAAAAAATAAAATAAAAACCTGTATAATTAATTTTTTCCTCTTACTCAAAACACAATGATATATTATTTTGCTGACTTCTATTGTTTTTGCTTATTATTTGTTTATGGGGGCACAAAGGATTTTTCAAAAGATTATTTTCCTGGGAAAACAAAATAATATTTTTTGGTTTTCCAGCTGCCTAACTAAACCACTCCTGTCCATTTCACTTACAGGAAGAAAATGAACTTGTGGAGACAACTCCAGAAAGTCAACCAAGGAACTGCCATTTCAGTCTTCTCCACTGCTTAGTTTTTTTCATCGGCTTCTTCATTTATTATTATATGGTACTTTCCTCACAAATTATTTCCCTTTTTTCATGTTTGCAAAAAGTGTATTCTAATGATTCTATGATTCTAATCAGAAAGATATTATTTAAAGAATCTACTGGAATATGCAGGAGTACTGAAAACTTGTGAATACAAGATGATTAAGATATTAGAATAAGGACTTTCTACTTCTGTGGAAAGTTATGTAGACTTTGTAATTACCACGGAGGCTTTGAAGTTTTATATCTTCTTGTGAAAACTGGATTTCCAGTGAGTTGCATTTTTCTATTTAACTGTGGAAAACAGGCACAAGGGAATCACACTTCACTTAATGCAAGGTGTATTTAAGACTTTTGATCATCCTGTCAATGACCACACATCAGCCAGATGCCTTGACTACCAGTGGGATTATTCCTTGATATTCTATTCTGAAGTTAAAGCAAACTTTTCTTTTGTATGCAGAGGAGGAGATATGGGTGGTCTTTCTACTGTGAATTCCATAAGGACTTGGAATGAATACCTAGCATCCTTTAGTTTAAAAGTCACTATTCCCTCCTGTTTCCTTTCTTGGGGATTAGGTGAAACTGTGAGTTGTGTTCGAAACGAGTTGGAGAGACACAATTCCAAATATTGAGATCCTGTTTACTCATCCGTGAAGAGCTTCAGATCTGACTGAAAGTGTGCTGCAACATGACAAACTCCTGTGCCCTTTTACTTGCTCTGAACTCACTTCAGGGTTAAGAATCTAGTCACTTGTCAAGTGCCAAACAGCTATTAGAGAGGATTGATCAAGTGGAACGTGATGGCAGGAGCAACAAAGAAGGAAAAGAATGAATGCAATTTTATATGAATTATGAAGCCACCAGTATGCACACAGTGCTGACCATGGTTGCCTACCCTAAGCAAAGCTGGACAATGAAAGGTTGTTTTTAGGTTGCATAAAGGTATCCTGTATCAAAGCACTGGCACTTATTTGCTATTTTGGGACTGTGCATATATATCGCCTGTTGTCTTGTCTGCTGGAAAAAAGATTAGAGGCATGAACTGCTCCTGCTTCTCTATGATACTGCCTTCCTAGGAGAATACCAGCCACTAACTGCATAATGGAGCGATAGTAAACATATTAAGAAATACAAGTCTCAAAGCATTCCTTCTGCTTTCTTCTGCTTATGGCGAAGAGATACTCTTAATACATACATTGTGAAAGAACGAGAGGGGACCTCATCAGTGCTTTATAATAACTGAGTATAAATCCAAAGCTCTATGGGTAGTATCCATGATTAATTGCATTCAGTCGACATTAGACTCTGTCATTATCAGCTACTTGCTGCTCAGCACTTGCTATGCTGTTAATTATTGTTGTGTGGCTCTAAGGGATGTTTTCAAAACATTTCAAATTCTGCTACTGTAATAGCACAGAGAAGAAATCAATAAGCTGCCATTTAGAAGAGGAAAGACAAACAGATACTTTTATGAAGATATTTTGAATAATTTTGCTTTATCTGAGACCAGATAAGATATCACTGATAATAAAGGTGCTTCCAAGACAGCACTGACATTTGGCATACTATCTAGACTTCACTGACACTCTTTTTTTTTTCATCCACCCACACATTGAGCAATACTCGCTGGCTCATAAAGCAAGTGAGAAGATTAAAAGGATTGCGTTCAGATCCCAAATTTTTTTGGAGTGGGTATTTTAATCAAATTTTTGTTAGCATATCCCTCGTGACTTGGAAAAAAAAACACCACCCCATGTCAATTTTTTTTTTTATTATTATTAATGAGATGGGTACGGTACTAATGATATTTTCTCACCAGAAAAAAAGGGTCTGCCTGCTGATATAAGGTCTGCCACCAATTCTATATTACGCTAGCACTTCAAAGCTCACATTAACTTCTTCAAAACACCAAACCACACGCAATGGAATCTTTTCTGCTGATGTTCCTCTATTTACAATGGTCAGCTTTAAAAGTTTTAGCCATGGGGCAGCCACGTGGAAGACATGCAAGACTGCTGTGCAGCTGTGCAATGTGCAACAGAGGTAATGGGCTGCTATGCCCTGTAGTAATCTGCACCAGTAATTATCTCTGATAATTAAAAGCAAGATTAAATTTAGGAAACATTCCCAGTAATTGAAGGACTCTAAAAATGAGAAAAATATTTTAAAAAATCATTTTAAATTTACTTCTCCTGAAATTTTCAAAACAAGATTTTCCTTTAATTCTGATCTGCAGGAAATGTTGAAATATGATCTCTTCTGATACAGAATTAAATGAATTTCTGACATGCCAACACTTCTAGAGTTCGGTAGGACCTTTATGTAAACTAAGTGGAATACATCCAATAGCTGAAAGAAACAGACTCCACATTGAGATACTTTGGGCGAGGGAGAGCACAAAGAACCAAGACTGGAATATGTGGGATGTACAAAATCTGAATTACTGGCACTCGCCCATCCTGGGATGACATCACTAGATCCTTCTGACCCCAAATTGCATCCCGGACCAGGGAATGTGTCATGATCAAATTTACAGCCCCTCTGGCCTCTCTCCAAAAAAAGGCTTTAGATACTGTCAGTTTGGATTTTCTAGGTGTACAGGAATGCACTGGGTGCCCTTATTTATCGAATTATCATCAAAACTAGTGGAACTTATAAATGGCTTTCATTTTTATTCCTTGGGTTTTGACCTATAAAACTCCAGTCAGTTCTGTATGGGAAGAGCTGCAACTAGACCTAAAGAGCAAATATTTAAAAATAAATAAAGTCCATAAATTATCTGTTTAATGAAGACACCAAGAGACCTTGTAAATCAATTCTAGCTATCAACTAATGCTATTATCTAAATGAGATGTAGGGCCTGAGAGCATCTGCATACATAT
This sequence comes from Tringa tobata, assembly GCA_033628505.1. NCBI lineage: Eukaryota > Metazoa > Chordata > Aves > Charadriiformes > Scolopacidae > Tringa > Tringa tobata. The sequence goes on along the minus strand of JAHREE010000143.1, from coordinate 5,466,035 downwards.
CACTATGCCTATACAATAAGATTATACATACAAGGGATGTGTACCTACAAACAGAGGAGCCTAAAGCAATCCAGAGGCAGCAGTTTTACAAGCCCACATTTGTGGAACAGAGATCTGGATTATGTGTGTCTGAACCATCAGTGAGATAGTGAAATTACATGTCGATTACCATCCTGTTGAGAAATAGGAGAATGTGCTAGGGAGAAAACGAGAGCAGAGTGTGCCAGAGGCCAAATGATTAATATATTTTCTCAGTATTAGCATCAACGATGTGCTGCCTCAGAGGAGGTCACGGTTAAAGAGTATCCACTAACCTGATGCAAAGCTCAATAAAATATTAGAATAAATAGGATAAAAAATTACTTTCATATCTTGCAGGAAGGCTTCCTGATCCAACATGTCTCCTATTGCTTTGCTAGGCTAATTTCAGCCTTACTTTGTGCTGTTCATGAAAAATCAATTATGTGACAGAAAGAGTGAGAGACCTAAGAGGCATCCACCTCTGTGCCCAGCAACACCACTGGCTGGAAATTGATGCCAGACAAGTTCTAATTAGGAGTAAAGCACAAATTTGCAACAGTGAGGGTGACTAACCACTGGAAAAAATTATGAAAGGAAGTGGTGGGGTTTCTGTCTTTGTATCTCTTCCAAGCGACCGTGGAGGCCTTGCTGGAAAGCATGCTTTGGCTAAGCACAAATTACAGAATTCAACAGAGTCAATGAGATCTAATAGTTTGTAATAGACTGGTAAGATTGTATGAAATAACTACTGCCCTGGATTTAATTTTCATTAATCTGCTAGCACAAGGAAGCTACCAACTCTGCTGCAAAGAAGATGAAGATGACAAAAGCTCCCTTTCCTAAATTTGAGATTGCCAGCTGCATAACAGTATTTGGCAGATGTACCCCCAAACAAAACATGAAATAAATGAAAAATTTTATGAAAAGGGGCACTTTGTTTTATACTTAAAGCATAAAATCCTGTTGTCAACATATTTTGTTATTTGCACCTAAATTTCAGCTATGATGGATGTTTCTATTTAAGCATCACTGCAGCCATTCAAATTGTAATCGAGCTACTGCAAAATGGGGTGGCCTAAAAGGAGATTGTAGTTGGGTATCTTGTTATTATTCTACCTCTTTCAGCCCTTATAAATTTGATAAAATATTAATAAAAATGACACATTTACTTTTACTCTCTTAGGATATAAGTGGTAAAGAGTTAGTGAAGAAGCTAAGTACTTAGTGAGGTATTAGTGATGGACGTTTATATACACAGCTGAGCTTTAGGCAAGTTCTCTCTCGGGAGAGAAATTATGTTTTGGAACAAAACCAAGCCCCAAGTGTTTGACTGTGTTTCCTTCACAGAGATGAACAGTTTTTAAGACACCAGTCATTACACATCGCTACCTGTAAACAGGACATTTTCAAAGCCTGCTAGACTGACTTTCAAGCAAATAGCTCTCATTTCTCTCTCTCCATTTAGATCTGAGAGATTAATTAAGCTCATCTACAGTTGATTAATGCAGGTAGGAAGCCTGTGGCTTCCTCCAATTACATTCAGCTGATGCAGTACCACTAGATACATTTATTTGGCTTTTAAGAAATATATCTGTAAGAATGATCTAGGCAATTGTCGTGTCAGATTAAAATACATTATAAAATCATTAGTGAACCAAACCAGCAGCGCATTCTGCGTAGCCATCTGGAAAAGAAGATGTTACAGAACAGATCAACATCTTTTCCTGGTAAGAGAAGGGATCCTGTTTCAAATACGTATATATACTTGTACTTCACTAATAGCTGCTCAGTTACATTATTACTGTGGAAGCAAGGACATGCTAAGCTATGGAAAAAGGATGTGGTAGCAGAAAAAGTTTAATACAAAGCAAACTCTATCACTGCTCCTTGCCTGGGTCAAAAAGGTACACTTATCAGTATAATACTGGTGCACTAGATGAAACTATTGCCCGTGAATATCTTTGCATCTCTGACAGTTTAATCTGCTGAAGGATGGATCTACTTGGTTAACTGGGTAAAATCCCAGCATAGAAAATTCGTTAATAAAATAAGAGTAGCCAAATCAGGTATTTGTGGGGGAAAATGGACTCAAACATATAAAATGCACCTCACAACTCCACTGAAACAAGACAGAGACCTCTCAAAATCAGAATGTCTTGATCCTAAAAAAATGCTCCCATGGCTCTTTCTTTATGCATGACATATGGAAATCAAAACAAAATAGGAAAGTTCCCAAGCTTGAGAAAAATGTTTCAATGTTTTCCTTTGCCACCTACAAATCCCATAGCAAAAACTCCACCAAAGTGAGAATTGGGACTGGAGATTCTGATGGAGGGGAAGTCACCTCCAGAGCTATAGACCTGAGCTTGGAGAATGGGAACAACTGTATTTAATCATACTCCCCATCAGCTCTTTGAGCTACCTGCACTGCACAGATGAATCTGGGGTTTCCTGAGCTCAAAAAGCAACATTCTCACTGGCTTCTGTACCACCTGAACTTTACTGTGAGCCCCTTATTGTGCCCAAAGGAAACACCACTGGCTTTACATCACAGGCAGTAACGGGATGGTGCCTGTTTGCACAGAGTGCTCCCCAGTGTGGCCTTGCCTCAATCACAGTGGTAGTTTCACCAGCCTAGAAGAGGACAAAGAGCAGGAAGGTCACACAGAGTATCAGCTCCCCTCTATTAAATCTCTGGCTCTGTATTATACTTCATTTATGTCTCTATTAAGTTACATGAAGAAACATTGCCTAATGCACCAAAAGCTAGGCACAGGCTCAAAACTACATAAAAGAAACACAATAATATGGGAAAATGTTACATGAACATGCCTCTGTATAATTCTGACCTTCCCTAAATGCCTTGGTTTTCCGCTTTTCTTTTTCCAATGTGTGTGATCCCAGATTCCCAGACTCCTGCATCTCCCAGCTGGATTTGTCAAAGAACAGCAACACATATATTAACAGTTACAGCCATGCTCAAGCACCATGCTTAATTGCTGCTCACAATTATATCCTATACAATATAATCATGCGCAAACTGTACATGCAGGACATTTCCTCAATTCATTTACATTCACTCCAGTACCTGGGATTAATTCTGCACTAATTTTATCAGTTTCAATGGGATTATTCTTTTTGCATCAAAGACTTAGGTGTTACCACTACTGTTGCCAGCTTAATTTTTCTAATTGATATGGTTTTGCTGAACCCATTTAATTGAATTCATTTCATTAACAGTGGAACTGATACTAATATATGGAAAGAATATGGCTTAAGTAAATGAGCAAATATTCACCACTTTTATTCAACCCAGTATGGTTTTTCAAAGAAATCAGTAGTCACTTCTCAAAACAAATGCATTTTAATACCTTCTGATTTATTTCTCCTCATATCACTTCTTTGTCACAGTTGGATGCATTTAAGTAAACCAACTGATATTTATGGAAGCCAATTTTCATTTAAATCCTTGAAAGATAGTTTAAAAATTTCTTTAGCACCCACTGCACATTAACTGCAACTGACACATTTCTGAAATGCAGTAGACTTGCTATTGATAATACTTACAGGATTTTATTTTAATGGTATTCTTGTTTCCCTCTTCCTCCCAGTAATTTAAGCAGATCAAATTTGTAAGATGGACAGATTGGCTTAAGGTTTATATTCTAACTTAAACCTCCACATATATTTGCATACACTCCATCATGTTTTTGCAAAGCTGGCTCTTTCCTTTCTACGATACTACTGGACTCTGCTAATTCAGGCATCTCTGATACAGCGGCCAGAGCTCAGGGCTCACTAAAATGATCCTCAGTGATGATCCAGATGTAGGCAGCAACTCTAGTTAGAAATGTGGAGTTTACTTAACACATCCAGCAATATTTGACTTATAGTATCAACATGTTGTGGTTTAAACTACTGTAAGTTAGCTTTGGGAATTCAAGGAGGAATGGAGGGAGCCATTTTCCTAAGAGTATCAAAATGCATCCTGTACTCCTACAAAAATACTAAAATGCAGTGCTTAGGTAAGTGCTACCCAAACAGTCATAAGGCTGACTTGAAGGTTTGGATTCAAGGCAACATTTACTTACAGCATGCAGTGCCACACTGATCGGAATGGTGCAGCTTGGGTCCACTGACATTTGAGCACCAAGCTGCCCGTTCAGGACAGCTTGGTTGTCCCCATGAGGTGATCCAAGCCTAACCTTGCAGCCTAACTATTTGAGATTTCTATGAAAGTAACTTCTTTATAGGATGTCAAAACTTCTCAGTTACTGGCAATTGTACTTAAAAACTGGCTGTAGCAGAGTTTCCTGTATATGATTTCCAAGTGGTGCACAGGTTTTCACCAAGAATTTGGTCACCAAGAATTTGGTCACCAAGAATTCACCAAGAATTGGTCAGAACAGGACACACGCTTCTCCCCCGATATCACAGTTGCTTTTCAAAGCATCCTAAGTATGTTCTTTTTATTCTGCTTTTATATGGTTATCTCTTATTGTTTTTTTAACACTGCTTTATTACCAATAGTTGCATACTAATCCCCAGCACACAAAGAATGCTACTGTCATGTGATGTTTCTATGGAAATTGGGTTTCATTATCTTTTTTGCACAGCAGGAATACATATGTTAATGAAACTTGCTTCAAATATTTGAAACTGGTTATGAAGCATTCCGGAATTCACCTCACTTCCATGGATCATTTGCAAGATTTTGCTGCTTGTAGTACTGGGCCTTAACAACATTTTTGGTACACATACCAACACATGTCCTCCTCCTTCTCTTTAGGAATTAAGCCTCATCTCTTCCAGGATTTCATACAAAGAGACAATCCTCCTTGAAGTCTATGTACAGCTGCTATTGTTAGAAGACTTCACATGATAAACAAAGAACACATCCAGTAGATATAACCTTCTGCTAGTTTCTTTCGATTCAGCTGCCAGAGTTGCTACAGTCTCTATACAAACTATAGAAATCTGCTTCATGAATCTCAGCTTTGCTAACGTTCAAGGTGATTTGCAACTAGAAATCCAAATCCTTAGAGACGCCATGTTCCTCTAACATTCACTATCACAGGGAAGTTCCCTGACCTCCTGACACTTATTGGTGGCTCTGAAGACAGAAAGAAATCAAAGATATGTACCGACATGTTGACATCTCTTCTAACCTGCTGGCCATCTGGTTCATCCATGGGCACTGGTGACTTTCTGACTCCCTCAGACATTGGATGGGCTTTGCTGAGGTGATGTTAGTATTGTATCATTTCCTTGTGAAAAATACAGATAAGGTATCCCACAGTCTTTCCCAATAATTTTTTTTGCCACCTACTAACCAAAACTGCCTGTATTCCCTGATAAGAAGCCATCAAGGACCACGTTCTAGGTATACCTGGCCATTGCTGGACTGAAGAAGAAAGGGACTGCTGAGGAGCACAGAACAGTATTCAACAGAAATAACTCCACACAGACAGAATTAGCATCATGTTCATTGTAGCTGAGAAGCAGGGAAAGGAGGACACATTAAACGCACAGGGAAGGCTCAGTTTATAAAAAAAGCAAAGGGTCATAAAATGTTCCCCCGTGTCCTTCTGCAAAGAAATCATTTCAAATACCAAATTCCCTCACAGCTTGTAAAACCTTTACAAGTACTCCAGCCTCTCTGCAGCCAAGTGCTGAGTGACATGCCCATATATCAGGTACCAAGGTCAGCAGATGAAGGAACTGGGCTGGAGGACACTTGTAGATCATACTGAGCCCACAGCTGAGAATCTGCTCTTCTGACTTCAGGCACAGGAGGAGCCAAATCTGCCACCTCATAAAGAACCTGAGCATTGTCTTGTACTTTCAAAAATGCATCAAATTTCCATGTTTCTGCATCTTAATGAGATACTTCACTAAAATGCGAAGTTAATGATTTATTAGTTTAAATAATTTACTTTACAATTGAATTAACATGCCAGCCGTGTTACACACTCTGTAAGGGAAGCAAATCATTCTAAAGTGCCTCGGTAATCTAATTAGCATGTTCCTTCTCTGTATGCCATGTTTCAACAGTTACTATATGTGCCTGGACCTCAAAGCATCTCTCCCTTTGGTTAGATGAGGAGAAAGTGGTTAATTTGGGTGTGCAAGAAAAGAAAAGTGTTTAGGAAGCAGCTCTGTGTCATGCTTTGATAAAAAGCTTGGCAAAGGTTTCAAATGAACACACACGACTGGAGTTGATTTTGAAGCTGACAGCTTCAAAGGAGGTGCAGGATTGTATGGTAATAATGGGCATTAAATTACCTTCTCTCCAGCAGTGTGTATCATTTGGAGTCAGGTCATAAACAGGATAAGGGAATCTTAGCTTTCCACTCCTCGCTATACGGGCACTTTGAAACAGCAGAAGACTCTCTTCACAAGTCTCATTAGCTGCCATTACCATTCTCAAAGGACTATGTCAAACTTGAAGCTAAACAGAAAAAATGAACAGATTTCTAATAATTTATAATGGCAAGACTGATGCAGAAACTACATTTCAACAAAGGAAAGTAGCTTAAAATACAGGTTTCTGTTTATATATATATGATTTAACAATCCAACTTTAATGGTGGTTTACACAAAAGCTGCAATAAACTAAAGCTCAGAGTCCTGTACTCATCTTCCAAATGGTCCTTATATTTAAAATCTGAATGCAGCCAGATGCTGGCTACCTTTTTTTTAAAAAAAAAAATTGTTTTGTTTAGTATATATTTTATTAAAGACATGAATTGGTGGGATTTGTCTATGACACTTTAAGCACACATTTAAAATCCTGTCTAATGAACATGTGGCATTCCAAACCTTGGTAGGCTGGTCTTTGGTGAATGTGACAGAAAATACCACAAAGTTACTGATTCATAATTTAAATTTTAGTAGCATGTAGGGGCCCTGTAAATGACTGCAGCCAGCTGACCTAGGTACTGAGCATATATATACCACAAGACAGTATACAGAGCTTACAGTTTAAATATTTAGGGTACTCGGAAAGGAATTAATATTTCTGTTTTATATATGGGAAACTGAAAATGCTGAGGAGGGATGACACAGACCTCAGTGAATTTTCACCTCTCCTGTGATCCAGGTCAGTAATTTAACTCTGGCGATCTTTCATCTCCCTTTAATAATAGATTTGTGTTGCACACTGGGCATATTGTATGTTGCAACTTTGTGTTCTATGTTTATTGCTATTCACAACACACAGAGCCATAAAATAAACATTAAATAAAGCCCTTACAGTGAATGTATATTCCTCTAATAAGGAAGAATCAGAGGAAGAAATCACTGCTGCACGCTTGCATGTAAATGGGACTACTTTTGTTCTCTCTGAATGTATCTTGTTCAGAGCAGCCAAGTTGTGCTGTCCTCCGTGTGCAATTTTATGCAAATTTAACAATGTGTGTTACGTGTTATAAGTAATCTGCCATGATTGTAACCTTATCCTGGATGCAGTCTTCTGCAATCAGAAGTTCTACTCCTGATGACAGTCTAGGCTAGTGGAAAGTGTCCCTGCCCACAGTAGGGGAGTTGGAACTACGTGATCTTTAAGGTCCCTTCCAACTCTAACCATTCAATGATTCTATGTTTCTATAGGCATCAGCCGGTGGATAGCTTGTGTGGCTGCAGCTGGTTGAAATAAAATGGGAAGGGCTGGTTCAATGCCTCTTTCTTCCTATAGCTGCATCTCAGCATGCTCTCCCCAAGCATCTTGTTTGTCCATGCAAGTATTTCAGGCAAGAGGCAGATGAGCAGGGGGGAGGAAGGCCCAGCTGCCTAATCACTGGCCACCAGAGCTGCCTCGGGCAGCCAAAGGACAAATGCCTGTGACCTCTCCAGTACTCTGTCAGATGAGTGGGAATTGAGACAAGATGCAGAACAGGAGTGGGCTGCCAGGCATGTCGTGTTTGGCAACCTTCACCCATCTCAAGAAGGGATTTGGGGAAGGATGTGGCAGTGGGGAATTGTCACCAGCACAGCTGCTAAATGCAGCCAGGGCATGGGAGTGACTTCTATGATGGGCAAACATCACCAAATGCAAACTGAAGACATTGCTGGAAATGTCCAACTATATATAAAGCAGGCTGTTGGAAGGATATCAGTCAGACTGTCAAGACTTTGCTGTTAAGAACTAAAGAGCACCTTAGACTTCAGTCAAATTTCACCAGGAGAGCAAACACCGTGCAGGCAGCCGGGTGTCAGCCAGTCCTGGGAACATCGGCATGCCAAGCAGCACATTGCCATGGCTGGGGGGAGATGTGGGAAGATGTGCCTCCAGCTCACAGGGGCTCAGCTCTCTGCCACAGGACATGGCTCCCTTTCACAGCTATCAAGGAATCTGCTGCCAGGGGACCACGGAGCTTCTGGTTTGAGTCCCATGTGTGCTCAGCAGGGCCAACGACTGGATAGTGAACTCTGCCAGTTGGTGAAGCTGGCCTTCATAGCTGGCTGCCAATGTCAGGCATGAGAGAAAATTAGCTAATTTCCGAGGTATTCTAGCAAGTGAGAAATGCTTGGAAAAAGAGCAAAGTGAGGTTAATTTGGCATCTGATTTTTAAAAAGTCCAAGTTTAAATACTAATAATGTGGAAGAGGAAATCTGACATAAAGACCCAGCAAATCAGCAATGTTTAAGTAAAGGAAACTGAATGCAGCCATTACAGGCAGTGAGGTGTCTTTGAATAGGGTAGAAACACGGCTAAATGGTGTTTGAAGAAACCCCAAAAGATGTTAAGTTTGGCAAAGGCAATGACAAGTTTTGAACGGAGTACAACTGAATGCAGATGGTATAATCGTAATCTCATTTAAACTAATGATGTGAACAATCTAATACTAGTCCTTGCAACAGCACTGGGTCTGTTGTTCACAACAGCACATTGAAATAGGGAAGTGGCGGGAAGGAAGATTTGTCTGAACTATTTGCATAATGAAGGAGTGTGGCTACAGACCGCATTCATCATCCAGAGGAAAGGATCTAAGCATTCTCCCAAATCTGGTTTTCTTGTAATGGTGAGAGAAACAAAAATGCTGAGTAGAATATTTATACCTCTTAGATCATACCGCTGCAGTGGGAATGCAATTCATAACCCATTACTCAGTTCAGAAATTCAGACCTACTTCACCATACAATTAACAATACTGAGTACAGGAGGGGCAAGACACCGTGTTCTGTGCTGCCTCTTTGCCCCCCATGAGCAGCATCAATGCCACCACCCCCCAAATAGCAGGCTTACTTCCCGGCTGCTCCCTCCATCATCCCTTGTGCAGCAAGCCTGGTGAGGATACAGAAGCGCATCCTTCTGGGACATGAAATGTTCCATCTGGCAGTAGGAACCAGAGGCAAAGAAATAGGAAGCTATAAAAGTTTTAAAAGGATTTCAAGCGCCCCAGGGAAATGATTCTATTCCTTATTTAGCACTAAATACCTCTTGTAAAACTCAGCCTCCCCCACTTTCCAATTAGGAAGGCACCTGCTTTATTCCTGTTGTACCTTCTCTGAGTCTAAGCAGACTTTCTGAGGCAACTCCATAAATGAGGTCAACTCAATAAAAATACCCGCTGCTGATGGATCTGGCTAGCGGCAGGTGACTTACAATCTTGCACAGCTCTGGGAGTTAAATTTGTCCTACTGAAGTCAATGGGAATTTTGCCATTTGACTTCAAAAGGATCAGGATTTCATTCCATATGATGGAAACCACTGCCAGTAACAGTCAGTATAGATTAGGTCACTAAATAATAATGGAATTTATACTCACTGAAGTGAGTATAAATAGTATATATAGTGGATTCCCTACTTACCCAAAAGTCAGAGCACAATCCTATACATAAGAACTGTCTCATCTGCTGTAATTGTATGAAATAACTTCCAGAGGTAGTGCTGATGACACGACAGGTAAAACCAGGAAAATCTGAACTGATTTCTTCCTAGATTCCTTCCAGCATTTATTGGAATTTTTCAACTTTCATGCCCCAAGACAATTACACTTGTGGGAAGATATATATGGTATACTCTTGGCTAGAAGCAGAGGATCTGAAAATCCAGGAGGCAGAAGCTGCAACAAGTAATATAACAAGAACTATCACTTCTTACTGCAGGGTTCCTATGCTGCAAGGATAAATTATCAAACTCCTAGTACAAAGCATGTATATCTCAAGTATAATTTTTAAATGCAGGGAGCATTTCCCCAAGGCTTTTCTCCAGCTGCAGCAGCATTGGCAAATGTGCCAAGTGCTCTGCCACTGATTTAGTGGGCTGGAAGCCACACTCCATCATTGTACCTTACCTGCCATTACCATCAGGTTTTTGCTGTCCCTTGGCATCCTGCTTACAGCATAAAATTATTCACTTGCTTGTATGGTACACAAAACCCACACTATTTTTAGCCACCTGCATCTATCACAGCAAGTTTACATCAAGACTTCAGAGATGAAGAAAAGAGGAGGAAAAACCTGCATGGAGGGTTTCCTTTCTCACACTCCTCTACCCCCAGCTCGTGCGTGGTGCCACAGGTTAGCACAAGCAGTGACAGAGAAAGGCACAGGCTGCTCCTTGAGCTGTCACTCCAGCTTTGTCTTTTCCTGGAGAGCACCGCACTGAATGGACAGCTGATGATCACAGTGGTATGAATGCAATTTTTCTTGTCTTCGATGCCTCAGCAAAATGGGGTTTTGCAGACACAGTCATGGCCTGTATTTTTCACAATGACTCAGAAGCATTTTAAATTATTTTCCTCAAGAAAGTGAGCCTTTTGTTGGCAGTTGGAAATCTCTGCCACAGACATTTTACATTTTTAGAGTCTAACTATCTGACAAGAAGAGATCTAATTTGCAATGTGATGAAAAGTGCATTCAAGGCACTTTCTAACAGCACTCCGCAAATATATTCTCAAACTATGCTGTCTCTGAGAAAAGTCCTTTCTTGCCTTCCTTCTCTCCCCCTACCCCCCCCCCCCACCAGCCAGATGATCTACAAGTCCAGAAAGTTTTGATACTCTGGTTCAAAGAAAAGGTTAACAAAGCAGGACATAAAGGCTGTCCTCAGACAGTTGCAGTCAATATTGAAATACCTAAACCTATGTATTCAAGTCACACTCTTGGTTTGAGGAAGATTAGCAGACCCATTAGATCATCTAAAATCTGACCTACTGGACAAGCTATGCAAGGGAACTTTCCAGAACCATTTTCTTTTAAAAATAGCAAACATAACTTGCAGTTTTCTCTCCAGTCCACCAAAAGTCATGAAACACTGAATCAGCACTCCTGAAAATTCAAATCCTCTGCCTCCGTACAACTGGTAGGAGTTTTGTTCAACTTCCACTGGAGGCTTTCCAGACCATAACAAAGACAGCATAGAATAGTATATGGCAAAAATGGCAAATGGCAAAATGTTAGTGGTGTATAGTTCCTTATTGATATTGTCTGTGGACAGTTGCCTAGATGGAGATGGCAGACAAAATGGAAAATTCAGAAGAACACCCCCCAAATGCTGTTTGCCATACTGGGGTGACAAAATGATTTCTCTGAAGAGAGGATCTTTCTTTCATTCAGAAGTCCTGACTTTGTTTCAGCTGTGTCACTAATGATACTCCTAGCAAGAAAACATCTTTTAGTGGACCTTCTGGTGATCTTGGTGATGTTCTAGGTTCTGGTTGCTCTGATGCTACAGGACATATAATTATTGGGCAATAAGTGCTGGACTGCAAAGGAGTCAAACCAGAGAGGCATGTCAAATAGATACTGCCAGTGTTTAGATCCTAAACACCTACATTACATTTAGGGTTAGGTTCAGTCCTCTCTTTAAGTGAAAGGAAGGAAGAGGGATGTACCATGAATGACACATGGGGCTACAGTAGCCTATAGTTGTATGTCAAGATTCAGTTAGCAAGGCTTTGTTGATATGTACTCTGTAGCTTAATTTGAATAGTTCCTGACACTAAGAATATTTCTAAATACAAGGCCACAGTGGTCTTGGTTTGACAGCTCTTTATGGAGCTGATAGCTTCTGAGAAGTTAAAATATATGCAATGTGTAATATCTAATGGTATTGTACACGTACCTAATGGTCTGTACATGTTCAGAAAAGTGTTTGCTATTCACTAAGCCAAACGAAATACCCTGCTCCTGATAAAAACGTACAGTCATACATTAAAAATACAGTGAAATAGGAATCTTCAAATAACTTTTCTGTGTTACAATTTCTGCAAATCATTCCGTTGTGAATGTTTATGTGGTTTATGCTATTACACTATAAAGTTACGTTGTGCAGAATACATTCATCTTTCATTTTCAGATTATACAATTAATTATTATTTTTGTTGGGGAAAATTCTCTGAGCTCTGCAAAAATAACAACTCAGAACTAACATTTGCAAAGAAATCGGAGAGGGAATATTGGCATTTTCCTTTATCATTATTACTTTCTTCAAAGGATTGAAAATTTATTTCCGAGACCTGACGTTACACTTAGTAAAACATAATATAACTGACTACCACAGGATTGGAAAGTGTAGAAGTAAATCACAACCCAGTCTTATCTTTCTAGTAGCTACATCAAATCTGTTAACAATTGAGAAGGCATTAAAATGCTAATGAGTGTCAAGGATGATCTATGTTTCATACTCCAACTTCTATTTTTACAAAGGCAAAACATACACGAAAATCCCAACAGTTCTCTCCTGCTGAAAGAAATATGAAAATCTGTTTAGCTTTTGAAATTATGACATTTTTGTTAGACTCGTCTGCAAGATAAATTGTTACATTACTGCCAGCATGATTACAAAAAAAGCTTTAGGGCCAAAGATATACCAGAAGAAATCTTAACTAATTCCCTTTAATTTGCTTCCAAATAACAAACAACAAGAGCGAGCAGTGAGTTTGACTATGCAAGATGTGTCAAACTTTCAGAAAAATGCAGACTTCAGAGAGATGCCATTCACTTGATCTTCTGGAAATCAAACCCCTTCATAAGTGCCCTGACTGAAAAACTCTCAAAGTAAGCCCTGTAAAATTAATTACTTCTAAAAATGCTTTCACTATGGAGAAGATCTGGCCCAACACAAATGTCGCAGCTCAAATGACCTTCCTAGCTGGCAGCTTGAGAGTTAAAACAGAAAAAGATCCTTCAAAGTTACTGGAATTCCTTTAAAAGAAGTATCAGTGCTTTCCCAGTCCTCATCAAGGAAACTTCATGGATTTTCTCTAGTACACGAGTGATAATAAAATCTGATCAGGCTTTGGTGGAAGTGCCACATTTTTATACGTGCTCAGGTGCAACTGTGTGTGTGTGTATCTGGCACTAAATTTGGGAACTTGCTGGTCCCTGAGAAGCAGCACATGCATCACACTAATGTAATCCTGCCATCTCCTGTATCCCCTTAATCAGCAAGCAGCTGTGTTTTACTTGCTTCCAGAAATATCACAGTCTTGAGTATCTCAAACAACATGGAAAAACCCACACTTTTATGGAGGTTAAAACAAAGAGGGTGAGGGGAACACGTTACAGTCAGCTCTCTGTGCTGTTCCCTTTATTGTTCTCTAATGTTATTTATTGCAGCACCTTGTTCCTTTTGAAGCATAATTAAAAAAGATAAATAACCATAGAGTCCTCCACAAAGATAAATTGATAGCTTGAACCGTTTCCTGTTGGATTGCCTTTTTCTAACATGTAAGAGTGAACAAAACTTTGAAATCTTTTATTGTCATTCTTCACAGGAAAAAATATCTCTTTAATCTACTTTGGGGTTCCCTGAGTTCCCTGAAGTAATCTGGCACTTTGCTCTGGTTCACGGTAAAGTAATCTATTGTACCCCTGCCATTTTTGTGTTAGGCAGCCACAGTGGTTGCCAGCGGGGCAGTCCCATGTCTCGGGCACCCATCCTCTCTGCCTCTCCTTGAGGCACCAGGACTCAAGGGGACAGCTCCTGTATAAAACATCCCTTTGGAAAGCCACTCCTGCCCTGTCCAAGCTGGCAGAGATGTGGCTGTTGTGGTCCATATAGCTCTATACTGCAGCTTCAGGCTGCTCTCATCTCCAGGCCTTATTTCTGTTGTGTCATCTTTAGCAGCATAGATGATGGCAGATCATTTTTATTCCAGGTTTTGCAAATGACATGAGGCACTCTTGTGCTTTTCCAGTATCAAATAGGCATGCTGCTGACTAATTTTAGCAGCATTTCATTTATTATGAAGTATTTGTATCATAGAATTACCAACATACCAATAGACACTTCAGACATAAGACACACCAGATTTTAGCTGGAAAACAAGGAACAAGACTGTCACCTGTCCCACATGGTGTTGACAAGTGAGACAGGTGAGTGAAGAGAAAACTGATCAGTAGAAGTCAAAAATGCCAGTTAATACCAGTCAAGTGCATATATAAATAGTAAAAATGTTTCCATTTTACCCACTGTCTCTTCCACTTACGTAAACAAAGCAGAATTCACAATGCAGCAAGACACACAACAGCGAGCTTTCAAAAGAGATTTGGCTGAGGGCAGCAGATGATCATGAAGTTCTTACATTCCACAACATTTTTGTTACTATGCCTTTAGCTTGCTCAATATACATGTTTGGAATTAAGTCTGGAAGAGACAACCTGGATTAGTGACTTTAAGAATAGATAATCTCTTGGTAAATATTTGCACTGCACAAGTTAGCTTTGCCGGCAAAATTGTCTTGACAGTTTATCAGGCTGAGAACAGAACTGACTTGCTGATTCTTTCGGGATGCTGCTAAAAATGACACAAACTAATGATGCTTGTACATGCATATGAAGCAAAAATAATTAATGGGGCAAACAGGCTGGCAGGATCTTAGTAAACTGCATTATTTCCTAGGTTTGAAAATGCAGACTGAAACTCTTTGAACTCACTTATGTTAATTTTAAACCATTTCTATTCATTGTAAGAATGATACACAGGAACTAACATCTGTAACGTATGAATACACGACTGTGCATCTGCAACAGTGTGCACAACCAGACAAGGTGAAAAGAGCAGCAAATCCAACTTCATAGAATCATAGAATGGTTTGGGTTGGAAGGGAGCTTCTAAGATCTTCTACTCTAATCTCCTCCCATAGGCAGGAACATCTTTTACTAAATCACGTTGTTCAAAGCTCAGTTTATGGTATTCAAACATAGCACTTTCGTTCAGCAATCTCTAGCTCATGAAAAAATCCTACAATAAAAAGGAGTATTAAGTTACACTGAGAAAACTATGGTGAATATCGCCAGGCACAGAACAGTAATTTAAGGATACTAATATTTTTTGGTCAAGATATCACAATGGACTGTTTGCCCATGAGATTAATTGAAACAATCGCTTCAGCTGTTTTCAGTTTTTAAGTATCAGTTCCTTTTAATCTCTGTATTGTCTCCCTCTTTTGCTTCTGAAGGTATAGACAGGTACCCAACATGTACAAAGCTGAGTGATTTATTGACTTAGATTTTTTTAAGCTATGATGCCTCCTCTGAGGCTACTCAGACTCTTCAAGTGTCATTTATAGTGGAAAACTGCTATGTTTGCATTGGATGAGCTTTTTGCTTCTTTCAGTTTAGTCAGTATTGACATTATGAGCCTGTAAAAAGAATCTGATAAAATATTTGACACATTAAGTGCTTTAAAGACAGTGGATTGTCCTAAAATGAAGAACAAGAAAAGGTGCCACATAAAAACTCATGGATAAACAAGTGTTAGACACAACTTTCATTGGTATGTCGTTCCATGTTTTCTCAAGTATTACCCCTAAAAAGGCAGTGGTGGTTTTAACATCTTCTAACACTAACACCAGGCTAAGAGAAAAAATATTGATTTCAGCTTTTAAGGCAGCTGCTGTTTCAGTTTCCAAGTTTTTTCCTTCTCTAGTTGAATTACCCCATAGTTTTATCAACTTAGGTTACAGACTGATTACAGTTGTGTGAAGTCTCTGCACTGCTGTATTTTATCTGCAGCTCCATCACTTGATATAGCTTCGTAGAAGCAGGATTTCTTAAAAAGAGCAAGCTCCTCCTATCCAATAGGGAAATCCTTTTGTTTCAAAATTTTGTAGTAGTGAAATTAGCATCTGAAGTAAAGATGCCCCTGAACAGAAACTAACAGAAAATATCTTCACTGCATTGTTTTACTAGGACAGCACAGAAGAGGGATGTTGGGAAAAAGGGATGAAAAAGCTTTTCCCTATATTTGGTTTGGCTGACAATAGCAAAATTGACGACTTTCAGGGACTGTGCCTGAATTTCTCTGCCGAGGTTATCTCAAGGATACTGTGCAATAGTGTCATTTCTCCTCGGTGTGCCAAGGTGAACCACACAAACGCCTCCGATAGCTTTCAGCTATTCTCATGTGAGACAGATTGCGGAGCTTCTGTTTGGCTTTGGAGATGTTCGCGTGCCAGTCACTGGGCCACGGGATGACAAATTACCTCTCTGCCAATATGAGAGCTGGGACAGTTCTCTCCACAGCCTCCACCAGATGGGCCTAATTAAACTATTAGCCAATGAGTGAGGTCTGATGGCTCCATTAGGAATCCTCCTGTGCTTAAATAAACAGCTCAAAATAAATAGTTTTCTCAATTAGAGTGTTGTTCACGTCCTCTTCTCGGATATTCATTAGCAGAGTGTCTCCTTTGTCTCCTTTTTCCTAATGGGACTGGGCCTTCTTGACATTATGCAAGAGTTTCAAAAGGCTGTAATAACATTAACCAGTTTGCTTTGAGGAGTTAATCCCTGTCCCATACCTCTCCCAAAGTATCTATTTTATTGGACCTTATGGCTAAGATTTATTTTTCCTGGCTGTAGAGTCTGCCACCCTGACAGGCTGAAGTCCATCAGTGCCACATGTACCACCCTTGTATCTACACCACCTCCGGATCTCCTCAAACTGTGATCCTGTCTCCCATTCTGGCAGGGAGGGATACTCTCTTCTATGTAATTACTAGAACTAACTTCTCCCACCTTAATAACTATTCTCGGGGTCCACTTTTATTCCTCCCTACTTTTTCCCAGAGAGGAACTTCTTCTCCTTCATTCAGTTGTAATCTATATCTATCTTATCTAGAAAACTGTTTATCTACTACAACAATCTGTGGTTTTTTTTAGTATCTCGGCTTTTTGATGAGGACAATGCAGTTGGAGCTCAAGGTTTTAATAACTTCTTCCTCTCTCCTCCCTTTTCAAAAATTTCCCTGTAAAAGGCCCTTCCTACTCATTTCTTGAGTTCTCCTTGACTCCTAGTTTCCCAAGGACACCTTCATAATCCAGAACTTTCTCTCTTCCCTGCCCAATCAAATAAGGAAGATGAGCTCTGCAGTGAATGCTAGTCGTGATTAAATACTTTTTTTCTGACTCATTCTCAGAGGAGAATTGCTGCTTCGGGGGTGGGTGTTGGTCCCACAGGGAAAAAAAATTGGATATTTCACCCATTAATAGCACTCCTTGGCAGCAGTGTTTGACTCACTGTTTGAAATGAGCAACCAGGATTTTACATAAAACCAGTAGTAGATGGATTCTTCAATATACCTTATGTCTGACATGGTATTACCCATGTAGCTAATTAGAACTGTTTGAGCTGAAAAACAGTAAGATGCTGGTACCACAGCGTCACGTATTTAATTATAACTCATTTGGTATCGACTTCCTATTTTCTCTGATAGATCCATTTTAAGATACTCTTTGTCTAATTGCTCCAGAAAGAAATTGGCATTTAAGTTTTCTAAGTTATAAAACATATTGGGTTTGAACCCAAAACTGTGTCTATTTAGTCACTGAAAAGAAATGGAAAAAGAAATAATTAACTCTGTGTGAGAAAACAGGATATGTCAGAGGCAGATCCTGTGACAATCTGTACTAGCCAAGGATCTATCCCTGGGTGGCTTCATGCAAGACTCATAGGTAGTAAAAATCTTCACTATTCAAATTAAATTAATTCAATGCCATGTCACCATCAGGGGATGCATTTTTAATTTAAGCAGGACAATATTTGCCTGTTAAATCCTTCAAATAGCACCTTTTTTAAATCTTATTGGACTGGAGAGAAATTGGAGTAAGTATATCTCACCTCGTTCATTCTCACGCAGCTTTTAGAAACCAGGTGAGTTCAGAAAGTAACTAAAATCATGGATACATGGAGGTAAAGCTATCAGTAGAATGAAAGGTTTCAATAACTTTGTGTCTAGATCTTCTTTTGAGCTCCTGAAGGGAGATTGCAGGGTGGGAGTATTTCGGAGACTGGCGCTTTCTGCACATACTGATTCCTCCTGGTACTTCACCACCAGTGAAGTTAGGGGTGTGTCTTGCCTCCACCACAAGCGAGGACCTCAGAGAAGAAAGGCTAACATAGGGAGGGGTGTGAACATCTTTGGATGGCTGCAGAGGATTAAAGAAGTAGGATTTTAAAAAGGTGTGCAAGAGGCTGTTTTTTTTTTTTTCTTTCGTTTTATTGTTATCATGTTCTAGTTTAAGGGCTAATGGTGCTTCTACCAGATGAGCCATCAAGTGGAGAGAACAAGGAGCCAGTTCAGAAACAGAATACAAAAGCAGCAGGTACCTGACGAAACTACATGACTTGATGCAAAAAAAGCCACTGAAATAAGAGACCATATACATCAGAGAAAGAAATACCCATGTTCTTCAAGGCAGAGAGGTTTCTCAGTCAAAATCAAGTCCATTTGCATTTAAAAGCTAGGCTTGTTTCCCTTACAAAGTGGATGTGATTAAGTATCCTAATTCACAGAAATGACCTAAGAACACATTACTTCTGGTCTTTTCAACTGCAGCCAACCAGAAACATGTTTTCTCGGGCTGCCCCACCAATTTATCTTAACCCTGACGTTTGCAGGCAACTTTTTATCAGTTGTCTTTTTCTATACCCAAGCTCCTCTCTCTTGCTGAGTGCTCTAAACCCCTTATTGCCTTGTGTTCACCCAGCCTCCTCTATGTCAGGACTGGCAATAGCATTCCGTGGGTAATGCTGCCAGAGAAAATGCAATCAGAATGAAGGGCATTTTGTACTACCTGAAATGAAGGTGAGATTAATGGAAAGAGCCAGGAAATTCCCACCTGCTGCAGCAGGGCTGCTGTAACACTTCTATTCATTTCACTCCAGTTGTATTGGGATATGCAGAATTCTGTTGGAAAAGCTATACAGATCTCACCAATGACCACAACAACACTTACTAGAATTACTTATTTTCTTTTTCCTTTGTTCTTTCTAAAGAACTAAGAACTAACTTTTTCCTTTGTTCTTTCCAAAGAAGAAAGAACACAGTCTTCGGGGCTGAGGCTGTTGTTTGGAGTTGATTGGTTTTTTTTGTTTTAGTCTTGGTCCTTAAGAACCCCCAACTTTATAGCATAACATCAGCAAAAGAGCCCAGAACATGCCTGTGTTAGGCACATCATGTTTAATTGCATCTCTGAGCTAACATGGGCACATTGTTTAAACTTCAATTGTCGGAATTGTCATATTGTAAAATTCCATTGAAGTCCCACTTCTCTGCCTGAAGTGCCATAATGTTAGCCAAGTGGGGAAAAAGGGTTCTTCTGAGATTGATTTTTCAGACACCGTAGTTCTGTTCAATTGAATTCACTCAAGTAGTGGTTAACATAAACACTGTGGAGAGTATGACATGTCAAATTAGCAGCTTTGCAAATCTCCTGTTAATTGTCAGCCTAATTAAAAAATTGCTAATTATAATGTTTATAACTTCAAATAACTGCTCAGCTATAAAGCACTGGCTGTCAGGTGTAAACAGGGGGACTGAAGGAAAAAAAATCAATCGACATCTGTTAATTTATCAGAGGCAGTACACTAAATTGAAAAATGGATTGCCTAATGCACTGTAAATCTGCATTACGATAAAAGACCAATTCATTTCAACACCTGCTTAATAAATGATAATGGCCATCTTTAGTGGCTAGCCCTAGGGTTCCTTCTGCCAATCAGACTTAGAATCCTGCTTTTACCAACATCAGACAAGAAATTGATTGCACCGTATATAATATCTTCTCCCATCTTTATGGTGATAAAAATGAATAGTCTTTACAGAGAATTTTTGTAAAAAAATCTCCTGGATTTTTTCATGCCATAAAGAGGAAATCTGTCTCATCCTTCTAAGGTTCCTCTATTTTAGACAGACTTAAGTGCACCGATGAACTAGAAAAAAAAAATAAGTGCCAAGTCCAACCATTCCCATTTATTGACTTTCTTCCTTTAAATAAGGAATATAGAGCTGAAACTCAGTACTTTATTTTCGTACTTTTTCCTTAAATATTTACTTTAATCAGACAGATGATGATCTGTATCTTACAGGCCAGTGAATATTACTAGCAGCAGTGTTTTCAAACTGCCATCTTCCAAAATACTATTGAGTTAAAAGAACTCCAAAGTATTAGACAGTAGCTGCTTAGTCCCTCAAAGGCAGACAAAGTTAAAGGGTGCATTTTGGTAGATTTTTATTTTTTTTCAGGGAACTGCAGGCTATTTCTAACAGCCAACAACAGCTCAGACTTTTGAAGAAAGAGGGTGAATATAAGTGGCTGGTTGCCATTAACTCTGTGAAAATCTGGATTGCTCTTGACTTGGGGAGAGACAAAGAAAGAGTTTGGATGTCTCAGGAAAGGACCCAGATTTTCCAGAGTTTGAGAAATACATCTTATGAGGATGACACTGTGGTTTCCTAATCCATAATGGCAGCAATGTGGATTGCTGCCTCTTGATTAACCAAAACCAAACTATTTCCTGTTCATTTCCACAGACATGCTTTGAATCTTCCTTCTGTCTTTCTTGAACTCAGCAACACTCTCTAAAATGATGTACTTGGCAGCACGGCAGCAGTTGCCATCTCTCCCCAAGACATGTGTCATGATATGGTACTAATGGTTCTCATTTCATGGTGACACTTCCAGCACTCAACACTGCTTCCCCTTCTTGTTCAAGCACTTTTGGAGGGATTAGGCAGCTTCTGAATTATACAGAATTCATCAATAGGCCTCTTTAGTGTTTCTGAGACTTCCATAGCATATTCTCAAGTCACAGCTATTTAAGACTGTATTTAAATTGCTGGTTGTGATGAAACGGTCAAGTATGGTTTAAGATTAAATTTTTAAGCCAGATAATAGACAGTCCCACCAGAGGGGACATGATACTGTACCTGATGGTAACCAACACAAGTGAACTAATTGGTGACCTCAAGATTGGAGGCAGCCCAGGCTGCAGTGATCTGGTAGAGCTCACAGTCCTGAGACATACAGGTCAGGCAAAAAGTTGGGACCCTGAATTTTTAGGAAATTTCCTTTAGGAAAGGAAATTTAGGAAATTCCAGATCTTCAAGGAGTTAGTCAATATGACCCCCTGGGAAACTGCCCTCAGAGACAAGTGAGCAGAACAGAGCTGGCAGATTTTAAGGATGCTCTCCATAGAGCTCCTGACCCTCTGGCATATAAGAAATCAGGGAAGGAAGGCAAGAGACCAGCATGGCTGAACTGAGACCTGCTGATCAAACTAAAGGGCAAGAAAGAAATGCAGAAGCAGTGGAAGCAGGGACAGGTCTCTTGTGAAGAGTATAGAGACTCTGCTCAGCTGTGTAGGGAAGGGGTCAGGAAGGCCAAGGCACAGCTAGAGCTGAACTTGGTAAGTGACGCAAAGACGGGCTTCTACAAGTATGTCATCAGCCAGAAAAGGAAGGCCAAAGAAAGCGTACACCCTCTCTACCCCCTCCCCCCCAAAAAAGAAAGAATGTCAAACTGGTAAGAATGGACGAGGAGAAGGCTGAGGTACTCAATTTTTTGTGTCACAGTCTTTACTGGCAACCTCTCTTCCCACACCTCTCAAGTGGATGGATCACAAGATGAAAACTGGGGAGCAAAGTCCCTCCCACTGTAAGGGAAGGTCAGGTTCGTGATCACCTGAAGAACCTGGACAGTCTATGGGACCTGATGGGATGCAGTCTGTATGCAATACAAATACACACAGAATAATAAATATATCCAATCTGGAATAAACAATACTATTACTGATGATCGTAAAGGTCTCTTCCAACCAAAATGATTCTATGATTCTATTTTGTGTCATGTCTAAAATTTCCATTTTTACCAATGTACATGTACTGACAGAAACTTCTTTTATTAACACATAATGATGTGGCTGTTTTCTTAAGCTAATTATTGCCTTAGGTTTAAAAATCCCTAAGGAAAGTTGTTTTGGAAGATTTTACTTTTTACTGAAGATGGTTTACATAATAATACATGAATTTTTACAGCCCCACATGCCTTCAAAAACCTTTCCTGTGCCTAGCAGCCTTTTGTTACTATTGCCGTGTTCTCCTCTGAACCCCAGAAGTAAAAAAAAATGCTTTTCCTATTGCATACAAATGTTAGGTCTTTGGCACACCTAGGTGCATACCTTTTAAGGCAAACCCATTAAAATTAATGTAACAGCATGTACATCCATCTGGTGTACATAAGTCAGCCAGGAGTGAGTCCTTTGATGAATTTAGTCTGCCTTGTACATCTTATGAATTCAAATAGTTAAAAACCTTGTGACCTTTACGTCCAATATAGTGCATAATTTTGAAGATGATAGAAATGTAATTTATCTATTTTCTGAATTTACTTTTGAAGAATAGTCCAGCATGCAAATTTGACAAAACATTTTGTAAAAGAATATTTTAATCCTTTAAAAAGAGAAGGAGAATTTAATTTGATATCACAGATGACACTGTTTTGATCTAAAATTTACACTAAATAGCCCCCCAATTTACATTAAATGACCCAAACAATAAAGATCAAGGTAATATCTGATTTTTTTTCTACCTTAAATAAACCAAACTTTGATGTCTGAAATGAAATAACTGAATGTGTTGTGTAGCTATTTTCATTAAAAATATTACAAGGGAATGTGTCTTGAGTTTTACCCAGGCTGCCTACAGATTTTAAGGTATCAGCATCACTGTCAAATAGCTTAGGAAACATGTTAATTCTGCTGACGATAATGGTGACAAGAGAAGTTATTTTACATTTGGACAATGCAGATCAAGCAATTTTCATAGCTATAGTGATAAACAGCAAATTGTTTCCAGAGCTAAAAAAGTCAAAGAAAAAATTACAAGAACTGCAGGATATTTGACCCCTGAAACATCCCACAAAATGATAACCAGAAATATTCACTGCAGGCACAGTAGCCAAATAAGAAACAGGATGCTGGTCACACTACATGAAGTCAGACACCATGCTACTTTTTAACCATTTTTACAGATGGTAATGATGATTTTGGAAACCTTGGCTATTTAGGAAATAAAATGAGTAATACTCTGAAAATAAAGATACAGAGAGAAAAGCCATTCAGTTTTCAGTGGAACCTAAAAGGATAACTAACTCACCATGATATTTTCATTTTGCTTTAAATGGAAGGAAAATAAAGCTTGGAAAAAATTCTATACCAAATAAGGTAGACAACAGTATTTTACTGGAAAAATTCACAATGTTTCTTCCTATAGTGTAGTTTTGTATGAAACAAGGGACAGAAGTGACCAAGACAGACAATTATATATATATGAGTGAACAACAACAAAAGGCAATTAAAGATAAAAAAAACAAGAGGAAAAAAGCAACTGGTAACATCAGTGCATCTCTCCTGACCGATCAATATCTGTGATAATACATAAGATCTTTGATAGCTGGATCTCCTAATCTTCCTCTCTTTTGACTTTTTGAGTTATTTACCTAAACATTGTCATCATAACTCTTACAGATGTAATGAGAGTTTCTCTGGCATTGTGCTATAACATCAAGCTTTTTCTTAATGAGCCAAGGCCCTCTGATAGAATTTGTTAATACAGATCACATATCTACTATAACAGGGTATATTATGAGCATACGTATCTCTATATACATATGTACATTGCTGTGTGAATATACTCTACATATAGAAATACATGTGCATACATAAATATCGTGAATTGCATCATGATAATTTAGACTGATGTTGATTAAAAAAAATCCAAATGTAAAGAAGTACATTTAGTCTTATAACTGGGTTGGGTTTTTTTACCTTCTTAATGTTAAAGGAGTGTTGAATACATCAGCCAGGGACATTATCCTGTTAGTCACCACATTTGGATAACTCATTTGCAATATCCAATTATCCACTATGTTAATGCCACACATCTGTGTGCAAACCCTGCCAATGAGACCACATTCACATTCAAAAAACACACTAGACTCGTACTACTGCAAAATAAAATCCCACCATTTCCATCAAGTATTCACAGCCACTTGGTCTTT
>JAHREE010000143.1:5411673-5432441 GCA_033628505.1 Tringa tobata | reverse complement strand
CTGCTTCCTGAGCTTTTCACAGAAGCTAGCTTAAGTTTTTATTGAACACGGCAAGAAGAGGTAGACAATAAGATTTTGAATCAGCAAAACAACCCATACTGTTTCAATGCCATTAGATTTTGTAGTTTATATATCTATTAAAATATTTCTTTTTAATGGATATTTTCTGCCTAGTGATGATATTTTAAATTCCTAGGGCCTAACAGAGTTCTTTCAATAATTGATTTAAGGGTTTATTAGATACAGCCAGGCCCAAAAGATACAAACATATGAAAAATATGAGGCCTTTGACAACAGTGAAATTAAATTAATAGTAAAATTGGATTGAGTTAATCAATTGAGTAAAATGACAGGAAGGTTGCATAAGAGTTAAATTGAAGGAGTCTCGCAGTAATCAGTTTCTGCAGTGCAGCTGCTACACGTTTGTGTAATAACAGAGTTGATGAGCAGCTAATTTGTATGAAACTGGAAGCAAGTTAAATGTTGTTTGGTTTATAACAGGAGTCTGCAGCTAATGCACAAAGTGTCTCCGTTGGTTTACCGCTACATGTTGGAATTTCTCAAAGCTATTAATGATGGGTTTGGCAGGGCCATAGGTGGCCATAACAGCACAGTAATAGAAAACTCGAAGACCACATTTCCTTTTTCCAATCTTGCACCTTTCCTATGGCTTCTTCAGAAAGAGCAGAAGAAGGTAGGCTTACAACACTCTTAAACCTTTCTCTCCTTCCTCTGTCACACAGGGCAGCCACACTGCCCCTGGCAGTGTGGGAATGGCTGGGTATATTCAGCAAGGCATTGAAAGATTATGTCCTTTGCACAAGTTTGACCTTGCTTTTCCAGGGCTTCATGCAGCAATACCTGCAGCACATAAGCCAGGTCCCAGCCCAGAAAACAATCTGGCTTTTATAATCCATAGAGATTAGGGATGTTCACATTCACCCCATCCATGTGCTACACCCCCTGTTTGATTCAGCAGACATTAGCCCAGTGCCACAGCTGTCACTGCAGTCACAGACTGGCTCCAGTTAGCTTTAAATTAGTTATCACAGGTGGCAGCACAAGTCTTTGGAGAAGAACAGAGCTCAAACAGAAAAAAAAAAAAGGCAAAAGTAAAAAAAAAAAAAAAAAGTAAACGAGCTTGTGTTCAAGGATGTGTTAGAGCATTGTGTTACCAGGGCTGTGCTGCTAGGAATACTCAAAAAAAAAACCCCAAACAACTTCTCTTGGACACATCTGTATAAGCTGCAGGTGCCACGGGAAACAAGGATGCAGACATAACCTTAGCTTGGAGGGAGTACAGTGAAGAGCTTGTTTTCTCAGCTGGAAACACATATTTGACAATGGCAACTCTTTTCACAAATGTAGCAATATCTGTAACTGTTCAGTTTTAAACTTCTAAAATTTTGCACTAGTCTTATAAACCGCAAACAAACATTTTATTCTCTATGCCATGTTTTACTTCGGTCAGTAACAATACCACTGTTCACTGACAGAAACGCATTTTTCCAGATTTTCAATCCACCATAAATGTCAAAATGTGTTCTTCTTTGAAGAGAAAATACATTTTTTCCCCAAAATTTGAAAGCATAAGTGGACTAGAAGTAACAATAAGCCATGATTTATGAGTAATAGCCAATAAAGCCCGTTCCCAGCTTTCTAATACTGCAGCACAGGAAATGCTATGTTATTGAATAGGGAAGGTTAAAAAATGTTTAATTAGATGCACATGGGCTCTATGAGCTAACAATGTGTTTGTCTGTAACCCCCAGTTCAATACAGCTTGTTAGAAATGTACATATTTTAAGACAACAGTGTCCCATTTATTTTAACAGGACTATGCGTGTATGGATGTGTGTATGCTGCCTGTCTGCTGGTCATAGTCAACCGTCTGCATCTGATCAAAGCTTTTTGACAGTAATAAAATGCTAATTCCAGTCCAACAGATTTTTGAAAATAATGTCAAGGTAAGGGAGACCTGTAACCAGTGATGCTAATACGCAGAGCAGCCAGGTTACAAGGATAATTGGACAGAGGGCCACGTACAGGGGACCAGGTCCCCTGGCACTGCGAGCTGCAGACTCTGAGCTGCTCTTATTCCATGGGAAAGTGACTTCTGTGGGCCTTGCCAGCTGGATGGATTGTAAAACTCTGGAGTTGATATAAAAAGAGAAATAGATGTATTATTTTTTATCATGCACTATGTCGTGGTATTAAATAACAGGAATCATGACAGCAGTATATTTAGAAGTAAACTGGATTCTGCATATGAGTATACGCAAACCTAGTAGATGGTAGAATAACAGTAATTAATAGTAAAATGTGGTAAAATAGTAAAGTAAAAAAAAAAAAAGCTTAAATCTCTCAATAGGAAAACGAGAGAGTCAGAGACTCTTTTTAAAAATTGCAGGTAACTGCAGCACTGACATAAACCACTGTAATCTACCGACTCCACTGGAGTTAATTTTTCCCTGTGATCCAATCAGTGCCTCACTTCAAACCTCATGGCCCCAAAGAACAATGTAGAAGCAGCAGCTGCCTTCACTGCTTGTGAAACCCAGTGAACCTTGGGTCTGGCACAGCAGCTGATGGATGGACCTGCTTTGGTTTGGGGTGTCCCACAGCTCCCAACAGATGCTGCTGCATGGGAAGACCCCCTCACCCTCCACCTGAGTATCTGTGGTGGCATCTCTGGCACCACAGGGAGGAATAACAGTGCCCTCCTTGCAGGGCCATGGCGGAAGGTCCTGCAAAGCAAGTATCTCAGCATGAACCTGTACAGCCCCAACATGCTGGTGGGGGTTTCAGCTTGCAGGCAAAGGGAGAAGGGTCCAGAATTTGTAATCTATTACTTATTTCTGTTTGTGCTGCACATGTAAAATTTGAGGTGTGCTCTACTGGTAAATAAAGAATTGAACAGTTCATTATAGATGTTATTCTTACCATTGTAACTTTATCAACAGTAATTTATAGGAAAATTCTGGATCTAGCAAACAATTGCACACTACCTACCTTTAAGTCAACCTGTTGGCTTAAGCAAGACTATGTATTAAACTAGTTATGTTCAAAAGGATTGACAAACTCATGCTCACCAGTGGCTCTTGAATACACCTGTTCAGGTGTAACTTTTGGCTCTGGCATTCCTATAACCTCCTCACTTTAAACCTACAGGAGGGGAAAAATTCCTACATGGCTTGTCCTGTGCTGAGCCTGTTCCTAAGCACCTGCTGCTGATTGTTGCTGGAGGCAGGAGGCCAGCCAAGTCCCAGCTCTGAGCTAACACAGCAAGTCTAACTCAGGGCTGTGGGATCTTAAGCTCCTCTCCTGAAATCAATGGCCAAATTCCCATTTCAACCAAGGAATGAGCAAAGAAATTATTTTCATTGAGATTGCACAGTTAAAGGTGTTTGGCAATGCTGACACTTCTAATTTCCACCAATTTGAACAATGCAGACTCACTACTACATTTGTATTAGAAAGTTTGATATTGACAGCTCAGATTTTTTTGGTCTAAATTAAATGAGATCAATTTGTTTCTTGTATCATGATCTCTCATGAGTTATGAAAATTTACTGCAAGATGTCAGGCAGTGATGATCACTGGGTAAAACAGAAACTACAGACAGGTAGGCATATGGTCTTGATAATCCAAGATCTGTATTCACATAAAAATGTCCTTGCTTGAATTCAGCCTTAAGGCTTATGCATTCCCTTGAACTAAAATATCCACACTGTTATTTACTGCATTCCTTAAAAAAACTGCTTTCCTATATTTAGAGAGCCTCATAAACGGCACACTTTGTTGTGCAATGTGTGTGGCAAATCATACATCGCTACACTTTACCAGATGTCAGAATTTAAAGCAGATCTCGGCTCTTTCTTCATTGGGAGATAGAAGGAAAACTGGCAGCTGATGCCATCACAAGCTGAACTACTACTTTTTCTGATTCATCTCATTGTGACTGCAGCAACCTGTTGGCTATAAAACCTCCATACAATTATCTGGGCTGAGATCTTTTGAGTTTTGATCCTCTCTCCCAAGTTTTTTTTTTATTATTATTATTCCCAAAATAGAGGCTTCATGGTCACCTGTTCCTTAAGGAGGATACAGCAAGTCCGGAAGCTCAGATCTCAAAAGGTCTCTTGCAAACCCATTTGGGGTCAGTGGGAGTTAAAGATAAACACTGTATTTAAAAATTAATTATGCAATGACAACTCATCTCTATTGTGACACAAGATTCTTCATGTAACCATGGATGTCTGACAGGAGGACAGGGAGAAGCAAAGGCTGCTAAAGGCACAGATCTCATTATCAAACCTCTGAAGGGATGAATGTAAATACACACTTAAAATACCATTTTCTAACCTTAGGTATTTGGAACTTAGGAGTTGTGTGCTCTGCATAGGCACAAGTACATCATGCCTCAGATGGTTCAGACAGTGCTGCTGCAACTGAAGCTGCACATGGCCCATCAGACTAGTGGGAATTCACCTGTGAGCCATCCACCTGAGGTAAACTGCAATGTTAGTATGCAGCTGTGCATCCTTCAGGGCCATAATATGTAAGCTGTACACTAACTGGCACCTCTATGGTATTAAATGGCATGCATTTCCTTGAAAACATGATATATCTTGGGTTTTTTAGGAATGGCTCACTTACCAAACTGAGCAGTTGGATTAAGAAAAGTCAGCTGAAGCTCAATCAAATTCCCTGTTTCTTCTCAGAAACAAAGAAAAACAAAAATGACAACACAATATATGTGTGTGTAAAATAAGACAACTCCTTCAGAAGTGAGAGGAAACACTAGGGACTTCATTTCAAAACTGAACTCAAAGAATTTTTAAAACATAATGTCATACTGTGTGGTAAAATTACAATGATTGATATCAATGATTATCAAATAAATGCAAATAGCTTCTACAGTGCCACTAATCAGGTCTAATGCACTCTTACTGCTTCAGAGACTGCTTTTTCACCTGTTTTACAAAATCCTCTACTCACTTTCTAGTTCATCCAAAATGTTGCCATCTCCCGACGCGTGAAACATCACTTCTACTTCCCGTGTTACCCAATGTAACATACACATACTACCTGGAACCATCTCTTAGGTCAGCCACTGATGACTGCTACTTAAGGACTGGTCTTACTCTAAAACAAAGCTGCCCTGAAGGAAATTTTGCCACTCATTCTTTTCAACATCTGCATGTGGCTTTCTGTGTTTCCTAGCAAATGCCAAGACTAAGAGAAGCAGTTTCATTGCTTCCTGGCCATTCAAATGTGCTCAATCTCATAAACTAGAGGACCTGAACTGAATTTAGCACTGTGTGAGAAGCACAGAGGGCCTCGTAGTTTTCCATTTACTAGAGTACAACCTACTAAAATAACTCATTTCTCCTACTTTCTGTTAATCGTAAGGCTTCCAGTTGCTACTACAGTATTTTGCTTGGAGACAAAGAACAGATATCCTTAGCTCAGCATGCAATGGGAAATTTGTTTGACTTTGGCAAATGTAAAAGATTGGGAATGTTTTTCTCTTGGTTTAGGAAAAAAATTACCAAAGCCCAAGGTATGCCACATCCGTATGGGTTTAGACTGAATCTCAGGCACATCCTGAAACAGTTTTTAGAGGTCAAGAATCTAAAATACGTAAAAGCTCTTCATGCCCTTTACCTGTTTTATGAGTGGATTTTATTATTGCTGATGTGCTTTATTTATTTATTTATTTGTTGAGGCTGGACTGGCTTATGAAGGGGGGGCAACAAAGAGGTGAAGAAGACATCACCAGCAGAAAGCCTTTCCAGTCCTGTAAGCATTCCAGGCTACAAGAAGGATCAAGGCAAAGGCCACACAGAGCTTGTGACCTGAGAGTGTGACTGGTCACAAGACCCTGGAAAGAGTATAAGACAAATACACTAAATAATAAGAGTTCACCAAATGTAATGATGGACCAGCGCAAGAAATGCATTTTAAGATGAACTAGTTTGAGGTATACATGTTAAATTGGGGTCTTTCAAGTATTATTAAGAAATGGCTCAGAAGGACAGTGGCTTAACGTGCAGGATAT
Organism: Tringa tobata; assembly: GCA_033628505.1. Lineage (NCBI taxonomy): Eukaryota > Metazoa > Chordata > Aves > Charadriiformes > Scolopacidae > Tringa > Tringa tobata. Next base: position 5,426,377 of record JAHREE010000143.1, on the reverse strand, counting down.
GAAGGAAATCTATGTGCTTTTTTATGTAAAGCAGAACAAGTTTTTCAGCCTTTCTGAAGAGTTTTGAAAACTTTTTATTCTTTCAGGAAAGATATGAAAGCACAGCCTATGCCTTAACTAAAAGCTGAAAAGCAAATAAAAAGAATCCCAATTCCTTCTCTTCTCATTCATGATTTTCCAAGGTCCCGTATGAGTGATATTAAAGTAATAGTTTCCTAACTACAAGAGTAATTTCAATAGTATTAAAAACTGTAGAAGGCAAATGAAAAAAATGCAATGGGATTTCTGTGTGTGCAAGTGTATATATATTTATATACTGCTTTGATTTGTGGCCTTGTACTAAGAACAGCAGATAGCATAACATTCTCCCCATCCATGTTTTATAACCACCACCCAGCACTCCTTATACCGCTAATCATCCTCTCAGGCAGGCACCTGGCTATCAAATGAACAAGACTCAAACCAGCAAGTTCTTCATAGCTAAAGCTAGGATAGAGCCAGATCACAGTAGCCTGAAATATCTAATAACCACTCTGAGAGATAAACGGGAATTACAACAGGATTGCATAAAGCCCATTGTTAGCATCTCCTGAATGTTTAATAGTTGATCTGAAGCTACGTGTTCTAGATATACACTGTTTTACTTCAGTCCTGTTTACTTTAGTCATGGTGCAAATAGGAGTTTCAAAACCAGTGTTAGTTTATGTTATTTAACAAACTTTATATGAATATTCCAATGACTTAGGGCTTTATTTTCTATTATATTTCTTTACCCATTTATCTTTGGCTAATTTCTTTTCTGATATTCTGTTCAAGTAATGCTTAACCAGCCATTAGTTTTTATTAGTAAAGCTAAAATGAAAGACACTAATGTGAACAGCATTAAACCTACATTGACCTACTTTTATTAAATGAAGGAGAATAGGCCTTATAGGTTTGTTAGGTTGTCCAGTTTACTCTTCCACTTAAAATTACTGATATTTCCTTACCATGTTCTACATATATACAGGTTATGTTTAACTCTGTTTGAAAGCAACACAAATGTAATACACAGTATGTTCTTATTCACCCCTTGTTCTGAATTACCAGCCATTCAAGAAATAACCAAAACTGATGGTTCCAAAAATTGGACAAGAAAAGAAGAAATGGAATAAGGCAGCAGATCATCAGCTTGACACAATTAAATGCTACCTATGAAGCCAGTATGACCCAATGGCATTTTTTAAGAGAACAAATTATCCTCAGGCATTTTTCTGCTCAGGTAATTTTGCATGCTTCTCCTCTTCCTTGCTCTGTCCAATTTTAAAGGTCCAATCCTGACTGAACTGCTGAGCAGTTCAGTCTAGCATTGGTTTTAGGAGAACAGAAATGCCCTTTGCACCTCGCTAAGGTTTGCCAAGCATCACAGAATTAGGCCAAATAATTAATCTCTGTCAGAAAAGATCAAATGTCAAAGAAGTAGCTTTTGGAAGTTCACCTGCAGGTTACACACTCAGCTTCCCCAACGCCTAAAAATAAAACTTAATGCCATTTAGTAACATTGCTATTACTTTTACAGTAGTAACCAGGAGGTCCCAAATCAGATCAGGACCACATTATTTCAGACATAATTTAGTGGTCTCTAAAGGGCTCACAGCACAAAGAGTTTATAAATAACAGTGATGAATGTATTCTGTTTGTCCTCATGGACGCTATGCAGAGGGGAGGCAAGCGGAGTGCCACAGTCACAAAAACAACAGCAGAAGCACCAAAGATCAAATTCAGGGTTCCTGAATTTAACAAGATCATCTTTTTAATGAACTCTGCAGGCAAACAAGACACATGTGCAACTACTCAACTGGTTCTCCTATATTTCTTAAGATGAAATTTAAGAGCAAAATGACAAAGGCCTGTTCTGAAAAATCTGCCCTGAAGAATCCAGTCCGGAGTACCAAGAAAAATCAACATTCACCACCTCCAGCTATATGTGCTGAAAAAAAAGCCAAGCTGGTATTCACAGATGATGATTTTTTAATAGTTCTGGCTTCGAAGCAGCAGCTCACATTCCCAATATTATAGGGAAGGAGGGAAGCAGAAACATATCAATCACTTAACAAAGAGGCTTGTCAAGGAATGGGCATTTTTCTTTTGTAGCATTTTCTTCCCAGCAGCTGCCCACATACAGCCTATCAGGAGATATCTCAGGTGTCCATCAGAATACTTTTCTGTGCTCTCTTCACTGTTAGTGCTTCAGCTTAATTTATTTGTCAAGTGCTCATTTGGGAGTAGGACTGGGTGGGTGGGGAACAGGGAGAAATGTGCTCCTTTCATCGTTATATTGCCCCATCTCCTTCTTTCTGTCAGCCTGCAAGTATTTACATCCAACCTGCTGTATTTCTGCATCTTTTTGAATTAATTACAAAAAAATCCAGTCTCAATATTCTCCTAATTTCCATACTTTTCAAATGCCATTTCATCTCTTTTGATCTGCTTCCATTTCTTTTCTCCCTTCTCCCTCTTTGCCTTCATGCTCTTTCTGAATTTTGAAATGGATTTTATTGGTTGATAGAGGCATTTGAATTGCTTTCAGAGGCTGGGCCTTGGAAACATAGGATAGCAGCTTGCTTAATCACATTTCTCACCTAGAACCTGTATAATGAGGGTGATACATAGGGTGTGAGGCTGGGAAGCTACTAGTGAAGATGAGCTAATGGACCTTGGCCAGCCTTAATTAGAGTTTCCAAGCCAAACCTTTTCCTCTTCTGGCCATGAGTGTGTCAGCCTATCAGTTTTATAACAGCTGTCAACCTCCTCTGACTAGTTTATCTTCATCTTTCCTATTTTGTGTGCGACATGGCACCAAAAGAGTTATTTCTCTGCAGCAAAGCATTCCTTTGCTCTGTAGGCAGAACAAAAAGTGCCTCTTCTACACAGCACCTGACCCTACCCCAGGAGGGACCATGTGAACCATGAACCACTGCACCCCTGACTCCATGCACTTTCAGGATATGGCAGTCTGGCACTTAAATATATATGTATATACATATATGTCACACAAAAAATACCCCAAAGTCCCCAAAACCATCACCTCAATAAATCCATTACTGATGTGTTGGCACGCAACACACATGGTGTGCTTGCCAAAGTGGCTACAGTGAAAGAACTTCTTTTCCTATTTCAAACTAGTTTAGGAAGGCTTATCAATTGTATATGTGTTTCCTGGTGGAAAGCTTCCAACCAGCTGTGCAACATGTAAATCAAAACGTGCCTTCTTAATAACAAAGGCTTGTTTCGATCAGGATGGCCTGATAAATTGCTTTCTGCCTGAGGATAAAGAAGACTGGGCTTTAGGTATGTAAAAATGGTAAATATTTCTCTTCTGCATTTGTTCTTTCCCAGCCAAAAGCATCTTAAGAGAGCCATCTGTTTCCTTGCCACAGAAAGAAAAAAAATTAGGGTTACAAAGCTCCCTATGCTTATTCATCCGATTTTGCCCTGAGTTAAATGTTGGAGAACCATCCCCGTTTGGTAAGGTTTTAGTTCTGCCACTGGCTACTATAAAGGCTGCTGTTTCTATCCACAGCTTGGCTTGTTTGTCTCCAGATTTTTTATTTCAGCTAGAATTGCAAAAGAAATTACACTATTCTAGTACAAAATGAATAGGATTACCTCATTTTTGTTTATTATCTTCATCTATTTCTCTCCACTAAAGAAGAGAGAAAAGTCCCACTCATCCTCCTGCCCTCCCCTCGCCCCCAGAGAAAGTGGCAATTGTACCATTAAGCCCCGAGTGCTTTACATATGCAAACACAAACACAGTGCTTACAGGAAAGATCTTCCCTATCCATATGTTCATCTCCTTCCCTTTACCTAAACCAGACGATTACCTCAGCAGCTCAGCTGTGTTATTGAGACATTTCAGCGTGAAATTTGTTTTTCCTCACTGAACTTTAAGCGGAATTTCAAGTGCCAAGTCTCCAAAGCCAAGTGGGGCTATTAAGAGATAATTACTAATTATGCTAATTTGAGAAGTTGTGCTATTTCTTTCCCTGGTCATTTTATCTGCAGCTCTCCTGAGAGAACAGTCCCCATTCAATGTTAATAACCTTTCCAGGCTAAGCATTCAATGGAGGACAGTGTGTCCTAAACCCAGGAATATTTTACAGTTAATCTAGATATGTGGCTGTAAATTAGAAAGAGAAGCAAGTTGCACTAATGCTAATGACTTATGTTATTAATTTTTTGCAGTGGCAGAAATATCTGATTCCTTTCCATTCATATATTGATACAGGCTTTTGCTGATGGTTTTATTTTAAATGAAAGAGTCCTCAGCGATTTGAAATATTCAGTACACCAATAATATTTCTCAGCGATCATTTTCTAATCCTACCTATTGCAAGAGCCCATAATAATAGGTTAAAACAAAGAACAGATCTGATTCACATTTCCTAAATGTCTCATTTATTTCTGCCTTATTTATGTAAGAGTATGAAACATATCTTTCCCAAGTTCTATAAACTTTTTTTTTTTCATTTCTTTTTCAAGACAGTGGTTATTGGGCTGATCATATTAGTCTGTGGAGTATGCTGACAGAGTAAAAGGCTTTATTATTTTATAAATAAAATAATGACTTTAGGTTTTGTTTGATGTATCTGTTCTGTGGTAAAACATACTTATTTCACACCTTTTAGATTTATAAATTGTTTGTGGAGCAGCAGTACACAGAGCCTACTTGGCTTACCTTACCTTCCAAACGCAGAGGCGCTGAGACAGCCCTCCTGCAGCACCACTTCTGGATAAAATCTTGTTTCTCTCCTCCTCAGAATGGATCTCCCAGGCGAGAACACAACAGCCGTAGAAAGTGTCCAAGATCAGTGTGCCGGCCATTAGGAGACTGTGGTTAATCTGATGTGACCATGAAGGCCAGTTCCTGCAAGACCTGGCCATTACAGGCATCCCACCAAATAGACAGCTCCTTGGGAATATGGGCTGCAGGGTCACCCCCCCCATCAGTATAGCATGAACACCAAAAATACTCAATGGAGGACAGCCATGTCTGAAAGCAGAGGAAGAGCACGGTCAGGCCCCTGCAGCCAGGGCGGGCAGGGCTCAGCACGCACACACAGGCCGCACACACTTCTCACTGGAGTTCATCATCTAGCTTGATGGCTCACTAAATTGCATACCAGCAGGGTTTTTCCTGAGTGGAGGTCCCACTGAACTCCTTGCTTCACAGCCACCGGTGCTGACTCAGCTGTCTCCGGGCCCATGTCCCCAGGTGCTGAGGCATCGCAGCCCTCAGCCATGGCAGCCACCATTCCATGGCTTGGCCACCTCCTCTGCTCAAGCTGTGGTGGGGTGAAGCCTCCTTTCTGAAATCCTCTCACTGGCGCCTGATGGCATCAGCTGGAAGAGCCTCCTCTGAAGGCCGGACACTGACCGTGCTGCCCATCAGGACTCCCATGAGGAAAATTTTAGCAGATTTTACCTCCATGAACACGAGGTGCATGTCCTCCAACAGGCAGGGAAGGTGGGTATGTTGCTGGATTTGGCCTCACGTTGACCGCTAAGGACAGCAGGGCTTAAACAGCCTCAGGTGCTTGCAAGTGGCCACAGCTGTGGCAGTGCAGCCCAAGAGGAGAGTGCAGCGAACACAAAACATTCCTTTTTTTTTTTTTTACTAGGAATTGGGCCTGTATTTTGGGGGTTTTTTTTGGCATCTTAAAGTATTGAGATGCAAAGTATCTAAGCAAAGATCCCCTCCATGCAACCAAAATAAAAATGAGGATTGAGTGACAAGAAAACAAAGGACAGCAGTTCATGCTTTCATTTTTCACTACTTTAAAACAATATACAGGCCTAAAACCAGTAGGTTCACTTTTTTTTTTTTAAAGGCAAAGAATGTAAATATTCAAAATCTTGGGTAGCACCTATTTCTGGAAAATGTAACACACAGCCCTCAGACTCCAGCTCAGTACTCCCAACGTAGGAGTGGGAGGACTGCGTTCACATGAGACATGAATTAGGACCTAAAAATATGTCCTAGTAATAAAGGAGAAGCTAATTTTAAGCTTCAGCATTGCCAGTTTCAGAATAGTTTTCTTTAGTGGAAATCCATTTTGCATGTGTGTGAATCTGCCCCCATACCCCAGGTAAGACACGTCTTCCTTGCTGATGGGGCTGGGAGGACCAACGGGCCACTGCACACCCACCATACCACCAGAAGACATAAAAGAAACACGTCTGTGTGACTCCCTAACTGGTAATACGTCTTTCACAGCCTAACGTGAGCACATCCAGCAGAAATTGCTGTTATTTGGACCATCCTGTGACCCCAACATTTCAGCAGCTCACTACCACGTGCCAAAATGAAGTCCCTGACCTGCACCTGGAAAGGCACACACAGAGTTCATGGACTTCTTTGTAAAATGGGCTTTCTAGCCATGCTCAGTGAAAAGCATGTGCACAAGGCAACATAGGCGAGTGTCTCACCTGTGAGTCTCATGTCAGCTCTCCCTCTGGTGCGCAGACTGTGGGTCTTGCATCTCCCCAAAGCCCCATCATCTCTTGAAACATTGCATCTTCTAAAGAAACTGTCTGTTGCCCCAAAATTCAGCCTGAGTTGCATCTGTCAGCTGCTCCTTGCTGAAGCATTGCTGTCCTAAGACAGCAGCTATGGGGAACCAGCCAGTGGCTGAGAAGAGAGAAACACATCTGGGCAATACAAGGCTGCAAGTGAATAAACATCTGCAAGAGAGGAGATCTCTTAAACAAACAAACAAAAAAGAGGTAGTCAGGAGAGAAAGATGCCACATCTCCTGAAAGACCTGCTAGAATATTTAAAATTAGTTCTTCCTGGAGAAAGAAATGAGCACTAGAGACCATTTCAAAATGCTTCATGAGCTCCGTTGGTCACAGCCACACTTGTTCTGCGCACTCTGGGAAACCAGCAGACTGGAATCACAGCCCCAGAAAGGCACTTCACATTGCTAATTATAGTTGAAATAAGGTTTTCTGCACATGTTATTTCTTATTCATGTTTGAAATTATTTTTTAATCCAGTACCTACAGAGATCGCACAGAATTGTGAAAGAAATAAAAAAAAGCAGTTAAAAATTTGTCAACATTAGTTGTTTTCTTTCCTCTTATATTTCCACAATAAAAATATTTATAACTATGTCATTTTTAAGCATCATTCCAAAACCTGCAGTAACCCTACTGAGAAGTGTTTGAAGCTCTCACAGATTTTGAAAGGCTCAGATTGCATGAATAACAAAAATGTGTATTTGCAAGAGACCCCAGCAGCTGGCTGGCACCGTCAGGCCTCTATCCGATGTAAGAAATTAAGTATGGGAGCGCCTGAATTGGCCCAGTTCAGGCCGAAGAGAACAGGGTCCTTTGAATAGACAAGTCCACGTGGGTATCAGATGCAGTAGAGAGGAGAAAAAAGCAATTTCTGCATCAATTATGTGACACTTGGAGCCATCCAGTTCCTTTTGGACAAATAAATCCTCTGTGTGCTGCTACCTGGTGCTTCAGATGGTGACTAGGACAGTAGGTGGGATGAGGAAGTAAGCTGTTTTATTCACAACTCTTCTACCTGTCCTAACAAATGTAGGTCTTGGCAAAATTTCTCTTCCACTATCCCTTCACGCTGTGAATCAGTGACGGGTGGAAGAAAATTTGCCATCCCACGGTTTCCAGCTGGAAATAGGTAATGGCAAATGGGTACTTGATCCCCGTTCAATCCCTCAAAATCTCAATCTCACTGTACCAAAAAAACATGCAGCAGAGAAAAATGCTCCTTGCAGAAGCTCTGAGCACACAGGCTTCACATGGAAATCTTCACAAGGAGTTGAGGGAAGCTCAGATCTGAACTTCTGAAGGGGGACAGTCTTTACACTGCCACCAGTAGCTGGTACAACTGCAGGTCTTGTGATGTGATTTCAGAAAACCCTAGATTTTGGCATCCTACAGTCAGATTAAAATGTTGGATTAATTTATTTTTTATAAACATACGAATATATGTATGTTTCTGTCCTGCATCTTTGCAAAGAAAATTTTGAAAATATAAATTGATGAAAGGTCTGCAAAAGAAGCAATTCATCTATTGCTATCTTTTCCCAGTGACAGTTTCTTTAAGGTGATTCTTGGAAAAAAAATGGGTATCTGAGGACCCAAACTCTACAGAAGAACACAAGCTGTGGACTCTTTGACTTACAAGATTTCCCCACAGCCATCCACATGGATTTATTTTCAGGCTAAGAGCCTAGATAATGCAGAGTGTAACATTTCACTCTTAAAAACCCCAGTTATTATAAAGAACAAACAATAATCGTGATGGGTACAAGATGCAAAGAGATGAATTACAAGGCAGATGTTCAATCTTGTCTTTTCAGCTGAGATTATAAGTGGTCTGAGCCTAAGAGAAAAATTCAGAGCCTGAAACCGAAGGTTTGCTAATTAATCAGTTATAACAGCATAGGGGATTACAAAACATGATTAAAACACACTGAAAACAAGAAAGACAAAGGAGGATGGTGAAGGCAGTATGGAAGCAGCACTGTCAACAGATAAATATCTCTACACAAACTTGCAAAAATGATGCAGCTCATAAAAGATTTCTACTTAAGAATTAAAAACCAACCACCACAACAAAAAGACAGTGTTATGAACCTAATCAATTCCCGGAAATTTGGCCCAATGTTTATTAAAAAAAAAAAAAAAAGGGGGGGGGGTGATCCACGTTCCTTATGAAGCCTAGAATAAAACTTCCATTGAGTTCAGCCCTTTATATAAATATGCATGTACGTTAATATACGCGTTGCTGGAGCATATATTGGCACATTAATATGCATAGTAGTAGAGTGTCTAAGTATATAAATAGAAATTGAATATAAACACACCTTCATAGCTTTGAAGTTCCATTAGTAACAAAACAGCGTAGAGAAATTATTAGCATTTTTACATGATGATTTCTGTTTGTCAGATACTGAACTGCTACTGATACTTACTTACAAGGTATTCAACAGATGGGGAGTCTAGACTGATAACTTCTGTGATATGCAAGTGTATTTTTAAACTTCCAATGTTAAATTCTGATGCTGTGCTGTGGGGATGAAATAAAGTGCTTTCTTGAGTGTGCAACTTTAACTTCCTTGTTTTCTTCTTGAAACTCTAACTTGGCAGTGATCCACCACTGACAGTGCCAGTTAGCTTGACCCTAAGCCCTATGAAGATTATGACAGAGGCCAATCTGCACCGAAGACAACATGACCACCCATGTGAGGATGACCTACGGGATGAAGGTCCCATAAGTGGTAGGGCCTGGTACTCCTGAAAACTGAAGATTTTCATATAACAGCAGAGAATTGGGCTTCTATTCTCTGCATCTCAATTCTGCTCTCAACCTTTCCATCTTTTCTAGTGGAAACAAAAAGGGAAACTGTGCTTTTCTTTGCAAATTCACAATAAGCAGTGTTGATGCATGTGGAGACAGAAAATATTTTTTTCTATTTCTTTTTACTGTTTTGGAAAACGAATGCAATAAAGAGGTATCCCTTTAGAAATACCACTGCTTACTATTTACACAATTTTAAACTACATTACTTAGGTAGTATTCATTTGCGTGCTTCATTGCTTACCCTAAGAGACCTTCATTTGTTCGAAGTATGAACTTACTCTAGATTTAAAATGGTAAAAGCAAACTAATGTAAAAACATAATGAAATCACCTTCAAATCTGCTTACGTTCTCACTTTTCATACAAACCCCCATCATAAAAATAATCCCCCAAAGTTCTCTGAGATTATTCTGGCAAATCCCATGCCCAGCAAATCCTAAAACATACTCCACCTGCTAGTGAAACTATCACAGTAATTGTCTGGGCTTTTATCTAATGAATATGCATTACAGCAGTCAAAATTCTAACTTAATCTACATTACTGGGGAAAGTTTCTGAAACAAGCTGTTGCAGGGAAATTTATGTAATATGCTGTCAACAGTCAGCAGAGACAAGCTGCCTGCTAGAAAGGGCTGATGGAAACCAGTTTCCTACATTTGGTCAGGGAGCCGTATTGCTGCTACCCCTAAGCCATGCTTTTGGCCACAGATGTGCTGACAGCATCACGTCTCATCATGCCTTTAGTGTGCCTGCCCACCTGTACTTCATCTCTGTGCACAGCCTGTGCTGGTGATCACTGAAAAGTCTCTTTTGCCATGTGGGTTTCAGTGAGTCATCATCATCTCTTTACAACGTGCAAACTCACTGATACCTGCTGGAGCACGGGGAAACGACGGATGGAGATTCAGTGGATTATCTGTACGAGGGCTGCGCACGATGGCACCTGCACACAGGTATGTGCTTGACACCAGGATTTGCAACAATATACTATGGCACAAACTAACGAAAGGAGAATTATTTGAAACCAAGATTAACAAGATTAACCACGATTAAAAAACGGCTCTTTTCATCCAACTGCCTGTATATGATGCACACACTGCTTTTGCTATAATGGACATTAGGAAAATAGTCTCAGCCCCTTACCTTTAGTTTTGCCGTCTCCCATTTCTGTCTAAACAGCAGAGAAACCAGCTTTACACACCAGTGTCAGAGAAACATTTCTTCAGCTCAGGAAGTGGTAGGAAGATCAGTGTAGATATGCTAAGACGGAATGAGACTGAAGCCCTAAGAAATATGTGTTGGCAAGAAAGTGCATTATGAACTTTTCTAAATGTAGAAAATTTGTAGGAAAAGAATAGTAACCTCTTGTTCAGTTCCTGATTCCACCAAAAAAAAAAAAAAGATAAATCAAGCACCTGCATATTTGTATGCAGATCTTGTTACTTATTATTTACTGCTTTTCTGAGCAGCAATGGAATGACTGAACAGGTGATTTTGCTGAACCAAGGCCATACGTTACCCCAAAGACCTCTGATGATATATTGGTCCCATCCAGCCACCAATCTCATATATACTTTCATTTTTATAATTTGTATGAATAACAGCTGCTTCAATAGCTGAGGCTACACATGAGGGGATTAAGATAACAACAAGAACTGGAGGAAAGAGATGGGTGTTCTGGTAAAGAAAGAAACAAATGCAAAAAATGCAAATATGTGATAAACACATGGATTTTCAGGATTATGTACACTTTTATTGAAAGAGTAGTTTTTGGAGCCTTTGCAGCTATCTTTTTAATCATTAACAATAGATTGAGACAGCTTCTACAGTGTTCTGGTGAAACAGCAGTCTACAAGACCCAAAACAGTATGTAATTTGTTGCATCTTGCTTTCATTTAATTTTGGAGACTCTTGATGAAGGCTTGGAGTTTTTTGAGGCAAAATTAAAGTAATAATTTATAGGGAAGAGATTTTTTTAAAATTGTTTTTAACTTTTAGAATTATTTTCCTAGACTCGGAGACCAGGGCTTGGTTTTCTTTTTTTCATCTTAGAATTGTCTGCCACATTTTAGTCAAAGAATTATCTTATGGTTAAAGAATACGGTCAATTTATAGTGATTTTAGCTAATGTGGAATAGCCGCCTGGTCTTCCAAGAAGCACATATATATACAACTTGATGAACTACAGGCAAGGCACAAATGTAGGCACCATTACTAAGATTTTTAACAGAAATAAAAGTTATGAAATTTAGGTAATATTTAATCTTACTGAAATTAAGTGATTAATCTAAAAGCAGCAATCTCGGTTATTTTTTTTAAGACAAGAAAATCAGTAACAGTTTCAATCAATGCCATAAGCAAATTCTCATAGCATTTGAAGGAAGTAATGCATGTGACAAAAACAGTTATTCTACAGATTTGTCAGCGAAGTGCTGCTAATATTGAAGAAAGACTTTCCTTTTCAATGTAAACTTGGATACACAGAAACCTCGCCCCCAGCATGTGTAACAAGCCATTCTGGGAGAAATCAAAAGCCCTCCAGGAACTGATGAGCAAATGTGATTTAACACCAAGGAAGAATCTGATCTCACGCATTTGTTTACACGCAAAATAGACAAATAAATAAAAAAGCCGCCTTCTTTCAAACACCACCAGGCAGAGCTGCTTTGCAAACCAATGTAGCAGGCTGCCTTGCGGGCAGGGATTATACCTGCTCCTGCCCCCCCAGCGTGGCACACTGTCTGCCCTGAAACGAGCTGCGCTCCCAGGGACCTGCCAGGTCACACCACTATTTCACAATGAAGAACCCAAGCGATGCGATGCAACTGCAGACGTGATGCAGCTGCAGAAAAGATCAGTACGGACTAGAAACAGGTCCATTTGATACTCGAAACTGGAATGACAAGACTCCCGAAGTCCTACCGCTTGCTAATACTGCAACAGATTTATGAACTGCTGTAACTCAGTTTCCCTCTCTTTAAACTGAAGGAATGTGGCCCTTCTGTCTATGAGAGTTAATAACAACTTTTCATAAATACTTTGAGTAAGTACCTAGTGTGATTATGCTGATGCATTTTTATTAACTCTGGGCAATAAGAGTCCTTGTTGGCTAGGATGAGTTGGAATTATCTGAAGAGAAGGATGATCTTAGTCACTGGCAGTGAAAAATAGTGCAATGTGCCTTATATAATAAAAGTATAAATTTAACAACGAATTCACTGGTAGCCTTCAGGAAAACCTGCCGAAACTTCTTTGTCTATGGTTTCTTACTCGATTTAAGGTGAATGTATCACCTGCTTAAAAACGTGCCAGCGCTAACGAATCTATAAAGCAGTGTTCTGTTAATCTACTTCTATTACAAACCACATTTCTAAACTGCAAAGGGTTATTTCATTTCTAACTAATAAAAACCACGGTTCATTTTTAAAAATCCCCGCTTTGGACACCTAATAACCATCTTCTGGTAACTGATACTGTCAGGGTCTTACTGCCTGTTTTAACCTTACAGTTTACACCTTGTGCTATAACTTGCAAACACCCCAAAATTCTTCAGTTTTTTTAGCAAAATGAGTGCAGAGCTAAAGTCTCATTTTAAAAGTATTATTGCCAGGGTACAAGTTAACCTAGAAAGACTAGCTTTTGGCTTGTTCTGGCAGAACTGTACATTCCCTCTTCTTCCTGCATATGAAATCTAAAGGATTCGCACAGCGAAACTTTTTTTTTTTTTTAAAATAAAACAACCCACCATCAAATGACATGTGCTCATGGATGTCAGTTGAAAGCACAAAAAGCGCTCCTTGTGGGCACAGCACCAGGTAAAGCAATCCTCTGTCATACAGCTGTAAAAAACTGGTCATTATAAACATGAATTGAAAACGAGTCAAGTATCTTGATTTTAGAGACAACAGATTTTACAGACACACATCAGATGCTTTAGCATAAATAAATGATAAACACAGATCAATCAATAATCTTTGCAGCAGTTGCAGCTGGAGGAGACCTGCTGTCAGTGATATTAGAGAACATTCCTCTTTTGTATGGTTTCTTTTAAACTCCTAAATCCACAAGCAGCAAGAGCTGAGCTCCAATTTAATTACTGTCTGCGCTGCTCAACAATGGAGGCAACGACGGACCACTGCGGCTCTGCCCCTCTGCCCCTCCCAAAACCACCATTCATATGGACACGGAAATACCAATTCATGATTGGCATGAGGGAGGGTAATTACACACCTGGAAATCAGCTAATGAAAGGTAATTTCAGTGAAATATTGCTCAAGAATTCAGAGGCACTTTGCCTGGCAGTTTGTGGCAGGGCTGCTGGCGTGGATGTTAAACAGAGCACGAGCTCAGGGCTGGCTTCTGCTCCCAGGTTCTGTCAGTTCTTCTCTAGGATTCAGCTGGAGAAAGATCAGCACACAGAGAAACTTAAGACCAAAGCCACCTTTTTTTGGTAAAGGCTTGGGGTTTCCTGACGTGAGTGTTACAGGCTCCTGCATAAGTATTTATTTTCACCATTCTGAATTATTTAGCTACTCAAAAAACATACCTATGTAAAGATAATATAGAAATATAATAAAAAAACTGGCTTGTAAGAAGTTTCTTTCATTCATTTATTTCTCACTCTAAAAAAAGTCATAATTCTTGTGCAGTTGTGCTTTTGTGTTTTGTCTGTAAGACTATCAGTATTTTTGTCTGTAAGACCATCAGTATTACAAAGAGAATGATCATACTCATCCTATGAGAATGTTTATATATATATTTTTAAAATTTACAAATTTATACAGCATGTATGGATGGGTGTGTATAAACACACAAATGATACAAATGTATTTTATTTTTACATCTCTAAACAAAATACTTCAATGTAATATAAAAATCCCTCATATAAATATTTTTTTTGAATCTAGAGGCTTTAAGCCCCTTTCTCTAACATAACTTGGAGTTTATTATAGTCATTCATTTAATACTGCTGGACAGCTGAAGCAAAAGTTTATATTTCACACCAAAATGCATATATGTGCGTATATATTAAAGCACAGGCACACATATATATAGCAGCACAGTTCTGCCACCCAGATTCGTGCTGTGAAGTTTCAATTTCAATTTTACTGTGAGCAGGGGCATCAGCATCAGGCCTTATACAAAGGTAATACATTAATACAGTGTGCTTGATAGCCATCATTTTACATTTGTTCAACCCCACTATTTAAGGAATAAATAGCCATTTCACAGCCTCTGAGAAGTGGTAAGAAATGTGCAATTGCATAAAATTAGTTGTGTGTAAATCTCTTTCTATAGAGATGGAAATAAAAGATCTGTCAAA